>JAJSOF020000001.1:32493640-32898640 GCA_025594305.2 Periplaneta americana
CAAGGAAAATAAGGGGAAGACAAGAACAGTAAAGGGAAGACAAGGACAATGGAAAGATGGGAAAAAGAGTATGACAAGGACAATAAGGGGAAGACAAAGAAACATGGGGAAAACAAGGAAAACAAGAAGAAGACGAAGACAGTAAGGGCAAGACAAGGAAAACAAGGGGAAGACAAGAACAGTAAAGGGAAGACAAGGACAATGGAAAGATGAGAACAAGAGTATGACAAGGACAATAAGGGAAAGACAAAGACAACATGGGGAAGTCAAGGAAAACAAGGAGAAGACGAGGACAGTAAGGGCAAGACAAGGAAAACAAGGGGAAGACAAGAACAGTAAAGGGAAGACAAGGACAATGCAAAGATGAGAACAAGAGTATGACGAGGACAATAAGGGAAAGACAAAGACAACATGGGGAAGTCAAGGAAAACAAGGAGAAGACGAGGACAGTAAGGGCAAGACAACATGGGGAAGACAAGGAAAACAAGGGGAAAGACAAGGAAAACAAGGGGAAGACAAGAACAGTAAAGGGAAGACAAGGACAATGGAAAGATGGGAACAAGAGTATGACAAGGACAATAAGGGGAAGACAAAGACAACATGGGGAAGTCAAGGAAAACAAGGAGAAGACGAGGACAGTAAGGGCAAGACAAGGAAAACAAGGGAATAGCAAGGGGAAGACAAGGACAACAACGGGAAAATAAGGACAACAAAAAATGGCAAGGGGGAACAAGTACAACAGGAAGACAGGGAATGTATGTATGTATGTATGTATGTATGTATGTATGTATGTATGTATGTATGTATGTATGTATGTATGTATGTATGTATGTATGTATGTATGTATGTATGTATGTATGTATGTATACACACATTTTCTATGGCACGTTACAGGGAATCGTCCACACCTGTGGAGTAACGTTTAGCGCGTCTGACCGCGAAACCAGGTGGCCCGGGTTCGATTCCCGGTCGGGGCAAGTTACCTGGTTGAGGTTTTTTCCGGGGTTTTCCCTCAACCCAATATGAGCAAATGCTGGGTAATTTTCGGTGCTGGACCCCGGAATCATTTCACCGGCATTATCACCTTCATCTCATTCAGACGCTAAATAACCTTAGCTGTTGATAAAGCGTCGTAAAATAACCTAGTAAAATAAATAAAAAATACAGGGGATCCGTTCTTAGGGGATGGCAATCCAACCATTCTCTCAAGTAGGTGCATGCCGTTGTTTCCTCATATAACATTTCTGGTATGTTTCCTCGTTCTTCCAGTGAGTACGATAGTTAATTTTTTTATATATTATTTATGTGCTGTGTAGATGTATATACGCAATTTCAGTGAGGGTTTCTACATGAGCTCATTATCCTTGTCAGTCAATATTAACTTATGGGGAAATGTATAGGCCTATAATAATTCCCATATGTTACAAATTTCACAGCTGACGCTTGTTTACTGAAAAGGAACATAACGTCACCAGTCCTTGTGAATAGAAAGTATTACGCAACGCGGAGAGAATCCAGCTTGCCTTCCACAAAATGAAAACATTGCTTTACTACGCATACTTGAGGTTCACGGGGCGGTTTAATTGTCGTAAAGCGAACTTTATCAAAAGACTCGTTTGTACACTTTTACAGAGGCGTTTTAGTCTCTACAATTTATTATGTAACGTCAGCAGAAGCCTTCAAATGTTTTTGTGGCATCCTATAAAAATTTACTCTCGATCTATCAATACATGCAACCGCATTGTGCATGTCATTTATCACAGGCAGCCTTGAAATTGTATAGAGCAAACAATTGCGTCTTCTGAAACCGCTTAAAAGAAATTAATGATTTCTATTGTATTCCAGCTTCTCTATCACGTTTTTTAAGAAGCCTGGCGCCGCCCTGAATCTAAGGCGCAGAATATAATCACGTGTCTATCACATGCGGCTTCATCACTACCACCACCCACCACCCAGGGATTGGGTTTTAAACATTTATGTAATCTATATATATAATTTGAACTGGTAATGGAAATTACGGGAAAACGGCTGAACGGATTTTAATGAGTGACCCCTCATTTTCATGCCTGGAATACAAAGTTTTTCGGAAAAGTAGTAGTTTTCAGTGAAATGTGAATTTTCCTACATAATTTTCCTATTTTCCAAAATCCATCTGTTGTCAGTTTTGAGAACTAATTTTATCGAATCACGGCCGACTTGATTGAATTTCAGAACAAAACACACACTACAATAAACAATAGGCTATTACACGAAGGCCATGACCTGCAGGATTGCCGACATATTTAGAGCTCAATTCAATTTGTTATTAAAAACTGATTCTGCAGTGTATAATTTTCTGAGTACAGCTGTGTATTGGATATTCAGATCTACGAAACTTGAGGTGGTTTGATGACATTATTACCATTATAAATTAAATATTATTATAGTTAATATCATGATGCATCTATTTTTCATTAATTGTACATAATATTGATGCTATATTGATGACATGAAAGTGAAACGTTTTGAGGTTATGTAAGTAAATGTAGAGAATATCTTAATTTAGATCTTCATTTCTATAATTTACTGAGTGGCTGCTATATATAACTACAAAACTTAAGTAAGATAATAATATTGTTATTAAAAATCAAATATTTTTATACTTCTAACACAGTGGGGTTGGGTCTTTTTCATATACTTAATGGCGGTGTAGTGTAGATATTGATATGTGTCATTGTCTTCAGTATTGGCTCGAGAGAGCGCAAAAATTACAGTTCCTAAGGAAAGATAAAAAGGTATTACTTACTGATAAAATAAGAGGCCTAGAAAATTTTGTAGCCTCCAGATCATTTCAGCAAGATCTCTTAGTAGGATAAAATGATTTTACCATCTACATTTCAAGTTCTACATGCAGCAGCTATACGAAAATGCTATTGTTCGAAAGCTTAGCAAACCTGACATTTTTTTAACTTTTGCCTACAATCCACAGTGACCTGAAATACAGTAGCTACTGCTATCGTCCTGACATTGGTACTTGCGTTTTCGCGTTGAAACTCAAAAACTGAAGTTGGATAGATTCAAGAAAAAGTATTTGGTCTAAAAAAATCCATTCAGAGGGAATATGTTTCATTATTACGGAAGCAAATAACTATCAAAAAGACAAGTATTCTTCATTGAAAATAAATCTGAAAAAATTTTTATTTGAACATCTAACGAACTTAGTTTGCAGCAGCATTTGCTGCACAAGCCACTAGTCTATATTATTTGTTACCTCTGAGAACGTATCAATATTATTTTTACTAGGACATCCGATAAGTAATGGCAACAATGCTTTAAATCAGTGCTCTTAACGGTGACCATTGAAATCTTGTACTACGTAATCACAGTCTAGTAAATACAGTCACGAAGCTTGAGTTGTGAGGGTGCTAGGAACAATAGACTGTGCCGGTACTATTTCGTATTGTCTGTAATGAGGCGACAGTAGCGATCCTAGTGGTTAGCAACTATCGATTGATGCATATTTACTACATATTGAGCTTCGTGACTGTATATACTAGACTGTAACGTAATAGAGCAGCGATTGTTTCATAAATTTGCAACATTGGATGTCGCGAAGTAGCCATACAGTTGCTGTTTCTGATTTGTAGTAAACAACACAGCCCTAAAGGTACGAACAAAGATGCTTCATAAAAATCCAAGTTGCAAGACAAAAATATGCAACAGTGTTTTAGGGCATTACAAAAAGCCTGTGGAAGAAAAGTCCTGAACTACTGCAATTATTGCAAGGCATTCGGTTTCAATGAAGATTTGACATCCGAAGAGCTTTAGATTGATCAGTGAGAGAGATATCCAGAAATGCTGCTGCAGTTGGAGTCCACCGTCTTCCAAGAATTTGGCAACGTATTGTTGACATGACAGGAGTCTATATTTGAAGTATGTAATGTCAAAAGTAACCTAAATGAATTTAGTGTGAAACAGTAACTATGTTGCCATTACTTTTCAAATGCCATAGTATTTAATATTGATTTATAGTTGCTTTTAACTGCAAGGTCACATCGGGATTCTTTGGAATTATAGGTGCATCCGAATTTCTACCGGCTACATCCGAATTGGCTCTCGGTTACATCCGAATTGCTCCCGGTTACATCCGAATTCCTCCCGGTTACATCCGAATTGGCTCCAAAGGGCATCAGCATTTTTCTTTCCAGTTTAACAGAATTAGGACTGTCTACTAATGTCCTGCAATGTTCGAACATGAGAGAGGCAAACCAAGACATTAAAAACTTCGTCTTATTTCAAATGAAGACTAATCCTAGGATCTGTGCTAAAACTCTCAAGCAGTTAAAACATGAAGAGGTGGGAGTGGAGGATAGCAAAAGAAGGTGGAACAAATACGATAAATCTCCTTCTGCAGAGCGAACATCGGCTAATATCGAACTTCACCACACTCGACAAACTTAAACCGAACATAGCGTCTGTAATGCACGACACTACTGTCTACATTACGTAGGTCTGGTTAAAAATGTTGTTGCAATAAATCAGTACTTAAGCCAATAACTTCGTTTGTTTTAAATTTGTGGTAAAAACTTATATATACATCTTAATTACACAACTTTTAACACTGTATCACTTCGGAATATGACTTTATCATGTTAAATTCTATCGTACCTGGTTTACATGTTACGACCTGTTATTGGTCTTCTTCAGAACTGGTCGTTGCTGGTCTTGGCGCCTCTTGTTTTGTTTATTGTGGGGGTGTGTTTGTGTAGTGTAATGTGGAATCAAAGAGTGTGTATGTTCTGAAATTGAGTTGTGTGTTGAGAATTTCATTAGGGTGCAGAACGCATCACATATGCTAACCACACCTACAGAGACATCAACACAGACATGGAGATTCTACACATCCAACCAAAAAGCCAGAAACTAAACACACTAGAACAATATGAAATATACAGTCACACAAAAACACACCCTAATGAAATTCTCAACACACAACTCAATTTCAGAACACACACACTCTTTGACTCCACATTACACTACACAAACACACCCCCACAAGAAACAAAACAAGAGGCGCCAAGACCAGCAACGACCAGTTCTGAAGAAGACCAATAACAGGTCGAAACGTGTAAACCAGGTACGATAGAAAGTCATATAATACATATTCCGAAAAAAAAAAAAAAACTTATAGCTCATTTTTTTAAAAACTGCATCCGTCGTCTGTATTTTTCCGTAATAGTTTTAAGAACATTTTCTTTCTCAAGTTGTGATGTACTCCTATATTTCTTCTTGCTGTTCAGTTTGATATATGTGTTATTTTGAATATTTATTAAAACATCAATAAAATTAAAAATACTCCGATGAGCGGAATACAACTGTGAATTCAACTTTAAATGGAAAGACTCACAGCAGTTAGTCGTACGGCAAATAGAATCCGGTCCAAATTTTAGGCGGGAAACTCGAAGACGGAGATATATAAGTCTCTAACACATAATCACAAAAATCATCAACTTGTGGGAGCCTATTCGGACGCGAATTGCTTATCTTTGCAGGTAACATCCGAAAATATTTGGGAGCCAATTCGGATGAGGTAGGCTATTTTAATCTGGTAGCCAATTCAGAAACATCGGAAATGATACATTGTAATGTGTTGATGCAAAAGTCCGTAGCGTGTTTCGCTGTGACAAAAGTTTTTATTTGAGATGGATAAAAGGCAGAAATTAATAATATATTCTCCTACATTATCCATAACTCTCTGCAAACCCTGAGTAGTTTTTCGACTCCGCATCTGAAGAAATTTGCTGGTTAGTAGTTAAAGAAGTCGTCAAGCCAAGTTTGTAAAGCATCTTCGTTATCAAAGAAATTTTCTCGAAGATTGTTGGATAGAGAAAAGAAAGGTGAAAATCTGAGGACGCAAGATCGGGAGAATATGGGGGATGGGAAAATAAAAATGTAATTCTGTTATTTAAAAATAATGCAGTCTAAACATAATTGATGTAAACTGTTTAAGACATAAGATTATAGAGAATGTATATCGTCGTTTTTCCTGCAATAACTCATATGTACAAAATGTAAATTTTTTCAGTAGGAGGTAAAAACACATTCATTCATCCTATGGCAGCCGTACATAGGGGATTGTGAATTCTTATATTTTCGAAAGAAAGAAATATAATTACATATAGGAGATTTTATTATTTACTGTATCATATTTAAATTATTTAATAGAGCAAAAATCTGAAAATCGATAAATATGTCACATAGAAGTTATTGCAGGAACAACGACGATATACACAGTGAACCGTTATACTAATATCAATGATTTGTTAATGACGGAGAAAAATTCTCTCCGGCATCGAGGATCGAACCCGGGACCCCCAGTTCTACGCGCTGGGTGCTCTACCACTGAGCTAAGCCGAGGCTCAATCCACAGCATCGAATCGAATCTTTCTCCTTTGGTTTTTTTCACTTACTGGTAGTGCGTAGAACTGGGGTCCCGGGTTCGATCCTCGAGGCCGGAGCTAATTTTTCTCTGTCATTAACAAACCATAACAGATAATTCTGTAGGACCAAAAAATTAACAATCTTTACATAGTTAGTAATGTCACTAATTTCAGGGGGTTATTCTTGAGATATTTCAAACAAAAAGGTTTAATACAATTTCGCGAAGCTGTAATACTAGTTAGTGTCCCGTTTTGAGCTTCAAAATTCTGGTCACATTATTTTTACGTGGTAAGCTGACCAGCCTTTCGCATAATCATTTTCCAGTAGGACTAGACTTTTTATTCAGGACTGTCTTCCCTTAGATGAATTCCTTTGGCAAAGATTACACAGTTCCATCTTTTTTTTTTTTTTTCGGAGTGTTCTCTCCTAACGTTTTGGGATGCAGACGTTCCCAAGGTCAGATGCGAATTAGAAGTAGAATCAGTAATTTAGAAACTGACGCACTGCAGAGAAAATCAGACACTTCATACGGATCGCACGCAAACAGAATGCCAAAGTAAATCTTGGAATATAGACCGAAAGATGACGATCGACGGACGCCCTTGGAAATGATAGAAATATATGACAACGAAACAGGCACTGACTTAATCCCTTATATAATACAAAGAAACAAAGTAATTTTATGTAGAGTTTGTGATTTCTTGAAATGTTCGTGACATTTCGTTACATTTTATACAACTTAAATATAGCTAGTTTTCTTTGGTATGCAGAAAAGTCCTGCACACGTAGAGAAATGCCTTTGCAGTTAGCTACTTTGTCTTGATTTTTACATTTTACCTTTTTTGAAGAACAAGATCAATCAACACACAACCGCCAATCGCGTTTTTTAAAACAAGAATATTAATCAACTTGTTTTGCATGCCTTACCTTGTAATTCTTTCCGTGACTTCTAACCGCAAACTATGCCCATATCTTTCTTATGGGATGCGAGATCTCAAGGAAATATCTGTAAAAGAAAACATTGCTTCTTATCCAAGACACAAAGCTATTATCTAACAGCATAACCTGTTCTGTATCATCATATTCTGCGTCCACCTTCTTCATACACATTTTAAACGTACATAGACAGAATAAATACATAATTCTTAATACTTTGTAACATTAAATTGCAGAAACCTGGACAAAATACCTTTATTTTTGATGCGCAAAACAGGCCATTATTAACATTTTGAAATTCCAAAGCTTTTGCCTTATTTCATATAAAATAAAGAACACATCGCTACGTATTTTTACATAGCAATGTGTTATAACACAATCATTTCAACATCAGTTTACAAAATTATAAAACACATCTAACTATAGTTTATTACAGTATATTGTGATAATTACTACAATTCTGAATATTTATTTTAAGGGATCGGGGTAATTTGGGAATAGTGGGGTAATTTGAATATACGTCACAATTTATTGAATAAAACTTCACTTAACCTTCAAACGCATGCCAAGTTAACATAATTGTCTATTTAACAATTGCCTGTCATGGATGAAACGATTCGAAGCACTTTTAAAATGTGGATATGGAGAAGAATGAAGCGTGTGAAATGCACTGACAAAATAAGAAATGAAGCTGTGGTGGAAAGATTGTGGGTGAAGAAAGACATCCTGAAACTGATCAGGAAGAGAAAAAGAAATTGACAAAGTCACTGGCTAAGAACGAACTGCCTACTGAAGAATACACTGGAAGAAATGGTGAAGAGGAAAACAGTTGGGGTCAGAAGAAGATATCAGATTGCAAACAACATTAAGATATATGGATCGTATGCAGGGACGAAAAGTAAGACGGAAAATAGGGAAAGTTGAAGTGCTGGATTTACAGTGAAGGACATGCCCTTGGGCAGAAAACAATGACTGAATTAATATTGTATAGATCTAGTTTTTCCATTATTATAAATGTAATTTTTATTATTATTATTATTATTATTATTATTATTATTATTATTATTAGTTGCGAATAAGCCCATTTAGATCTACGCAAAGCTCGTAGAGGCGTTTCTTTGCCCTTCTTTTTACCCATAGCTCTCTCATTATTATTATTATTATTATTATTATTATTATTATTATTATTACTATTATTATTATAATTGCGAATAAGCCCTATAGGTCTACGCAAAGCACTCGTAGGCGTTTCTTTGCCTTTCTTTTGCCCAGAGATCTCTTATTATTATTATTATTATTATTATTATTATTATTATTATTATTATTATTATTATTATTATTATTATTATTATTTAGCTAGTATTGTTGTATCTATTGTGGTATTATTATTATTATTATCATTCCCTATTATTATTATTATTATTATAGAATAAGCCCATTTAGGTCTACACAAAGCACTTAGAGGCGTTTCTTTGCCTTTCTTTTTGCCCAGAGATCTCTCATTATTATTATTATTATTATTATTATTATTATTATTATTATTAGCTAGTATTGTTGTATCTATTGTGGTATTATTATTATCATTCCCTATTATTATTATTATTATTATTATTATTATTATTATTATTATTATTATTATTATTATTATTATAGCGAATAAGCCCATTTAGGTCTACGCAAAGCACTTAGAGGCGTTTCTTTGCCTTTCTTTTTGCCCATAGATCTCTCATTATTATTATTATTGTTATTATTATTATTATTATTATCATTATTATTATTATTATTATTATTATTATTATTATTTTAATTGCGAATAAGGCCATTTAGGTCTACGCAAAGCACTTAGAGGCGTTTCTTTGCCTTTCTTTTTGCCCATAGATCTATTATTATTATTATTTTAGTTGCGAATAAGCCCATTTAGGTCTACGCAAAGCACTTAGAGGCGTTTCTTTGCCCTTTCTTTTTGCCCATAGATCTCTCATTATTATTATTATTATTATTATTATTATTATTATTATTATTATTATTATTATTATTTAGTTGCGAATAAGCCCATTTAGGTCTACGCAAAACACTTAGAGGCGTTTCTTTGCCTTTCTTTTTGTCCATAGATTTCTCATTATTATTATTATTATTATTATTATTATTATTATTATTATTATTATTATTATTAGCTAGTATTGTTGTATCTATTGTGGTATTATTATTATCATTCCCTATTATTATAATTATATTATTATAATTATATTATTATTATTATTATTATTATTATTATTATTATTATTATTATTATTATTATTATTATTATTATTATTATTATTGTGTTACTATTGAATCTATTGTGATATCCTGATTTGGCTAATCTCTGAGGCTAGCACATTTGTATTACCGGTAATAATAAACTAAAAATAAATAGTATTATCAATAGTAGTACCGGTAATAATAGAATAATGATTAACCACAGTCATCGAAAGCACCAACGACCACTGAGTTAGCCATTCTAACCTCATTTCATAGCACTACGTGTTATGCATTTCTTCTAGGTTACACAGGGACGCGGCCAGTATGTGAAACCCTGAACACAAAGCCGTTCGGTCACTACAGATTAGCAAGAGTATTTGAGTGCAGCTCCACGACAGCGTAGCCTACTACTACTGCTAATACTGTACCTGATGATGCATATTTTACGTCGATGCTTTATATTATATAACAATTCGCGAAAGATAACAACTCTGTGAGGCATTACAATAGGTAAGAGATATTACTCCGAGGGAAGCGAAACTAAACTGAAGGTTAAGTATTCAAAAGCGATACCAGATGACGTTAAAAATGATACTTACGTCAGGAACATTCCACGTTTTACATGCAATCGTTGTTGCCAGATTAGGAATTACAAATAATTTAACATAAACATGTGACGCACAAACGTACACCCACGGTTTGCTGGATTTCGCGATGAATTATAATGTTTTCCAGGAAAGATTTAGAAGCGCCGACTAGCAAGCATGATTCAGAACGCACTTTGCATCCACAGCGGAACACATCACGATGACTACTGCACACCAGAGCAAACACATGCCAAGACTTCGGACTTTCACGACTATCTAAATAGTTCAACCTCCGTCACTAACGCACTTTCTGCCTAGACTGGGAACGTTCAGCAGAGGAGTTACACGTCTTTACGAGCATTGACATCACCAGGAACTTCACATAAAATATGAACAAATTGTTTATAAATCAATTCTCTCATAACAAATATTGCATTTCAAAAAATATTACATTATTTTTTACGTGAATATGTTTTATTGGGGTTAGAAACGGAAGAAATGTCATATTTTTATATACAACAGGAAGCAGTGGCGTCATGTAATGATATGATAGGAATGTATCCGCCCGCAGTAGTAATTAGGTGCATATAGGTTAAATGGGTCCGTCTTCTTGCTTATCAAGTAATGTATAGTCTTAATTATTAACTATGTCACATTTATTGATTGGATTAACGTTTTCGGCGATTATTTACCATCATCAGATCATCATAAGTATCATGTTATACATACTGAATACTGAATTATGAAATTAACGGAATGAAGTGATGTTCGGACAAACAAACATGGTTACCACTTGATTAGATAAATGTTACATTATAATTAGACGTGGGACTCAGCTGTTTACATGAACAATATTTTCATTTTATCATAATGTTGGATTATACACAAACGAAATTATCGTGCAATTACATTATTATTAAATATTCATGAAGTATTGTGATTGCCATATAATATTTTAAACATCGGATTCAAACATGCTTCAACTCGGAATAAATGATTACTCTGTTTGAAAAATTATGCTATTGAGGTTCAATACATGTAATATGTCAGATATCACCTGGACGAAATTGCATTTTATCATAAATGTTGTTGAGGCACTAATGAAATGCGCCAAAATAACAATATGCTTTGATTTTTCATGGAAATATTATGTTCCATATGTTTGTATATTTATATAATATATTCATCTAATTTAATTGATCGGTCTATTCCACCTTTTCAAAATGAAAATACGCAATAGCTATGACTGTCGGAAAGTGATGTAACATCAGAAAACGCACTTCGATGCCTGAACAAATAAATATCATAGTATAGGACGAGTTTTACATAAATAAACTTCAAAATTGAATGAATATGTTGATAACAATAAATTTTCTTGATTTGATGAATCTTTAGCAATTTTTGCCAAGTCCATTGATTTTGCTACGTTTTATAATTTTTATAATTTAATTTAAACCAAAGCAACCATAGTGATGTAAAAAAACAACATTACCAATCTTGACTAGATAAATGTTACATTATAATTGGAAGTAATCGAATTAATTTTGTTTCATGAAACAATTTTTCAGCTTTATCTCAGTGTTCGGAAGATTTGAACTTAACATCAATCGCTTACAGGAGGCGATCTACATATATTATTAAAGATTCATTGGCCATTTTGTTCACAAAATATGTAAATTAAACAATGTAATTTTATTCTCTCTTTTTAATAAAAGCTAACCATAAATAAACCAGCCATGTTTGAAAAATTATGCCCTCCGTGCGCAGGGGAATTCCATATGTCAAGCGATATCAGCAGCTGTAACAGATCTAAATGCTTTTAAATTGAGCTAAAGAATGAAATGTGAGAAAAATAACAATTTGCAGATAGAATTGATTTTTAAGGAGAAATGGCTATTATGGATACCAAATGTTATATAGGGAGAAATATATCATTTCCCATCCTTATCCACCTTTTTTTGAACAATGAAAATTTCGAAATGCTATCGGACTATGCAACTATCCGTAGTCAATTAGACGTCATAAAACAAATAAATAAAAGGAACCATTAATCAAGGTTCTTCAAAAACGATTTAGATTGCCTGTAAATGGATTTCTTGTATTTTTGTCTTTAGCATGTTTGAAGTCCAACTGATTTTGATAACGTTTTTATAATTTTGATTGACCTGCGATGTTCGAAGATGCCAAATATGATTCAAGGTCGAGTCTTATGAGTTTTAAACGGATTCAACAGGACGCTTTCCCAATCTGCATAAGCTGTGTGAGAAAGTTTTGTGTTTATTTGGTTCCACTTATAGTTGTGAACAGTTATTTTCTATTACGAAAATAAACAAATCTCAAACAAGAAATGATGGGCTTTTAATGGCAGTTCTTCGCATAGCTTGTGCTAATACAGTTGAGAAATTGAGTAATATGAATTAATGTGCAACAGACATGTTTTGTTTTGTGTTTAAGGAAGTGTTTCATTACTTTGTGTTCTTATTTAGTTTGATAGAATAACATTTTCTTTTGAAACATACAGTACGTACCGCAACTTGAATAAACCGGTTTTCGTGCACTCTATAAGCACACTTCTCTCGCAGTACACCGTGCAAGCACAGAGTGCATAATTCTGCCCAACCCTGACATAAACGGTAGCTGCCCATTGATGCAACATACTGTGTTTCTTAAATGTTTTTCAATTAATTATTATATTTACTAAATAAATAATTGTTTTGTTAAATATTTACCAGATTTTGAGAAAACCCATAAGTAAGACATTTCCAAACATGACTAATGAGTCATGCATACAGAAATATTCGTTATGTTTTTACCTACATTTTCCATTTCAAATATTCCCATTCAAATATTACATGCATTTCTTTTAAACAGTTTTTGTGTTTCTCCAAAACGTTGTATTTCGTAACTTACGGGGTTTCTCAAAATAAAGATTCAAATAGTGTTGCGACAATTTAGATTAGGTCAGTAAAGTTCTCAGAAAATTATATTCCTCTGCGCCTTTTCTTAATTCAATGTTACAGTACAGAAAACTTGACGATGTCATTGTTTTCGAGTATATATTGACACAACTATCAAAGATCAGACAATTTACGACTTACGTTTGATAAGCTGATCTACTCATAACTGTTAGACCCCCTTGAAGGGAGGAGCACGGGCGGGGGGGGGCTGTCTCCGCACGTAAACGACTTTGTGCATGCTCTAACGCACTACATATTCCACTCCGGGCCACCCCCGAACTCCCTTACAACCCACATAATCCCTATATCTCCGCGTACGTATCACTGCGGTCCCACGAGCTACCATGAGCTCCGGGGGAGAGCTCACGGTTATAGCACTACCAACAGCAACTAATAACCACATGCCACACGGTTCACATTTGGTGGCAGCCCGAAGCCGACTCTACATCAGAGCAAGCCCGAAATATGAGAAAGAAACAGAGATGTTGATGATGAAAGAAGGGAAGTGTAATTATGATGGCGAAATGAGTCCGAGGTCCAACGCTGAAAGTTATCCAGCAATTCTGGCTTCAATTGGTTGAGGCAAAACCTCGGAAAAACATCAAGTAACTTTTCCCAATCAGAATTGAAGAGTCCACTGCAAGAATGATGGATGTCATTTGGAATACATTTTGCAGGAGAAGCGATTGAAAGTTTGAAATGCTTAGCACTCAAAGCTTAACTGTGATTTTCCGATCATTACTGGACAATGACTATCAGTGTTAATGCCATATAACTCTCTATGTACAGGGACATCATTTTATTTTTACTTCAATTTTTATTGTACCTGAGTTTTTGAATGTACTTACTCCCACCTTCTACTAACGAAGTTCAACCGTCCTCCACACAGAGCCAAGACCGCATATACAGTCATAGTTTACGCTCATAGTAAACAGTACGTTCCAAAAATGTGTTCGCGTTTTCCAGTGATGAAAGAGCTTTCAATATTGAATCATTTTCGCACAGGTACTGTCGTCCATTTGCCTACGTCGTATCTCGGTTTCCCCACCAGCTTTTATTCTCCAGCTAGTGGCTGGGCTGTCTTAGCTCTTTTCTGAGAACATTAATTTCTGTTAGAATTGGACGTGTACGTAATATTATACAACTGTTTAAAATAACTTAAATAAAAGGGCTTCGTTAAGTAATTAACTGTCACGTGATTTCCCTCCTTTCTACGAACCTACGACATAACCACTTGGACGGACAGTAGATTATGTCTGAGTAATTTTATCTTTTCGGATCGGGCAGAAGTGAAGATTGAATTTACAGTACGTAAGGTACTCTTTTATAGAGTAGGTACAGAATTATTTGAACATGAGTTACTAGTACGAAGAACGAAACTGGTAATTGGAATTAAGTACAATAGTCTATAGTGCGATAATATGCACATTATAACTGATTTTCAAATATGTGTTTAAATATCCATATTATGATTATTTTTCAATTTAACTTCATTCTCTATACTGTACTGCTGTAGACAGTATAATATACACTGCATAATGAATACGTCCACATGGACAGCTCAGTTCGTGAGTAAAAACACTCATTGTTAATACTGTACTGTATTTTTGATTAAGCAAAAACCTAATGAAAATTATTAAACTCAAAAGCGCAATATTTCCTAGTTTACGTAAATGGATGAACTACTTTTCTTCCTCCTATACCTAGTAAAGTGATTTGTTTGTATATTACGCCAGTATCATCGAACTCCAGTCGTGGGAGGAGGTAGCAAACGGCGTTGATCAGATGTATAGGCAAGTTAATATTAAAAATGTTAGTAAAAATAAAATGATGTCCTTGTACATTCTATATGTCTTAAGACTTAAGCTATACATTGACAGTCTTGGTTCATTTTCGACAAGAAAGTGCATCCATCATTCTTGCAGTGGACTCTTCAATTTGAATTCGGACACACTCGTTTAACTGTCAGACGTGGTAACCGTTACCCCACAGCGTTGGATTTGATAAACTGATGATCTGATGATTGACCAAAGCACTGAGTGAGTAGTACATGTGTAAACGACATTTCATACAAGTTAAGAGGATACGAAGGCATTTCTTTCCCCTTCTACTTGCCCTGAGTCCGTCACTATAACAGACCTGTAGCTGTTACCTCTTATACCTGCACCCCCCAAGTTGTACACACAAGAAAATAAAATATTAAATAAAGTACATAAGTGGATATAAAATGCAGTGACACAGATGTTTGACAATTACATGTTTGAGTATATTTCAGTGTCGTTTTACAATATTTTCAACTAATAATTACTTAAATAAAGGGATGCTAGTTTTGTATTATGAAGTCAGGTGCGAGCGACACAATGCAGATTGTTCCGTTGTGTATGCTGTAGAGTAGCAACTAGCGGTGGAGAAAACATTTATCTTCTGCTGTCAGTAGCTTTTTAATGTGCCAGTTGATGTAAACAACAATAAAATGAAATACAAACGGTTAGTGTAGATTTTCGAAATATAGATTACCGGTAAACGTTTTCAATAATATGAATTTTCACTATGTTCAAAGTCAATTAGTCGAACGTTAGTAAGATAGACAGTAGCATCTTCCCCTTCACGGATGGTAAAGAGTGTGAGTAGAGGGGAAAGCCTATCAACCAAACTGAAATGGGGATTAGTCCTTGTGAGACGTGAAGAGAATCAGTTTGAACTTAAGCTAGAGATTGCTTCGAGACATGCAGTAGGGACGTGCTTCTCCGACAGAAGCTCTGAAGTTTTTTGTTCGTGAGAAAGTAAAACCACGAACAGTGACTAATACGGTAGATAATTACATCGCTGGTGGCAAAGGACGGCAGTCACGCTACGGACGAGCCCCCCTACGTACGTCATCGTCATCAACGGCTGTTCAGAAACACAGAACTAAACAATGAGGAAGTATATTGTTTCAATTAATTTAACAAAACCCAATCCACAGAGTTACACTTTAACTCTTACTCAACTGTTACCTGGAAGAAGAGACGGCCGAGAGTGGTTAGCACCTCTCACCTATTAAACGATAATCTGGAGACAAGAGTACCAACATGATAATAAACTAAGAAACATTCTTCTTCTATAAGCAGTGTTGCCACTTTGGGTACAATTGTACGGATTTAAATGGTCTGTACGCTGGTACGTACAGTTGATTTTTTGGTGCAATTTTATACACTATCTATCAAAAAGTAATTGGGCACTTTTTTGCCCATTTAGAACCTCGTGGTATCACCTCTTGTTGCTATAACAGCAGCCACCCTGTCAGGCATGCTTTCCACTAGTATGTGTAGGACATCCACTGGACTGTGTCGCCATTCCTCTTGCAACATGGCACTCAGTTGGACAATGGAAGCTGGCCGCATCTCCGGAAACCTCAACCGCCCGTCCAATTCGTATCAAAGGTGCTCAATGGGATTGAGATCAGGACTCTGTGCAGGCCGGTCCAACCGGTGAACATTATTGTCTGCATACCACTGCATAGTAGCCGCCTACACAAACTAGTGGAGAACATGCCTGACAGGGTGGCTACTGTTATAGCAACAAGAGGTGGTACCACGAGGTTCTAGAGGGACAAAAAAGTGCCCAATTACTTTTTGGTAGATAGTGTATAATTAGGTACGATCTGTATTTTTTTTTATTTTATAATACAAAAACTGAGAATTTTACAAATCTTTTAAGAGCTACTATGTCCGTCTCCTTGATCTTGAGGTTGCGTGCTGAACTCGTGATCAAGGTGGCCCGGGTTCGATTCCCGGTCGTGAAGTCAGGGGGATTTAATTCGGACCTCTTCATGGGGACTGGTTGTCTGTTCATTGTCAAAGTGTATGTGATGTCTCGCAGTGGCCCTCGGGTACCCTGACCCAGTACACGGGGAGTCCTGCAGTGTGTGCGTGTGTTCAGTAGAGTTGTGGGTCTAGGCACAATAAGCCTCAGGCTGCGGTGCCGAAATTAGTAAAAAAAGAGCTACCGTCTTTAATTACTAGTAGCAACAGCATAATTATTTTCAATGATCAACAGTGATATTATTCGCCTTGGAATTAAATCTAATAATTGGAAATATAAATTAACTAACTGATAAACGTTATTAAACAAGTAATAACTGCTTCACTGTGTTAAAATTATAAATTCTGATGGTAAATTACCTGTCTGACTATTTTCGACGTGATTCACGTCATTCTCTGAAGCCTAATCTAGTTTATCAGAAATCATACAAGTGTTAAAAGAGTGTATTCAAGAATGAATGAATAAATTAACTGATTTTAAAATTAAATTTTTATTTTCCTTCAATGCACTCCTTTTAAGCCTTGGTTTTTCTGAACCGACGCATACGAGTTGCGAGGTGCTAGGCCCGTCTCGCACAAATCCAGACTACACGAGAGACAGTGAGTGGTTTCTATATCTGCGAGGTGCGAGGTCTGCGTACCTCGCAGTTACAGAAACCACTCACGATCTCTCGTATAGTCCGGATTTGTGCGAGACGGGTCTCGCAACTTGCATGCGTCGGTTCGAAAAAACCAAGGCTTAACTGTTATCCTGAAAATAAGTTTCTATTGTTGACGCGATGAAATAATTAATCGAAGTTACGATGGAATAACAATAAGTATATGCAAAAAAAAAAATAAATCTGGTATTGCTATAAATATAGTAAAGGAATTTTCATTACAACGGCGGTATACATACAATAAAACTTGGCAAGTTTCAACATGACTATCGAGGACTAGAAATTAATTTATTATCATTTATTTCCTCTAATATCAACCAACAAAAACGTGGACAACAACAGATGTTAGTTATCTGTTATGTAATTTGTTGGGCGGATGCAAGAGATTACTATATTTTGTACATTATGTAAACAAAAAAAAAACACACACACAGATTAGTACAATTTTCTGTAAACCTGGTACATTTTACTTTTGGTTAGTGACAGCACTGTCTATAAAAGGATTAATTGAAGGAAAAAACTGCAAGTGTGATCCCAGATCACGTATAACAGATTGCTCAGGCTTATAGAATTTGACGGCAACAACTTTTATCAATTTCACTATGCTGCCATCTAGCTACTGCATAAGAAGTCACGTTATAACTCCCATTTGAATTGCATGGGGCAACTGTACTTCCATCTAGCGGTCGTTCTTAATCGACGGTGGCGGTCATGGTGGTTGTTCTCTTCCACATGTTACCATTTTTAACATGGGGATGGCCAATCTACTATAGTCTATATGTGATCAGAGGTATGATGTTATGTACTTTCGATCTCGAAATAATTATCATAACAAGAAATATTCGTTAAGGTAAATTAAATTATCAGAGAACTATCACACTTGTATTACTGTTCATAAACTTAATTTTTGAATGTTGTTTTGTCCCATTATTATTACCTGATCCATAATATCCACCCCCCCCCACCATAGGAGCAACACACCCCACCCCTACAACTGACGAATGCAAATGGCAGTATGCAAGATCAACAGGAACATCAGTAGTTCGTAGGACACTGAAGATGACGCAGAACCGGCGTCGAAACGAGCCGTCTGTCTAAGGTACATGAACTTTTTAAAAAATTTTAACACTTTTAACGTGTCGTTAGACAATTTTAAGTTTTTTTTAACAAAGTGTTAACGTGAACCAGAATAAATAAAATAATATCCTCTACAAAATTCTCACCTCTCGCATCTCATGTTTCGTAAGTTGGTAGGCTTGATGTTACCTCCACTCTGATTGTCAAGAATGACGTAAGACATTTAGTTCTGTATTTCGCCGTTATGGCTGGACGCTTGGTTGCACTGTAATGAGAAAATATGTGTCATCTTGAAGACACCGTTTATTTGCAGCATTTATCCGTGTATGATTTTTGAAATGGGGTTCTCGACCAGATGATGTGGAGGTTTACCTCAACAGCGTAACCGACCAAGAGAACATGCTAGCTAAGGTGTGATATTTGCACTCTGAGTATTTTCATTTTCAAGTGAACGAGAAAGTAAGCTTTCATGTTTTAACACTTATGGTGATTGCATGCTGTGAACAAACAAGCGATTTGCAAGACTTGAGACTTTCACAGTGCTCAACACAGAGCGATCATGTTCAGTGACTTGTATGGGGAGAGAGAGACAGAGAAGTACCAAGAAATTGTTTAATTTTCTAGCGCAATCAAACAATGGACCAGTCTATCGCTATGGACCGTACTGTGTCCCATGCCCTATGGAGATAAGGTTAGTTGTTCATAGACTATATTGGCGTGACGTCATGTTGGCATGCGGGATAGGTACTAAGAGGGAACTTGTTTATTCTACAGTTGACGTTCTATTCATGATTCAGAACTTCATCTCTGAGAATGGTGAAAAAGCATTCTAGTGATAAAGATTGATACTACGTTCACGTTTCCTACAATTTAAATTATTTGTTCATTTATTTATTCATTTATTTTACGGGTATTTTAATAATAATAATAATTTATTTATTTATTATTTATTATTAATATTTGTGTGCTGAACAACAGCCAGAGGCCAATAATAGTTCAGCACAATACACAAACAGAAGATACAAAGGTGTAAAACAAAAATAAATAATATCTTAAATAACAAAAACATACATAAATAAAATTGAGTACAACTGTAAAAACTAATAATCAAAAGAAACTAAACCTTAAAAGGATCTAAATTGTGCCCATGCAAATTGGCATATTTTATGTATCTACAGACTGGAGAAAGTGATTTTGAATTTCGGTTATAAAAATTTTTTGAAATCTTAAACCTTTTGTAGGAATACGAAGGCTGATATTGTTTATGATAGACTCACAATCAATATGACCCTTGATCACTTTGCAAAAAAATTGATAATCAAGATTTAGACGTCTAGCATAAAGGCTACAACAGTTAAAATATTTACAGGTAATCTCATAGTTAAAGTCAGTGGAATTGAGTATATATCGAAAAGCACATAAGGAAATAAATTTTCTTTGAATATTTTCCAATTTAACCGAATCGGTTGAAGTAATAGAATTCCAGGCTACAGATGCATATTCAAGTTTAGAGCGAACCAACGTAAAGTATAGAATTAATAATAATAATAATAATAATAATAATAATAATAATAATAATAATAATAATAATAATAATAATATGATTTAATTTTGAATCTTCTTGCGTACACCACTTTTAACACTTGAATATAATTAATTGATGAACTAGTGGACTTACTCGTGTTAAATATGAAATATCTGTCCGGCTTACAGCTGTTTCAGTGCTTCACGCACCATCATCAGAGCCTACTAGATCGCGGCGTCATCTCGAACTTCTCTGCCTGTTAGGAGGGTGTGTTTTGTTGTTGGAAGGTCAAATGTAATAGTTGCGACAAGTTCTACATAGGACAGACAGGCAGATCATTCCAAACACGCTACAAAGAATACATTAAAGCTATAACCAGAGGACACAATACATCTACATACGCCGATCACATAACCAATATTAACCATACATACAATAACATAAATACGGACATGGAAATCCTACACACACAACCCAAGAACCAAAAACTCAACACACTGAACCAAACACACTAAAACACACCCTGATCAAATCCTCAACACACAGATCAATTTCAGTACACACACACTATTCGACTCCACAATTCAACACCTTCCAACAACAAAAAACACCCTCCTAACAGGCAGAGAAGTTCGAGATGACGCCGCGATCTAGTAGGCTCTGATGATGGTGCGTGAAGCACTGAAACAGCTGTAAGCCGGACAGATATTTCATATTTAACACGAGTAAGTCCACTAGTTCATCAATTAATAATAATGATTTATTTTACCTTAGTAGGTATTTATTTATTTAACCGTAGAGGCCTTCTCTTCCACTCAATATCCAGCAAAATTAGTTTATTACAATTACATTTGTATGAACTTACAAAGAATTCAACAATTTGATTTAGATAAGAGTTACATATATACAAGAGTTATTTATGAATTAAACAACAAAATACTATGAACTATTAATTAAACACTGAAATACAAACTATTTTTATTTTAGTGGGTTATTTAAGACGCTTTGTCAACATCTTAGGTTATTTAGCGTCTGAATGAGATGAAAGGAATAATGCCGGTGAAATGAGTCCGGGGTCCAACACCGAAAGTTACCCAGCATTTGCTCATATTGGGTTGAGGGAAAACCCCGGAAAAAACCTCAACCAGGTAATTTGCCCCGACCGGGAATCGAACCCGGACCACCTGGTTTCGTGGCCAGACGTGCTAACCGTTACTCCACAGGTGTGGACAATACAAACTATGTAGCAGAATTAAGCTAAAATACATAGAATGTTAATATATTTCAAATAATGTTAGATAATAGAAAGAGATTTTTATGAGACAATTTTGAAAATACAGCACTATCAGGATACATGTCTAAAGGAAGGAGTAACAATGTAGACAGTGATAGTTTAAGTCAGTATGATTGGAGTGAAATGCTAAGAAGGTTATCTTTTAAGCTGTTTTTAAAAGTGTTTATTGTCTTGCAGCCCCTAATACTTTGTGACAGGCAATTCCATTGTCGCGAGTTGGATATTGTAAAAGATGATGAATAACGAGATGTTCTATGAAGAGATATACTGTACTTAACGCGCCACAGATAAGTGATCTGGTATTTACGTCGTGGTTAGAGTATAGATAAGAGAAACGAGACTAAAGGTAATTTGGTGTTGAAGTGTACAGAATTCGAAAGGGTAAAGACAAAGATTGTAAAGTTCTACGTTCTTTAAGTCGGAGCCACGAAAGACTTGCGAAGGACGGTGATATGTGATCATATCGTCGGATGTTGCACACGTATCTGACGCACATATTCTGAACTCGTTGTAACTTGACTGACAGTTCAGAGCTTAGGTCACTTAACAGAATGCAGCATTACTAGGGTACTGGCAGAGTTGAGGCCATAAGGCCTTCTCTTTTACTCGGTATTATTCCGAAATTTGTGTAGAGGGACTCAGGAACAAAACAAGGTAATCTCAAGTCAGTCAGGATAGCTGAACATAAGATTGAACCTCGAATCTTCCGAATACAGACTAGCCTTGCTAACCACACCACCATTAGGCGGTTGGCATATATTTTTCCTTCCTGAGGAGGCCCCGAAGACTTGCATCGCAATCTGAGTCTTATTGTGCCAATTTCCTTATTTTGGGATGATCGTTGAAGTCCTTAGGACCGCATTTCTGTAAGTACATGATTTACAGGTTGATGACATTTTATCGATTCAGCTACGACATCCAGGAATCTCCCTGTTGATATTCCGCAGCCCCCTGAGATCAATGGTATCTGTTCGCAAATTACATAGGATACGTCCTGCTGCATCCTATACTGATCTGAAGATCGTAGATATCGCGATTCACTATGGTACCATCTGTCCGATGGAACTACACAGCACTGGTGGCTTCCTCGTCTGGCGTAGTCCGCTGTGAAAACCCCTACGAATCCCTGGGATCTATGCAGCTCCCCCAGACAGTTGGCATCTCTGTACTGTTTTCGCTGTAAGAAAAATCCTAATGTAAACATAAGCACGCTGCTGCCATAACCGTGATTGTCTCCCAGTCGAAACACTCACATGACTCAGAAAAATATAGTTCGTATTGCGAAACCATATTTGAAAATAAAAAATTGAATTCTAGTTGTTAAAACAGGATGAAACATATAACTTCACTCATATGTAAAACGCTATGTAAAAGAAAAACTACTTTTATATGTTGTTATGTATTATGAACGCGGATGAATACCAACAGTAATACTGAGGTAGTCTGTTATTCTAACAAGCTGGCGTCACTTGAGCTCGTAGTTATTCACATAAGAACGTGGCACCGGTACTGAAGAATGGCTTCTGCATCCTCGGTGTGTGTAATTAATAAACATAAGAGTGAAAACCCTCTCAAAAGCGGAAAAAACAAATAGTCGTAAATGTATATAATAAGTTAAGTGAGTTTTAATTACAGTAATTATAAATTAAATGTTCTCTAAGCAAACGAACGCATAGTAGTGAAGTTAGGCCTACTTGACGAGTGACGGGAAACAGAATGTACGACAGTAGGCGGGAACACGTACTGAGAATCTATGGCGCCAAACAGCGGCCAATGAAGCCTCACTTCAGTCACGTGCTATTGTTTACATTAGGATTTTTCTTACAGCGAAAAGATTATAGGCGAATCATGACACCAAGTCTGCTAAATCTTCTGGTCGACCTGAAACTATTGAAGATGATAGATGAAGTGGAAATTAGAGAAGGCGAAATGAGGGCCAACGCAGAAAATACTCAGAAATTCTGCTTCAAGTGGAAAAATAAACCTACCAGGTAACTTGTTACAGGCAGGATTTGAACTGAGCCCTTTCGTTTCACTGTCAGACAAGCTAACCGTTATTCCACAACAGTGGATTAGTCATAAGACTGGTTGTATAAAAGTTAAGGCTTAAATCGACGACCTCTTAGATACCCCAGTGGCAATTCAGACAATCTCAGACTGCATTCATTCTGTTAACATTAATATTACTTCGTTGCGACATGCCAAAGTACGGCCATATAGATTTAAATGAGTTTTAAATTAGCACCAGTGTCCTCAGGGGTAATATTGCATGTGGAAGGATGTTGAAACACAATGCAGTAGAAAAATGAAAGTCAGGCTATGACCAAATGAGGCATGAGGTTGGAGTTCAAGCTTTCACAGCAATGAACTTCATGATAATCATGGTAAAAATTGCATTTCGTGTACGAAACGGGGTCTTCACCTTCACATCAAGGGCAGAATATGGAAGTCGATAAGTAACTTGAAAATAGGCTATGTAGACCTAGATATGATAAGAACACAACAGAGCAATTTGCCTCTTCCAGCATATTATAGACTGAAAATACGGCTTTGAAATTACAACATTTTAAAAATCCATAACGAGAAGCCTAAAGACAAAAGCAGTTCTAGAATTGCGTAAAAATCCGGCAATTTCAACTTCATTTATCGTCAGAGTTTTTTATTCTAAAGTCAAGAAGAAAAAAGAAGAAACGAATCTTCAAAGATTACTGTTGAGATCACTATCAAGTTGCAGGTTGCTTCATTACTGCGGTCAGGTTTCTTGGTATTTTTTTCAAGTTTTTCATGAAAAGTGAAGAAAATATACATACATACTTACTTACTTGCTTGCTTACTGGCTTTTAAGGAATCCGGAGGTTCATTGCCGCCCTCACATAAGCTCGCCATTGGTCCCTATCGTGAACAAGATTAATCCATTCTCTATCATCATATTCCACCTCCCTCAAATATATTTTAATATTATCTTCCCAACTATGTCTCGGCCTTCTTAAAGGTCTTTTTCCCTCCGGCCTCCCAACTAACATTCTATATGCATTTCTGGATTCGCCCATACGTGCTACATGCCCTCCCCATCTCAAACGTCTGGATTTAATGTTCCTACTTATGTCAGGTGAAGAATACAATGCGTGCAGTTCTGTGTTGTGTAACTTCATCCCTCTTAGCCCCAAATATTTTCCTAAGCACCTTATTCTCAAACACCCTTAACCTATGTTCCTCTATCAAAGTGAGAGTTCAAGTTTCACAACCATAAAGAACAACCGGTAATATAACTGTTTTATAAATTCTAACTTTCAGATCTTTTGACAGCAGACTGGATGATAAAAGCTTCTCAACCGAATAATAACACGCATTTCCCATATTTATTCTGTATTTTATTTCCTCCCGAGTATCATTTATATTTGTTACTGTTGCTCCAAGATATTTTAACTTCTTCCTCTTCAAAGGATAAATTTCCAATTTTTATAGCCTATTTCCATTTCGTACAATATTCTCGTCACGAGACATAATCATATTCTTTGTCTTTTCGGGATTTACTTCCAAACCTATCTCTTTACTTGCTTCCAGTAAAATTCCCGTGTTTTTCCTAATCGTTTGTGGATTTTCTCCTAACATATCCACGTCATTCGCATAGACAAGCAGCTGATGTAACCCGTTCAATTCAAAACCCTCTCTGTTATCCTGGACCTTCCTAATGGTATACTCTAGACCAGAGTTAAAAAGTAAAGGTGTTAGTGCATCTCCTTGCTTTAGCCCACAGTGAATTGGAAACGCATCTGACAGAAACTAATCTATACGAAGTCTGCTGTACGTGAATATACATATAGTTAAAAATTTGACTAATTTCGTGATTATTTTTACCGTGTAATGTCATACACATTAAACAATATTCATATACTCTTTTTACATTTTTATCGCATAAATGAAGAGTTCTTGCGGAAAAGACCAATTTTCGCGAAAATTTACGACAAATTTGCAGTCATAAATCAGTCACTTTTATAATAAAGCCTGTATAATATAATGTAGCAGGAAGAGGACAAGGAATTGGTTGGGTAACTGGCTGAGAAGAAACTGTCTGCAGAAGGATGCACTGGAAGGAATGGAGACGAGTTTGGTACAGAAGAAGATATCAGATGGTAGATGGATGACATTAAGATGAGGTATGTGGATCATATGCGGGGACAAAGAGGAAGGCAGAAAATATGAAAGACTGCTGGAGAATGCTGGGTTTGCAGTGACAGACCTGCCCTTGGGCAGAAAATTATGAATGAAATGAATGAATGAATGAATGAATAAATAAATAAATATACATAAGGGTATAAGTGCCATTATTTTAACTGATTATTATTCATGTTATAAGGAAGAAAAAATGTCCTCACAATTTTTTTTCTAATTGCAGTATTTAACTAATTATTAAAGTTTACAATATTAGACGTTTGACAACTTTCTGGATGGAAAGTAAAAGGTTTACAAGTACACAGTACAGCTCAAGCGGGTACAGACACACCGGTAGAAAACAGATACTCTGTTCTAATGCAGGTGCTGACGACAACTGTTGTTTACATAAAACTAGCAGCAAATACAAACTTTCAATCTGATTAATAGAATTTTATGGTAAATTTTCATTTCATGTAACAATATTGCTCCTTTTTTATTGCACGTCAAAAAAAAAAGAAACAATAATGGTTTACTGCACAAAATCACACGAACTTTTTTTCTAATGCAAAATTTTAATCTCGCCCACTTCCGTATACCAGTATCATTTTTTAAGAAATTTCTAGCTGTGTAATTTTCGAAACGGGGTAAGAGACTCTCACTTCCTAATAATCGTTGAGAAACTGCTACAAAAGTTCTCCGATTAGGTAACCTTCTTTACGGAAAACGTTGGCGGTACATCCTTCTTGCCGCACTTGAATTACGACGACTTTCTCCATAAATTAATAACATCATGATATTCCTGAACTGTGAAAGGCATTTTAAGTCGTTTATCAAATACCTATACTGAACTGCCATCCGCTCGGCAGGAGACCTATGGACAGGGAGCTTGAACTCAGCTGATCTGTACGTCTGTGCAGAGTAAATCCTGCTAAACGTTGCCACGTCTCTCACGCCAAAATATTAACAAATTTAAGCATGCATTATTACTTAATTTCACGAAAACGTAATAGAACACACAAATATTTATTTAAAGTAATATTAACTCTTTGCTAGATGTACCTGCTGATGTAATTGTTTTCGTAAATTTACTAACAATATAAGCAATATAACGCAAACAAATAAGGAAAGAACATTTTTTTTCTGGCAAAACTATAAAGTTTCGACCCTATGTTGTATGAACATTTTTTGATCCTGCAGACCGTCCCCGACGACTGTGAAAAGGACAGCACTTATTCCTCTTACACTCTATTACATATTTCTTAGTGCATATCTCTGTCACATATCGTGTGTATAGCTAATGAAAAAGCTAACCCTGTTAACCACCTATGAAACACAGTAATCCGTAGTCAACTGAATACCACAAATATGCAAAGTTAAAAGGTAATACGAGGGAATTTTTTTAAACAAGTTCAGAATACAGTGTCATGGATAGCCTATAATGTAAGATCCAATTAACCTGAAGTATTTTTAAACAGATAAGTTAACCTAATTAATCCGGACTAGTTGCGATATGAAAAATGATTGCAGTGACTTAAGTCAAGTATCCAGCTAATCTATTATATTATAATTATTAGGCCTATAGCCTAGTTATTGTGAACAGTGTAGTATTTATGGGCCATATTCATAGACATAGCGGTATAACTGAAATGTCATATGCAGAGGAAATGCTGTATAGGTGGGAACCCCACCATTTGCACCTCTTTGGGCTAGCAACCCATTGAGCGTCATTTTTACATTGCTTTCAAGTCTCAACAGAAGCCTCGGATGACAAGGATGGATTATAACGATGACGACTCAGGCAAGAACAAGGACAAGACATGGAAAAAAAGAAAATATTTTAAAATTTGGAACTTGGAATGTACAGGGCATTTCACACAAAGAAGATCAATTAGATAATATTTTAGCCAAAAAGAATATATCAATAGCAGTAATTTCGGAAACTAAAAAGAAATTGAAAGGATCTAAAGAAACTGAAAACTACCTTCATTTCTATTCTGGAGTTGACAGCAAGAGTAGGGCCAGAGCTGGTATCATGGTAATGATACATAAACGTTTCAGGCATGTTGTAGATAATTATTATTACTGGAATGAACGATTGATTCAATTACGATTAAAATTGCAAAGAGGTTATCTTACAGTTATTGGCATCTATGCTCCAGTAGAAGGGACAGGCGAAGAAAATGATGAATTTTATACTAACTTGCAAAAAATTGTCAGTAAAGTTAACAAATCAGATATGCTTTTAATCATGGGAGATTTTAATGCTAGAATAGGAAATATAAAAATTGAACAATTTGTAGGTACTCATGGTGAAGAAACATGTAATAATAATGGTAATAGATTAATTGATTTTGTGATGTATAATCAACTCAAAATCATGAATACAATGTTCGAACATAAAGAAAGTCATAAATATACATGGGAAGCCAGGAATTCAAAATCTATCATCGATTATATCATATGTAATTTTCGTTTATCAGACATGGTTATGGATGCCCGAGTTTTTAGAGGCCAGGAATTAGAAACAGATCATTATCTACTAATTAGCTCAGTACGTTTAAAACCAAGATGGTTGAGAAAGAAAACGCATATGAAAAATGATAATTTACTCTTCAAAGTCAGTTTACTTAGAGATTTTAGTATTGCTAATCTCTACCGAAATAGAATGGATATTCTTGTAGATCAATTACCCCTTCTTGATAATGTTGAAGATGAATGGTTGAATGTGAAACAAATTTTAGCACAAGCCGCCAAAGAAAGTTTGGAACAAAAAAAGGCGTGGTTTAGAAAGAAAGGCTTGCGACAGTGGGATGATGACATAAGCAAGATAATTGCAGATAAAAGACAAGCATTCAATAAGTATATCTCAACCAAGAAAGAAGAAGATCAAATTGATTATCGTAAGAAACGGGCAATCGCAAAGAGAGAAGTTCGAAAAAAAACATAGACAGAATTGGATAAACTTTGTGGCATACTTAGAAAATGATATTACTCGGCCTCAACCACAGACTTATAAAATTCTTAAGAAATTAAATTGTGAAGTAAAAGATAATCTAAGAATAAATGTTATTTCTCAGGACAATTAGTTACAGTATTTTCAACAACTATGGTCTACATCAACACAATCTCTCACGCTTCCATTTTCAACTAATCCTTTATTGGAGTCAATTTCTATGGATGAACTACAAAGAGTCTTGGCTAAATTGAAAAACAATAAATCTCCGGGAGAAGATTTAATAAATAGTGAATTATTTAAATATGCTAGCCATAAATTTCTACAAAGATTTTTGAGATTTTTAAATTTGATTTGGGAGGGACAAGGATTTCCCGAAAGCTGGACTAAATCTATTGTAATTCCTATACATAAGAGAGGAGATTTGAAAATTAGGGATAATTATAGAGGAATAAGTTTATTGAACGCAGGATATAAAATTTATGCAAATATTTTGAAAAACAAACTCAATAAGCATTACGACAATATTATCAGTGAGGAACAAAATGGTTTTCGTCGAGGAAGATCCTGTTGTGATGGATATTTCGCACTGAAATTACTGGTTGAGAAACATAGAGAATTTAATTTAGAAACGCATATGGCATTCATTGACTTTAAAAAGGCTTTTGATAAAGTCAATCGGAATAAATTACTTCAGATTTTGGCAGATGATCAAGTACCTCAACAGATTATACAAAATATTTACAATATATATAAAACAACCATCATAGCAATTCGAAGCAACAATAAACTTTCACAGTGGCGACCCATTTATAGTGGAGTACGACAAGGCTGTGGCCTTTCACCACTTCTGTTTATTATATATATAAATAGAATCATTCAAGATTGGCGACAGACACGACATGGATTTATTCCAATTAATCGAAATTTGCAGCTTGATGCTTTACTTTTCGCTGATGATTTAGTTCTCATGGCATCAACTGAAGATGATTTACAATATTCAGTACACAATTTAAATAAGGTCAGTGAAAAATATAACATGGAAATTAATATTGAAAAATCGAAAATCATGTCATTTTGTGGGAAATTCCCTGTACCAAGCAAAATCTGTTTGAATAATAAAATAATAGAAAGAGTAAATACCTTCACTTATCTTGGCTATACACTATCACCTTATGATGAAGTAGATATTGCTGAAAAAATATGTAAATATAATAAAACAATGGGGATCATTAATAAAATCATGAAACCCTCACTAGTACAAAGACACACAAGAATAGGCTTGTATAAAACCTTAGCACAGCCAGTATTAAGCTATGGTAGCGAAGCGTGGACTGTGAAGAATAAAGATGTCAGTAGAATAACAGCAAGTGAGATGAGGTTTATGAGAGCAACAGCTGGATATACTCGCTGGGATCATAAAAAAAATGAGGACCTAATGCAAGAACTTCAAATAGAACCCATTATGCAGTTCATCAGCAAATATCAACTTCAGTGGAAGGGTCATCTCGAACGAATGAATCGATGCAGAATTCCAAAAGCACTGCTTCATTACCATCCATATGGCAAAAGATCTCTAGGCCGTCCAAAGAAGAGATGGACTGAAAATTCTAGTTTGAGACCGTAACAGGCCACTTGGCCTAATACTTGTTAGGAAGATGATGATGATGATTCATAGACATTCTTAGTGCGGGCTTCCGGTGGATGATCAGCGAACTAGCGTTTTTCGTATTCATAAACCAGTGTCAGCGATATGATATGATATGATATGATATGATATGATATGATATGATATGATATGATATATGTGATGTGATGTGATATATGATATGATATGTGATATGTGATGTGATGTGATATGATATGATATATATGATATATGTTAATGTTATGTTTTATTTAACGACGCTCGCAACTGCAGAGATTATATCAGCGTCGCCGGATGTGCCGGAATTTTGTCCCGCAGGAGTTCTTTTACATGCCAGTAAATCTACTGACATGAGCCTGTCGCATTTAAGCACACTTAAATGCCATCGACCTGGCCCGGGATCGAACCCGCAACCTTGGGCATAGAAGGCCAGCGCTATACCAACTTGCCAACCAGGTCGACTATATGATATATGATGTGATGTGATATGATATGTGATGTGATGTGATATATGTGATATGATATGATATATGATATGATATGATATGATATGATATATGATATGTGATATGTGAGATGTGATGTGATGTGATATATGATATGATATATGTGATGTGATGTGATATGATATGATATATGATATGATATGATATGATATGATATATGTGATATGTGATGCGATGTGATATATGATATGATATGTGATATGTGATGTGATGTGATGTGATAAATGATATATGATATGATATATGATATGATATATGTGATGTGATGTGATATGATATGATATGATGATATGATATATGATATGATATATGATATATATGATGTGATGTGATGTGATATGATATATGATGTGATGTGATATGATATATGATATGATGTGATATATGATATGATGTGATATATGATATGATGTGATATATGATATGATGTGATGTGATATATGATATGATGTGATATATGATATGATGTGATATGATATATGATATGATGTGATATATGATATGATGTGATATATGATATGATGTGATATGATATATGATATGATGTGATATATGATATGATGTGATATATGATATGATGTGATATGATATATGATATGATGTGATATATGATATGATGTGATGTGATATGATATATGATGTGATGTGATATGATATATGATATGATGTGATATGATATGATATATGATGTGATGTGATATGATATATGATATGATATATGTGATATGATATATGATGTGATATGATATGATATATGATGTGATATGATATGATATATGATATGATATGAATCGATAGCCGGGGCTAGTTTAGCACGCTTGTAACGCGGGCTAGCGAAATGTCTATGTATGTAAGCACCCTATTACTTTAAAATAAATAAAACTGGACCTTGTTGCTGACTGATATTATATAAAAACAAGTATTCACTCTCAATTTTAATTTTATTTTTGTCTGTATTGGAATCCCCTCCTGAGCACGAGTCTTACTCATCAGGAGTGGGCTAGATTATCTTTCATTGTATTTATTAATTTGTATTCACTTCAAACTTACTAGAAATAATAAATAAATAAAATAAAAATAAAAAGTAATAATGAATGTTTGGATAAAATGTTGATTTATGTCAACTTTAATAAGTGACCCTTTTTTTATTTTTGGAAGTTGGTCATCCCGTGATGACAACGTAGCTAAGCAGAACATGAATAAATTATTTCTTGCTAAGGGAATAACAATGTTCATTCTACAAACAAGCAACCGTCGAAGAAAGCTGAGGGTAATGTTCACAAAGCAAAGGATTGAAATAGTTGATATCAATTAAGAAAAGCGTAACAATCTTTAAGCCAAACCTTGAACAGATGACTGACATGGGCCATAATCACTATGAGGTCCTATCCCTTACGAGATGCCATGAGGCATCATTAACCTTATTCTTAATCCTAAGCATTGACATGTATTGGCGTAAAGGAGCTCTGAGTGTGCAATTCTCATATTCTATCTACATTTGAGAATTGGATGTTTAACCTTCGCTGCAGTAGACAGATTTACGATACAGCATGCATTTAGTTCTTATGTGTGCCACGTGGTTGAGATAAATAGTGTCTTACGAAACCACACGGTGGCAAATGTGTGGTTGCTTACAGAGTCTTGAGGTTTGCGGAAAAGTATGTTTTTATAATCACATGATAAATGTGTAGAATTATTTGTTGGCATAGTTGCTAACGTCTTCCTACCTGTGTGGGGAAAGTAAGGGAGATCAGGTGATAGACAACAGAAATATGCGTTACAAGAGCGGTATGTTGAAGTTTTCATGTTCGAGGAAAAGTTTGAAAAAGCGAAACGTAGTTGAGCTTTTTTAATTTCCGAGAAACATACCGCTCGTGTATCGTACATTATTTTGTGCGAAGATCGTTTATTACATACCTGAAAGAGGAATTTCTAATTAGTTGCAATGAAATCTCCATCTTGGTTTCTGTTCAATGACGTCAAATTTGCAAAACAAAAATATCTATCTTCAACATTGTTGCTTTAAAATGTTTTCTGTGTTTACTATAATCCAGCAGGCCGTGATATACGTCTGTCTTTTTTTCCCCCAGTCTATGATGAGTCTGGAATCTTGTTGATTTTTTCACGGCTTCCTTAATTTTACTTGCATCGCGAATGCAGTAACCTTAGTGGAGATGTAGAGTTTACTTAATTTTTGCAAATATTTAAAAATAATAATTAACAGTGCAATTTAGGTGAAATTGCAGTGGTAAGTTTCCAATTTATAATTATTACTATATTGAAAATCTCTAAAATAATATGTTAAAAGCTTAAAGCAGTAAAATCAATATGTCACTTAAGCGGTAAGAAGAGGGAAATTGTTATGTGTGTTAGGTTGGGAATACTGAATGTGGAATTTTAGACTTTCCGCGAATTGGTTTTGTGCGGAAACCAAGCAAATACGCACGATCTCGCACAAACACATTCACTGAGACGCTTGATATTTCATCGCTAGAGACAGGATTTTCATGCACTTATCAAATCGTAAAATAATATGCATGCATCCATTCACTATCAAATGGCCAAATATGCACAATGAAGAAAAAACACTGAAAATATACACTATCAAAATTGAAATTTACATTTTATTTTAGAATGACACAATGTACTACTAACAGGCTTTCCAAATTTCTAAGATATTCTTTTCCCTTGATCCACTGTGCCACAAGATCTCTTCTCGAACATTTAATCGGGGGCATTACAACACTTCACAGATCACCACAGAACACAAATACTATAGCTAATTCACAAAACACCTGTACACGTAGCCTACTACAGGCCTTCTACCTACCTACCTTTCCAAATTAAGGGCATGTTAGGGGAAGCATGTTAATGTTATTGTCGCCAAACTACAAAGTATGGGAGGGAGCAGAAGAGGCATCCTTGTAATAATAATGTTAGCCTCAGGGTAAGACTTGTATAGAACAGGAGTGTGCAATTCCAGTGTGACAATACAATGAGAGAATTAGCTGGTAAGGTTCAAAGTCCTCAGGTAGAAACCGTGCAAACCATTAGCATTTCACTTATATTTTTCAGTACATATACTCAAATATTGTAAGCTCAGAAATACCAAACTCTACGAGGAAACATTTATAAAATGCATTATTATGCGATTTAATATAAAATATGCCATTAAACTATAAAAATGAACGTAATATGCAACATAAACCTCAAAATATGCATTATTAAACTTAAAATCTAAAAAAAACATGTATTATGCATGAATTTACCACTAAAAAGACCAAAACATGCAAATATACACGGAAAAAGTATACATATTTCGAATCATTAAACCATGAAACGATATTTACAAAGTTTGAGAACTGTAGCAAGCTTATATAAAAACATGCATTTGCATGGAAATCCTCTCTCTGTTCATCACAAATAAGGCGTTTCGGTGTTCCATCGTGTTCTGGATCTTAACATTTCCAAAGGTTCGGAATTACTTACCTAATATTAATTACTCGTAGCAGTTTTATTAATTCCCAAAAAATTATTTATAGTTCTCTTTCACATACAAGTTAGTGGTGACTGGAAACAAAAGAGTTTGAAACAAAGTACTGGTGATTATATACAAAAGAATTTGGAACAAATTACTGGTGATTAGATACAAAAGAATTTGGAAAAAAGTACTGGTGATTAGATAGAAAAGAATTTGGAACAAAGTACTGGTGATTAGATACAAAACAATTTGGAACAAAGTAGTGGTGATTAGATACAAAACAATTTGGAACAAAGTACTGGTGATTAGATAGAAAAGAATTTGGAACAAAGTAGTGGTAATTAGATAGAAAAGAATTTGGAACAAAGTAGTGGTGATTAGATACAAAAGAATTTGGAACAAAGTAGTGGTGATTAGATACAAAACAATTTGGGACAAAGGAGTGGTGATTAGATAAAAAGAATTTGGAACAAAATAATGGTGATACGATATAAAACAATTTGGAACAAAGTAGTGGTGATTAGATACAAAAGAATTTGGAAAAAAGTACTGATGATTAGATACAAAAAAAATTTGGAACAAAGTAGTGGTGATTAGATACAAAAGAATTTGGAACAAAGTAATGGTGATCAGATATAAACAATTTGGAACAAAGTAGTGGTGATTAGATACAAAAGAATTTGAAACAAATTAGTGGTGATTAGATACCAAAGAATTTGGAACAAAGTACTGGTGATTGGATACAAAAGAATTTGGAATAAAGTAATGGTGATTAGATATAAAAGACTTTGAAACAAAGTGGTGATTAGATACAAAAGAATTTGGAACAAAGTAGTGGTGATTAGATACAAAAGACTTTTAAAGTTCTAGTGATTAGATACAAAAGAATTTGGAACAAAGTACTGGTGATTAGATACAAAACAATTTGGAACAAAGTAGCCTACTGGTGATTAGATAGAAAAGAATTTGGAACAAAGTACTGGTGATTGGATACAAAAGAATTTGGAATAAAGTAATGGTGATTAGATACAAAAGACTTTGAAACAAAGTGGTGATTAGATGCAAAAGAATTTGGAACAAAGTAGTGGTGATTAGATGCAAAAGACTTTTAAAGTTCTAGTGATTAGATACAAAAGAATTTGGAACAAAGTACTGGTGATTAGATACAAAACAATTTGGAACAAAGTAGCCTACTGGTGATTAGATACAAAAGACTTTGAAACAAAGTACTGGTGATTAGATACAAAAGAATTTGGAACAAAGTACTGGTGATTAGATACAAAAGAATTTGGAACAAAGTAGTGGTGATTAGATACAAAAGAATTTGGAACAAAGTAGTGGTGATTAGATACAAAACAATTTGGAACAAAGTAGTGGTGATTAGATACCAAAGAATTTGGAACAAAGTACTGGTGATTAGATACAAAAGAATTTGGAACAAAGTACTGGTGATTAGATACAAAAGAATTTGAAACAAAGTAGTGGTGATTAGATACAAAAGAATTTGAAACAAAGTAGTGGTGATTAGATACAAAAGAATTTGAAACAAAGTAGTGGTGATTAGATACCTGCCCCCTAAATGACGCCTCTGCTTGTTGTCAAATACACATTGTAGTAAAATTTGCACGCTCGACCTTGGCTTATTCACATAAATCAACCTCTACTACGACCGAAGTACTATTACCGTGTTTGCGAGTATAAAGCGCATTGCGATCAGCTCAGTCATGATGCCTCCAGGCAGATAATCTTCAAGGACGGTGAAATTTTTCTGCTCAGCCGTTATTACAATGTTTGGCAAGAGGATGCGTCTCACGCCGCGCCGGGTGTTCAGCTTCCCGTAACAGAGGAGAGCTAAGATGTTCTAACACTCTTCCAAATAGGATGCGTCAGCCACTGCGATCCTTGCTTGTTAAGGTCAAGGTTGGCGCCTATTATTATAAGTTAGGTCTGCGTTCTTTCAAATACAGTATATTCCACATAAGCTAGATATTCAGTGCGTCCGATCTGAAACCTACTATGCAGGACTTCTAAGTGTCCACAGTTACTCTGCAGGCTTCCATCATGCTGTCTGTTAGCGTAAGAAACTATTCGATAAATCATTAATTATTAGAGTGGATCGGGGGAAGATGCCTGACTTTTTCTTTAATTGAAAATTTAGATATTGTTCATTTAGTTTTGAATTTCATATTGAAATATCAAAGTCTGGAAGTATTTTGAAACTATATTTTTGGTACAAAACAGAAAACATTAATTACCTTGAATAATTTTAAGGAAAAATTGTTCGGGGGCCGGGTATCGATCCCGGGACCCTTCGCTTAGCGCGCGAACGCTCTACCAACTGAGCTACCCCAGAAACTATACACGACACCGTCACAATTTTTCCTTTATATCCACACAACTCAAATGAGCTGACAAGACGCCAGAACTCAAGTATGAGTTCACACAAATGCTGTGTGGCTTTTTCCTTAAAATTATTCAAACCTGCTTTACAGGGAGCTACTACCTGAAAGTCAGATTTGCATTAATTACCTTGTTTATAGATACAGGTTTTCTTCTTGCCTGCTCTGTAGGCATCTTTCCCCGATAGTCGGGTAAGATGGCAAATGCAATTAACACATTTACTGATATATGTATTTTACCTGAACCTGGTTTGATACATGTATATAATAAAATTGACTTAATATAAAGCTCATGGACACTTTCTCACTCGTTTATCACTACTTAGAAACACAGTCATTGCACATATTTTATTGCCGTGTGCAAGACTCGTAAATCACTTCTTGCACACAATGAATTCAATCCAGTACATTTTTTGTCATTCTATTTTAGGAGGCGTTTAAGGGTACAGTAAGGAATTCCGTATGCTTGCGATGCTCTAAAACAATTCATACCGTCTGTTATAACATGTTCATCGCAAGTTGAAGACTGTCCTCAATCCATTGACTCGTATCAGAGGATCTTACGTAATGTTTACACATTCCCTGCAATAAAACAAAATATAAAACTCTTGCAACAAGTTGCCATATTACCCCGAAAAAAAAGTGATCATCTTCCCCAAGTATCGGGGTAAGATCCCTAGTGCTGTGACGCGGAACAAGATCGTTGGTTGTTAACAATACAAACTTTAGAACCTTTACTACAATATCCATTACAAAGGTTTGACAGTTATTACGAATTCAAGGATGTATTAAAATTTTAACATACGTTTGCAATTACTTTATAGCAGAAAAATGAGCTGTTTTCTTGCTTTTCTTCTTCTCACAACAAGAACACGTGGCAAAATAAGTTAGCTTCCACTCTACAAACATTAAACTGCCTCAGTGATTATGAAGACATCCGCGTGGCGTTCTCTCTTGGAAGAATGTGAAACTACAAAGAAATATGCATCTTCCCCCGATTCACTCTACAGTAGCGGGAAGATAAGACACAATGCAGGTGGATAAGACACAAAGACGAGGAGACATGAAACAATTACGGAAAGACAAAACACAATGACGGTGGAAAAGACACAAAGAAGAGGAGATACGAAAGACTCTTGGACTTCTGCTATAGTGAGGGTCACAATAGAACAGTTCCTAAACAGCAAATATTGCCGTCTTGTCAGTGTTGCCAACTGTTACCAGATATCTATCACACGATCCTTCGTACTAAATGACTTATTTACCTACTTTTCTTTATGTTGGAAGGTTATTCTAAATAATTCAATAATTTGTAACATATTTTCGTAGGCAAACTTTACGAGAAAGGGATCAACATGTCAAGTATTTTGTCTGGCATTACGAAATTCATTGGTTTGACTAAACAAGTGACTTACAAGACCTAACCTAAAAATGTATTTTGTTTGACCACATGAAATTATTAGTACTAACTTCGAAAACTTATCTGACTAATTATAGTCTTGAATTATAACCACAACGCAACACATAAAATAACTATTATGTATTAATATTAATACTGATATTAATGAATTGTTAGTATGTTCAAATTTCACTAGCTTCCAGTAACAGGCTCAGAAATCTTGTACAATTTCAATTTCATGGAACTCCAGTACCGACAAATATTGTCGACATTTGTCTCAGCTGCCAACATACCAGTTACAAAATCACTACATTTGTAGTATTTGTCACTATCGAAATTCGAAACGAAGTTGGCAAAAGAAAATTCAACCTGCAAACTAGAAAATCACCACAATCCACTAGAATATGTAATAATGGGGGAAAAATGGTTAGGTTTCACCCTTTGGATATGAAGTAAGCTGGCCCGGATTATACACGTCTGCGAAATCCGTCACATGGTACACTTCGTTATCTGCAGTGAGCGTCTTAATCAAATGTCGTTAGCTGGCCACAAGTTCATGAGCCTTGAAGATGTTCCGGTACTCGAAGCAAGGCCACCTTCATGGTAGGCTGCATGTTCATGTTTCATTTTCACCAACAAGTGGAGGGTTTTCCGTAAACATAAGATCAACGCAACAAAGTAAACAAGGTGAAACATAACATGAGGTGTATTTTTCATACGAGTAGTCATTTCTACTGTAATTAATGATAGGTACAGCATTTCTAAGGCTTGTGCAGTCAAGAATTCAGTGGTTTCATCGCAGGTTTTGTTCGCACTCTCTCTCTTCGTGCAACTACTCGTCACCAACTCCATGTTTATATAATGCATTTTTGATAACTTTGTAGTTCTTGAGCAAACCCTGCATTCTTAGAATATGATATAGATTACAGTAGATATGGCCTACTTCATTGGGAAACAGTTAATATTTTATCTATCAGCTCGAAAATAGAGCACCTCTTGCGAGAAAATGCATCCCGATAGTACACAGGGTGTAACTAAAATGCAGGTCAACATTTTGGGTAAACATTTTTCACATCTAATCCATGGCGCTACAGCCCGTGAAGGGCATAGATCGACCAGCCGGCTGCTGGCCTCATACCCACATGCCGAAGCAGAGGTGGACGATCATCCACCCACAATGGAGGCATCGTGTGGTTAGCACGATGATCCCCCCAGCCGTTATAGCTTGCATTCGCGACCGGATTTCGCTACCTATCGTAGCTCCCCAAGTGCATCACGATGCTGGGTGGGCACCGGTCCCATACACTGGCCGAAATTTCATGAGAAAATTTCTTTCCCCATGAGGACTCGAACCAGCGCGCATTCCGTAATGCAGGCAGGATGCCTTAGACCAGGACGGCACGGCGCGGGACTCTACACAACTAGAGGACAAAAATAACTTATAAGAACATAGGTCCGAAAACGCTTTATTTCCTTGTTAGAACTTTTTTATACAATTATGTGTAGCCTATATTGTATGACGCAAAGCTAGTTTGTATGTGGGATGACACCACAGCTATCGTGTGCACAGTAGCCTACAGTCCTGCACTACACCTCATACCACAACACTGGATACCAAAACTGTGGGAAACGTACAGTAATAATGTACATTACGAAATGTAAGATAACATGCGAAAGGAAAATCTGCAAATTTCTTAATAAATGTTAAAAATTTCCTCCGTTAGCAGGGATAAATGCATCAACGCACGGTTGCATTGACTCCCGGATGCGCTGATGTATCAGAGAATTTCGGACTGTCTCGCAGACTTCCACAGCACAATCACGAAGACTTCATACAGGAGGTGCTCGCGACAGGAAGAGTTTGGCTGTGGCGCATGCGCGAACCTCTCATGCAGCGCCAGCGTGATCCTTACCTGGCTTTATTTTCGCGTGTACATTTCAGATCACGGGGGAAAAATTGTTCCGGGGCCGTCCATCGAACCCGGAACCTTTGGTACGTTTAACCACTATTCACCGGAACTATTTTTTCCCCGAAATTATTCAGGAAATAGAAATTCTACCGTTACTCCAATTTTATGCATATTTCACTATAACAATTCTTCAGGTTTCTACGAACACGATTCTTAATTCATAATCACCCATTACTGTTGACTGTTTACAGAGTGAGTTCTTCGCTCCGTTCAAGACCGCTTCTTGCGTACAACACCTGGGTTTTTCCAAGCGTAGGCGCTGCGCCAAAAGAAAAGGAAAAAATGTAATCGTTGAATCAGCATTTACAAGTTCATCCGCTATTGCATTAATTGTGATTTCACAATGCCTCAGCAAACAGATCAAATTCCTCCTGAATTTCGAAATTTCAGTCTTTCATAGCAGTCATTCAATAATAAGTAAGAAGCGGATTCCTATGTAATTAAATATTCTTTTTGCGTGTGATAAACACAATTAACCAAGTTAAAAATTCCGAACATGAAGCTTCAAGTTTAAAACCCGAATTTTATTTCACATAAAAACACATATTTTCACAAAAAAAAATATGTACGTAAATACATATTTTCAGGAAATCTATTATAAACACATAAATATTGGAGGTTTTTTTACTTAAATAATATTTTTTACAAGAAATTTTAAATATTTTAAAACTAAATCAATTATATCACTCAGAAGTACGTTATCTGTTTTAAGAATTCTTGGTTACTTCGTGTTTCTAAGCGCTGTGTGGTGTATCTGTGATCCATTTTTGTAATAGTATCGCCTCAAGTTCTGAGAACTGCTAGGCAGCATATAAATGTTATTATCGGAGAATAAATTAACATGGACAAGGAGGAGAGATCTTGCAACACATAATTAGGAATGTTTATTGTTGCTGAAGATGATTTCATTGCACGCTTTGTTTCTCAAACACAACATATAAGAGCTCGGGTATGAACATTATTTAATTTAAACAAATCTCTCACCTCTCGCTCATGTCTATCAAGTAAAGCAATATATCTGTTGTGATTCCCTGTTATCGGGCTTCGTCAATCGATATCCTTCAAGATATACTGAAAGATGGTTATTTAAAAAACGATTTGGCTTTCCTAATCTAAGCTTTTTTGTGTATCATAAAAAACTCGAGACATCCAAAAACCTGTTGTCTGAAACAGGGAGGTGCGTGCCGTGGAAATTAAACTAGACTCCCTACCATGTTCAGAAGCACAATTACTAAAATATGTTTGGGAAAAACAGTGGATATAAAAAAAATGTGTAAAGTTGCTCAAGTATTGGAGAGTGTGCCTATAGGTGAAATTGACGGTGTTTGTGTTTGTGACATTCCTCTCTTTAAATATGCACGTCTGACGTCCTATGATGTGGAAAGATCGTTTTCACAGTATAAGTCGTTGTCCAGAGATAATCGGCATGCATTTGTGATGGAGAATTTGGAGATGACCTTTGTTGTTCACTGAAATTCTCGGCCAACTACTGGTACTCAAGTGTGGTTGGTGAGGATATAGTAACATTTTTTTTTCCAAGCTAAGTAAGGTATTTTTGTGATATTTAAAAAATATACATTTTTTTATTTTTAGCAAATATTCTCGTAATTTTTAGCACATAAAAATAAATAAATTTAAAATTTTTAGCACATAAAAATCCGCTCCCTAATAATAAGTCTACGAAAGGAGAATGCATATCCCAGCATGGAAGACAATGTATTTCAAGACCAATAGTATTTTCTTGTCTCATTTAACCTTTTCCTATTGGTAAGACAGATTTTCAAATCTAAAATAATGTTATAAATTTTCAATCAAACACCTAGAAATTTTATATAATATAAGTATGTAAACGTTTTCGCCTTGTATCAGATATATTAAAATTATGTGATCTGAACTTAGATTAAATTAGATTTATAAAAGCACAAATTTAAGTCACACAGCAAGTGTGCACTCAATGCTAGACTCTGGCGTTGTCAACCCACTTGAGGTATATGGATATAAGGAGAAAATCGAGCCGGAGTGTGGTATACTACCTGGGTAGCTCAGTCGGTACAGCGTTGGCGCGCTCAACCAATGGTACCGGGTTCGATACCCGACCCTGAAACAATTTTTCCCTACAAATTATTCCTGTAGCTATATTATTTATGCTTATATTGCTCCCTATAACTTAAATGCTAATTAATAAGAATAATCAGCAAAGATTGAAATGTTGCCGCGAGATTTATTAGCCTATAGCTATTGTAGGCTAATCTGGTCAAATTCGCGACGGAAAGTAGAAAAAATTATTAATTTATCCGAAACGTAAGAGTATGGCGACATAATGAACAGATGATTTCATTTAGGGCCTATATCTTGATGTTATGCAAGGTACTGTACATCAGCCTTGGCGAAAATGTAATCGTGCGCCGAGCCACTGTGTAACCTGCAGCGTGCATAGCACCTATGGTGGGAGGCGGACACCCGAAGGGGAAGTGAAGCAACTGTCTGACTTATTAACGGATTTTCATTTTCCTTACGTCAAGCACTTAAATATAATTGTATACAGTATAAGGTTACAAACTAATTCTTAGTACGTGTAACGAAGAAAGAAATGAATAAGAAAACATAGGACACATTATCACAACCTAAAATTGACTTTTTTCAGAATGTATCTGCGACAGAGTTTCAAAATCAGGAATTATGTCACTTACTGCCAGTCGTAGTTGATCACGAATGTATTTGTCTGTCAGTCGTGATTTAAATATGGGTTTTACTATTTTCATTGTTGAAAATAATTTTTCACAAACGTAAGTTGTAGCGAACATGGCTTCAACAGATCAAGCGAAATAACGAAGCTTCGAATATTTATTTATCACGTTGTATAACTGTGAGTTTTTTAAATGAAGATCTAACCGCATTATTCGTACATCTGCTGAAAAAGGATCGACCGACGTACAGAGATATTATTATTATTATTATTATTATTATTATTATTATTATTATTATTATTATTATTATTGTCACTCTTTTAATGTTTCATAAGTGACATGTAGTATAATGCCGTTTATGTTATACAACCGTTTTCCTTGTAATACTTGTGAACAAATCATACATTTAATATCTCATCATATTGACAGCAAAAAAATGCGTCCTCCCATCCTACTTGAAACTTTCGTTTTTGTAGAGATACATGGTTTCGAGAGAGACATTGCGACGATACGCCACTCGCAGGTCAGAGAGACAAATATGAATGGAACGGAGTTTGACTCCAGTGAGTGAGAAGGTGGGGTTGGAGCGTGTAGGAAGCAAGAGAAATGCACAGCTATCATTGCGAGCCACAATGTGCTCGTGAGTCACATTTTCGCCACGGCTGCTGTGCGTAGATTGAAACTAGGGCAGATTTCGAGTTTATCGCCATTTTGTACTTTTGATTTCAGGTAAATATTTGTTAAAATATTATTTTGATAAATTTTATTCAGCTTCCTCCAAGTGAAGGCTGCCTACCAGACAAAGCTTACCATAAAATTGTTGCTTTTTTAAATAAATGGTAGGTAAACAATTATAATGAAAAAAAAAACAATGTAGAAGGAAAACAAAAAAGATATAACACAGAACGAAGTAATATAACTGTGCATATTATTACAGCTTATACCTTGGATACGAGTAGAACTAAAAATTCTAATGCCATATCCGTCTCAAAGGAAACTTTTCTCAGAAAAAAATAATTTTTTCCTAAATGTTAAAATGTTAACACTGCTTTACTCAATAAGTACTGTCCTTAAGATTCTGAATTATTTTACTCCTATCATTAGAGAAACTAATAAGAAATTATTTAGTCCTTTGCAATTTTTAAACAAAATGGACGGTTTTCTTCCAAATTAATCGGAAAGATTAACGCGTATCGTTATTTCCTGCTATTAGGAAATCTGACAACGCTACCACGATGACTAAAGGACGGAACGCTGCTATTTAGACCGAGTGCGTGTGTGTATTTCGTGCGTAAATCGGCGATGAACTATTGTCAAATTATGAAGACTCTCTCATTATTCATCCATTTAATAAACAAAACGCACAATAGGTTTTTTATTCATTTTAATGCATTCTATTGTCGCATTCAACGTGCCATTTCCATCCTGTGTATAAATTATTAGGCCTACATTCCCTGAGTACCATTTCTGGATAGCTATATTGAGTTGTTGATACTGAAAACGAACATAATTAATCCAATACTTCAGGATAAATATGTAGTAATATCTAAACAGTCCCGTGGTTGGAAGATGAATCTCTTCTATAGCCCACGCCGTAGTCGAAATAGTGTCTGCTTGGATAGGAAGGGCTTGCGCTAACCATTGCTATAGTGACGGACAATCCTATAATTATGAAAATAATATAGCCTACACTTTCGCAAACCGCAACATTACTTAGAGAAACGAACCAGTTGTCAGCGTATGGTTTCTTTAAGACACTATAGGCCTATATCTCACCACCACGTAGCTGACAGACATAAGAACTAAATGCATACTGTAAATCTTTCTACTTCATGGAGGTTAAACATACAAGTCTCAAATGTTCAACACAGACAGTTTTCTACCCAGAACTTCTGTGCGTTATTAAATGTCTAGAACAGGATTTTAAATTTTTAATATAATATAATATAATATAATATAATATAATATAATATAATATAACATAATACTATAATATGATGTAATGTAACGTAACGATATGATATGATATGATATGATATGATATTATGATACAGAACTGATAAATGATATTTTTAATATAATATAATATAATACAATACAATATAATATAATATAACATAATACTATAATATGATGTAATGTAACGTAACGATATATGATATGATATGATATGATATGATATGATATGATATGATATGATATGATATGATATGATATGATATGATATGATATGATATGATATGATATGATATGATATGATATGATATGATATGATATGATATGGTATGATATGATATGATATGATATATGATAAAACATAAATCTAATGGACATGAATATCGTACTCGAAGACAAAAGTCTACTTTCCCATTAATTGTGCGACGGTCGTCGGTCGTTGTCCACGTTGTTGCCCACGACGCCTTTCCTTGCCCTCGGCTGCCAGCTCCGTCGTGTATGGAAAGTATCTCAAGGAGGCACGTTGATGTCAATAATTAAAGATGTACACTGATTAATTTGGGCGCCAGCCTCCTCGTGATTACTCCGGTAGAGATGAGATTTCCCAGGTCAGCTGCAAAACGGTTGGGACATGGGGTTTGGGAGACGTGCTCGTAGATTGAAATGATGTAGGCGCACACCAGAAGTTGTTGGTAAGAAATCTCTATGAGAACGTTTATTATTATTGTTTTGTTTCGGATTAGCAGAAATGCGCGTCCAAGTGTATAATATCTTGCTCTCACTTCCTACAAGTTGGTAGACTAATTTCTGAGTTCGCGTAGTTATATGTTTTGTACTATAAAACACCAGTATTATAACGGACATTTGATAACGTGATTACAATTTATTCCTAATGTAATAATAATGACGAGAAAAGAATTCAGACTTATAAGAATGATACAACACACGACTTCTTCCTATACCCACTAAAAATTCTAAGTCCGTAAATTGTTATCCTTCCGAGTTAGGTTCGCCAAGAATATGTGGAGTGCGTCCTCTCCGCACGCGTTCTATATGCCCTCTATCTGCCAAATCTATCCTCTACTTGCAACCACCAAACATACAATTTCGCCCTTCTATCTATAAATCACGTGTCTCTATTATGCATCCTGATTGGCCATGATTACTCTTACGTCACTTAAGACGCGCTCTTCAAAAATTGCTCGTTAACTATATCCTCCCCTACTTCCGGTGTTTTCTGACAATTCTCTGACATATTCCAGATCACCTCCTTTTCGAACCTGGCTTGGCGTCATCTTGCTGACCACCCGCAGGCAAAGTCGACACATTCCCTCATCGGTCAACTCCACGCCTGGACACATGTTTCCTGTCCGCGTAGCGTCGCTTGGGCCTTTCTGCCCAGCTGTTACTTCCGTCTCACATTCTGGAACTTTCTTACACGTCCACGCTTACTATCCATATAAGAATATTAACAAGAAATACTAATCTGATGAAAACCTCCTTATCCTATACGAGGAACCGTCTCAATTGAGCCTAAATGTCATACAAGTGCAATTCTTAAACATGGTGCTAGTTTCGGCCCAAGACTTTATAATAAAATTACAAACCATTTTCCAAATTTGAAATATTTTAAAATTGAAGCTTTTAAAAATGAAATTTGTAAAATTATCCATATATAATATTAACAAATGTATTTTTTTACCTTTTATTTCTGTCGACTATATTCATGTTTTTATTGAATATCACTGGCTTCTGTCGGATTGTCAATTTATATTAAATGTGTATTTTTCTCTCTTTTCTCTTTCTTCTTTATTCTTGCTCTTGTATTGTATTTATTATTTTAAATTAAGTTGCTTATTGTATTTAGTAAATTGTCCTTGTAAATTTTATATTATATTATTGACTAAAACCACACCGTACACGAGCTTGCTCTTACGGTAGTGGCTAGAAACATTTTTGTATTATAAATGTAATTTGTACTCACTAGCTAGCTAGTTAAATAAATAAATAAAATAAATAAATATGATGATATATATGATATAATATAATATAATACAGGGTGCGTCAGAAAGAACGGATGGATTTCAAACTATCAATACGCAGCGAGGGGAGGGATAGAGTGAGGGGGACCACGACTGTTGGATCAGCGAGAGAATGCAGTTTCAGTTGAGAACATGGTGTTGGTCTGGTGTACAACGTGCTTTCATCGCAGAGACATTTTTGAAAAATGAAGAGTCTGTGATCGTCACTCAGGACTCATTTCGACATCGGACGCCACGCTAGGATTCCAACTCGGGCGGCTTCATTTCGTACCACAGGTTCAACATTAAAGAAGAAATCACCTGGACCAACACGGAGCGCGTGTACTCCTGCAAATGTGGAGACAGACAGTAGGTTGTCCTGCCACCTCAACCATCAGCCCGCAAACATGCTATTGCACTGAGATTGTCTAGGTTACGATAAGATCTCGCGCCCTGCGAGTTCTTTCTTTGGGACCACTTGAAGGCGTAAGTAACCACATACACTGGACGAACTGAAGACGGCGATTCGTGAAGAAATTGCGGCAATCCCACCAACTATGACTGTGAAAGTTACGGCGAACTTCAGAAAACGCCTCGATGCCTGTATCGAAAGCCAAGGACATCATACGGATGATGTTGTATACCGTAAATAAACTGCATGTATTGGTGAATCTGTTGATAACAATAAATTTTTGATTTGATGAATCCTTACAATTTTCTTGCCCTGTAAAATCCATCCGTTCTTTCTGACGCACCCTTTATAATATAACAATATGATATGATATGGTATGATATGAGATATGATATGATATGATATGATATGATATGATATGATATGATATGATATGATATATGATATGATATGATATGATATGATATGATATGATATGATGTGATGTGATGTGATGTGATATTATATGATATATAATCTGCAATACAACATATTCTATGTAACACAAACACTGTGCGTAGATTCATAAACCTATATAGTTAATGACAATCCTGTTACATTTCTGTTTCTGAGATAGTCGCTCTATCTCCTACAGGAAAAAAAATTAATTTTCTGTGCATAATACTTCTCAGTATTGATCTTTGTAGTCTCTATTAAAACTAAAACATTTTCCATTGCCCTCGCTAGTCATTATAAATATAACACAGGAACGAGTCGGCCTCGGTAGCGTACTCGGTATACTGGCCTTCTGTGCTCGAGGTTGCGGGTTCGATCTCGGCTCAGGTCGATATCAGTAGATTTACTGGCATGTAAAAGAACTCCTTCGGGACAAAATTGCGGCACATCGGCGACTCTGATACTATAACCTCTGCAGTTGTGAGCGTTGTAAAATAAACCATATTTTTCTTTAACACGGGAACGAAACATACAACATTTTATTAATAGTCTCCAAGAATCAGAATTGATGACTTGATTTTCTCTTCTCATCTCACCTTAACTATAAAAAAATAGAAATTTACTTCTCCTAATACTTTCACTTACAGTTCCGCTTAACTTTTGTAAGCTTTCTATTGTTTAGTTTCAGAATTTTTTGTTTTATAAATAATGTTCTTAAATTCTGGGTTTTTGGACATAATATGCAGGCCCTACATCGCGTCTTTCTTCTGGCTGCAGCAGGGTGAAACATCTTAGTTCAGGATTAAGATTAGTTCACATCTCTTGGAAAGCATTAATGATACGCCTGAACTTTATTTCTGAGATTACTGAAGTCCATTCTTACTGCTTGACGTTAACGCAAAATCATATCGACATCAGTTATTCAAATAATGGTTTGTAAATTGTCGTACTGACACTACGTCAAGTCAACGTCACATAAACTTCAATTGTTTAATATAATGATTTTTACTTTGCCATTTTTACACTTCGTCATGTCAACGTCAAATATGTAATATAATATTTCTTATATTGATGTATTCACGTTACGTGACGTCAAAGTCACGCCACATCAACATAAAATATTTCACATAATGATTTATAGTATATTGCTGCAGTCACTCTACGTCACATCATCGCCACCATTTTCATAATAATTAGTTTTAATTTATATTTGTGTGTTCACAGTGTCGGACAACATAACGGCGAGACGAAGGTACCGGCGCGGCGGTCCGTCAATCCGACGAGAGTGTTTTGACATGACGTGAGAGTCCTGCTAGAGCAGTGGTTCCCAATCTTTTTGAAGATGCGGCCCAGTTTTGGACGAGACTTTTTGTTTGAGATCCCTCACTACTCTACCGATACTTAACCCAATTCCCAAAATTCAAATCCCTGTAAAATCGAAAACAACCACAGGGCTAATTCTACTCAAAACTAGTGGAAACCACAAAAACGACCAAAATAGAATCATTTGGCTGAACACTGACACACAAAATGTTAAATGTTATGTTTTATTTAACGACGCTCGCAACTGCAGAGGTTATATCAGCGTCGCCGGATGTGCCGGAATTTTGTCCCGCAGGAGTTCTTTACATGCCAGTAAATCTACTGACATAAGCCTGTCACATTTAAGCACACTTAAATGCCATCGACCTGGCCCAGGATCGAACCCGCAACCTTGGGCATAGAAGGCCAGCGCTATACCAACTCGCCAACCAGGTCAACCTGGCACACAATGACGGGACATCGACGTGATCTCATTGTCAGATTACAAGAGATAATTCCAAATGTCTACACTGATTTTTATATCGAGAAGTTCTTTCAACAAAATCATTACCATCTGAGGTGGACTGTGCTTTAAAATCTGACATTAATGTGGTAAATTCCGTCAAAGGAAAAGCGTTTCAGACTGGTATTTTTAGCAATACTCGTATTTCTGAAGAATGGGTTCCTTACATTAAACTCTTCTTCATCAACAATACAAAATTTAACTTCAAACTGACAAAACAATTTGCATTTTTTAATAAAAAATATTTTATAATATCGCTGGAATCAAATTTCTTGAACTCTAGTAAAGATGCTACGGTATTTCATGTGGGACGTCACATTTTCTCAATAAATTTTACCCGTTTTGAAATGGGAAGCTTGTAAATTTTTCAAACTTCAATCATACAGAGTCAAGAAAGTCAGAATTGATTTGATATGATATGATAAATGATAGGGCCTATATGATATGATATGATATGATATGATATGATATGATATATGATAAATGATATGATATGATATGATATGATATGATATGATATATGATATGATATGCTATGATATGATATGATATGATATGATATGATATATGATATGATATGATATGATATGATATGATATGATATGATATGATATGATATGATATGATATGATATGATATGATATGATATGATATGATATGATATGATATGATATGATATGATATGATATGATATACCTAGGCTATGACTATTACATTCATTATTGTACCTTCTTCTAATTGAGATTCATACCTCTTACTTACATTTCCTCATTATTGTATCCTCCTCTTTCCCTTACGCATTCATTATTTCCTAGATTTTCTTACTTCTGTCCCCATCTAAATTGATCCGTACTACCACCTTTAAAACCTGATAACTTTAGGCTATTCAGTTCATTCAAAATTGGCACTTCTACATCTCTTTCTTGATTTTCAGTTCACTTACATCAAACACTCTCTTCTTCTAAAAACACTTGAATCAGGGGCGGCTTTAGAGGTAGTGCCGTTGTGCCATGGCACTACCAGAATACAGAAGGAAAAGGAGAATTCATATTTTCCGCTCAAAACCTGAGAGAAACAAGTTACGCTTATACAATCTCTACCGTCAATATGATCTTTGCAGCGAAACACGTTGTAACCAGTGTTTGGAGGATGGATCTGTGCCAGGCACTACATCCCATAAGAAATATAATGGGATGCGCGCGCAGTCTTCATGTTCGCTCGTCCTTTTCAGCATCTAAAGCATGATCTAAAATGTGCCAGGCACAAATTGCCGCTGGCTTTGGAATGCTTGTAAAACTGTATACATCCCCATTTTCTACGCCGATCCTTTACTACCTCTCGCTCTGTCTGCCCTTCCACTTTGTCGGAACAAGTTTCGTAGAGCGAAGACTGCAACAATAAGATAATAAAATCTCTCCCGGTTTCTTGAAAACTTGCTTGAGAAAGTTTTTCACTTTATTATTTCTACAACAGTACAAATTGTAGTGTGATCGTGTTAAGTCGTGAGGTTGTCATCGTAATAGTGGTCGTGTTATCGTGTTGTGTACTGTGAAAAAATGAACTCGGTTGGCGCTTTATTGAAATCTCCGTTTTCAACATTAACATATGAAAACAAACTTCGTGTTAAAGAATTAGGCAGACCTATACCGCACTTAAATATTCATCAAAAGCAGCAAAGTGCTAAAGTTAATAGATCTCGCAAATTCAACCCAGATATTTATTTAAAAAACAACTGGTTTTGTGGATGTGATGTGAAAAATGCGTTCTTCTGTTTCCCGTGTGTTCTGTTCCGAGGTGAACTTAGCTGGTCAAAAGTGGGTGTGACAGATTTAGTACATTTATGGGGTAAAATAAAAACACATCATAAGTCAAAGGTTAATATGAATAACGTCTTCAGTTTGTCTATGCTGGGTAAAGCGAACACTGAAAATCAGTTAAATTCTCACTACAGACTCGCGATTGCAAAACACAATGAGCAAGTTGATAAAAACAGATATGTGTTAAATTTAATAATAAATTGCATACGATTTTGTGGGGGCACTAGATTTAGCACTACCAGGGCACGATGAATCTGAGGAGTTTTGTTTCCAAATTGACAACTTCAACAAAAAATGATGGATTTATTTTCAAGTCAGAAGAATCGGCGAACGGGTTTTATCTATCGCGCATATTAACCTGGTCAACAAAAGTGCTCAAGTGCTCCAGTTCCATAAATTTTGGCGAGTGACGAGAATTTCATGCACTATAAAATCCCAAAATATGCATGCATTCATGCACTATCAAACAATGAAATATGCATGATCAAGCGAAAAATACATTAAAATATGCACTTTTATTTTTGTTTCAAATGTCTTATTTCACTTCACTTTTTTTGCACAGTTAAAAACCTAACAACATTTTTAAATTGGTTTTCCTGGACTTGTCAGTCAATATGTTTTTGTAGGCAGAAAGAAGTTACGGGTTTAAACTTGAATGAACATATTTGTGACAGTGTCAGGTTAAATTCTTCATTCAGTTTTCGCCACAAATAACCTTCTTCACTGAACAAAAGAATCCGCAGTCCGGGTTAGCATTTATGACCCTGTCCAATTTGTTTTTCGCAGCTACATCCACTTTCCCACGGGCATAAGTGAGGGATCTATGAAATTCTTTGCAGATTCTTTCTTTTGTTCCATTCTTACAATATGTGAAACAGATGCGACATGCTGGCCGACTTGAAATTTTTTAGTACATTTCATCTGAAATTATAGTAGACCTTACGGTTACCTAGGTACGATTTAAAAACGGACATCGTAATTTAATAATTATTTTAAACAAGTTTTGTAAGTTTTTTACAAAGAACAATTGTCATATAAAATGTTCGGAAACAGAACAGCATTGCTTAACTCTTTACTCCAACAGTCGCAAAATAGACATCCTCATCTGATCTAATAAAATCTTTTCCTTTACAGTAATCCACTGTGCAAAGAATACACTTTTGGAATCTTTAAATTGGAAACATATTAGAACCACATTAACAGGCGCAAACAGAATAAACAAGCACATTAACAACTAACGATATTCACTCACAACAAACACAGTTTAACGATGATTCCAATTTTAGAATAATCTAAATTGCTACTAGTACTAGAAAAGGAAGAGAATTTACAACCTCCCTGAAAGAGGATGCTTTTGACCTAAATTATTTGTCGGCAATTTCCTTGAACCCTCTATATTTCCTCTCTACTTACTATTCTCAAAATATCCAACGTAATAAATTCATTTATGACACGCAGTGTATAGAGGGTCGTCGGTAAAGTGTTGTAAAAGTGGACTTCCGTCCAGGGAAAGGTCCTCTTAACACCTTATTGTGAAAATCTTAACATTTTATTTAATTTTTCTGTTATTTAGTTTCTTTTTCTTTTTATTCTTCAACCCTGATTCCTGAAGCTAAAATATGGGATATAAAATCGAGAACCTGAGGTGTCCACACAAAACCATTAAAACATGCATTTAAACTGAGTGTAATGTATATTATATGCATTATTAAGCTAAAAATTACCTAAATATGCATTATGCATGTTTTTATCCCTAAAAAGTCGAAAACATGCAAATATGCACGGGAAAAGTACACATATTAGGAACCGGAAAGTAATGAAATGGATAAGTACTAAGTTTGAGCTATGTCCTATATTCCTATAAAAACATGCATTTGCATGGAATTCTCGTCTCTAATTATTATTATTATTATTATTATTATTATTATCATTATCATTATCATTATCATTATCATTATCATTATTATTATTATCATTATCATTATTATTATTATTATTATTATTATTGCTTATTTCTTGTCTTTGGTTTAGACTATAGGCGGATCCAGGGAGGAAACAGTAGGAAAAAGAATTACCCTCCCCCTTAGGGTATCCTGGATCTACCACTGATTTTGGCACTAGGCATTAAATATGTATGAGCCGCCACTGCACTTGATGCTAATTCTTAACTGCGACATTATCCAATAGGATCGTTATTATGTCTGTTTCTTGCGTGCATTACATTTTTGTACCTCATTTTCTTCATACTGTGCTTCTCTATCCTAGTTATCCTCCTCCACCGTGCTCCTTGCCTATTTTCATTATCTCTATCATTCTCACTCAACTTTCTACTAATTTATTATCTATTATAATCTACTTACAAGGAAATCAGGATTATGAAAATCAGTAAAATTATAGGCCTAAGTCAACAGGAAATAGTTTTGTTTGAATGTCTTTGAGAACTTATGGACAGTAAAATGGCGGGCAGTTGAAGTCATCCTCAGGTTATGTCCAAACAACACACATTAGATCTGTAATTATAATGAGGTATGCAAATCTTTGATTACCTTGAAGCTCTAAACGGAAAAACCAAGTCAATTAAACCACAGACCGCAAACAAAGTTCACTAAAAGAAGATGCAGGAGCGAAAATACCGGAAATGAAGTCATAATTTTGAGTCATCACGTGCAAAGTTCTGCGCGACATTTGGCGTCAATAACCGGTTATTTTCTGGTTCTTTTGCGATATTAAGTTACGCAATATACTAAAAAACAATGTTGAAACTTGTCCGTCGAGTTAGCTCTGTGGTAGCATATCTAGTCGGCCCGGGTTCGATTCCCGGGGGGATCAGAAATTTTCTTGTAAAATTTCTACCTCGGACTAGGAGAGATGGCGGTGTCACTAAATTGTGCTCCAATATACTTGGATTAAATCTTAAATCTCTCCGCAGTGCATATGAAGGAAAGGCATGTCATTGTTGATAGTACCGGGTTTCCTCTTCTCCCTTCCTCACCTTCATCAACATCCTCACCCATTCCCTACACTACACTCACCCTAGTACATGTCATAACTCTTCACATATAGGCCTACACATCTTGCATAACGTGGCCCGCCGAAGTGGTGTGCAATTTGAAAATGAGTCACAGTCCTGCCATCTATCCTCAGTATGCGGAACCCGAATCACGCAAAGTGAAGTGGATGGGCATTAGACACACACACATGCACACGCGCACACACACACACACACACACACACACACACACATGAAACTCGAAACTCTTAATTTTAATCTAATAGGTCCTACTCGTCTAGGCAGTAATATGGAACTTTTGTGCTAGATTTTATGCTAGCCAATACCAATTAAGTGTGCCACATATTTTAATCTGAGGGAAAAATCCTTTTTTTTTTGGAGGGTTAAAAAATAATTCATTTAAAGAAGGGTAGATCAGGCGTTTTCATTTTTAGCCAAGTAAAGAAAATGCGATGTTTTGAAGATTCGTTCTACCTTCATTTTCGTCTGAAAAGAGTGGAAATACATCTGGTTAGGAAAATTATAAATCATCATCATCAGTTAGCGCTACAACCCGGGGTGGGTTTTGGCCCCCTTAACAACAGCCTTCCAGCTTACTCTGTCCTTCACCATGTTAGTCCATCCTCTCACTCCCATAATTTCAAGATCTTTGGATACTCTGTCCATCCACCTCAGCTTTGGTCTATCCTTTCTCCTCCTGTTATATAGTCTACCCTTTAACATTTTAATAGGAGTGCATGTTTCAGGCATCCTGTTTACATGTCCCAGCCATCTCAGTCTTTGAGCTTTCATAAATTTTACATCATCTTGACCTCCTATCAGGTTAAGAAGTTCATTGTTGGAGCGTATCCTCCATCCTTGATGATCATTGACTGGGCCAAAGATTCTACGCAGAATCTTCCGTTCAAAACTTCTTAAGGAGTTCTCGTCTTTCTTTGTAAATGTCCATGTCTCTGAACCAAAGGTAACTACAGGACGAACTAATGTTTTATAAACTTTAATCTTTGTCATCCTTGATAACAACTGATTTTTAAGCAATGGAAGATTAGCATAACAAGCCCGATTTCCAGCCTGTATTCTGTCGTTGACACAACCACTCACATCACAGTTATTATTAATAATAACTCCAAGGTATCTGAATTGGGATACACCTTCAAAAGTATACTCATGGATGGTAATATTCTTAGGGGTCCTTCTCAACTTAGAGGTGGAAATAATCATGTATTTAGTTTTTCCTTGATTCACTTTTTATCCCATGTTTTTGGCATTCCTGGATAATTCAATAAACAATTGTTTGAGTGTGGGAGCATTTCTACATATAATAGCTATGTCATCAGCATACGCACAGATTTGACTTGATTTTGTGAATATGGTGCCTTTCTGGTCTACACTTCCTATTGCTTGGTGTAGGCCTATGGCCAGATTGAATAATACTGTGGAAAGACCATCCCCTTGTTTGACTCCAGTATTGAGTGTAAAAGCTTTACTAATTTTATTTCCCACTTTAACATGTGCCATAGAATTATCCATGGTCATTTGTACCAATCTTATGATTTTTAATGGGATGACAAATTCTCCCAACATTCCGTAAAGCTCCTGTTTGTTTACACCATCAAAAGCTTAGGAAAATTATAAATGGCCAAGTGAATTTCACTGATTAATTTTACTTTTCCATTGCTCACTTAAAAGATACAATAGGCTATATCCAACCTTCGAAACATCGTGATGTGTGCATTTTAGTAATAAAGGTAAAAGTAACAGGGGATTCGTCGATGATTGAGCGAATCCTGTATGTCTTTGTTCTATTGTTTTATATTTATTATTATTTTTATCATTAGGAAGTTTGAAAAATACAGTGCGTTCGTAGCTCGGCCGGACCGTTCCGCGGCGGCCTTGGACTGGGTGAAGATTGGCGCGCCTGCCGCCAGAGTTACACGTAAACCACCGGCAAGCCATGGGTACGGGACACTAACTACTCTACTAACATTAGACTTACCGCATCACAACAGATGTTGAAAGTGATGACCTTAACTCGAACACATTCCCTATATCTCCGAAAACAATTGTGGTTCACTCGCAAAAGTTCATGTTGACTGATTGCCTGTATTTCTCTCGTGATGTTGTCCTTCAGTTCTTGTAACGTGTGCGGATTTGATGCGTACACTTTATTCTTTAACGTTCCCCATAAATAAAAATCGTATGGAGATAAGTCAGGGGAACGAGGTGGCCACAATCCTCGACTAATTATTCTGTCACCAAACACACTTCGCAATTCATGCACAGCAATAGCTTATCATGACAAAGTTTCTAATACTAAAATATTTTAGTTAACTTACAGGTTGTTTGGTTTTAGTTATTAATTAACATATAATGTTTATTTATTATATTTTACAGCTTTCTCCTTTTTAGTAATTTCTAATATTGTTTCTGTATTTACGAAAATCGTTATTTCAAATGGTCGGAAAAACCAAGTATAGCGGAGCATGGTAAGCCTTCTGTGTCCTGGGATGCTATAATTTAAACTCTAATTCACAAACAAAAATAACAATATATAATATTATGTACGCATATATTACTAATTATTTTTCGTAGGAAATAATTTTTCGTTCGATGTTTAAGAATGTAGGTACGTGTTAAAACTTCATTTAGAATGCAAGGGTAGACTTGACAACATAGTAACAACCACCGTGAGCGGGAAGCGGTATGTCATCTGCATAACCTTGACGACAACCACTGCCAGTGAAGCAGCGAGTCAGCTGACCAGAAGCTGTCGTGTGATTTGCTGCCGGAAATAAGAACGGTCGACTGTAGTGTAAGTGGACGCATTTGGGTGGGACCGATAGCAAGCGAATGGGCGGAGCCTATTAGTGCTGAAGTGTGTTGCGGGTTGCATCGGCTCACGTCCGCTGAGGGGTAAGATCTCGGTAAAAAGTAGTTATATTCTGTTTTGTTAACCACAGTATGCAGAACTTGCAGTAACAATTTCATCTTCCTAGCATCAAAATTGTAAGAGGCTTAAGGCTCATTCACAATGAAAATTAAACATAATGTAAGCGTTAACTCAACGTTACAGTAAAATCAAGAAGTCATACCATCATTCACGATGGGAACATAAACATAACAGCAAACGTACTTGGTAAGCATGGAAACATAACAACGACGCCATTTCCTCATATTCTGTCGTATACTTCAGCGCTCAACGATTGTGTACTGTTTGAAAATCACGTAAGCATAAGCATGAAAGTTTGGCGTTTGCAAACTTTCATGTTGACGTCTTACGGTAATGTTTATGTCAATGCTTATGTGAATCATTGTGAATGATCCCATTTGGTAGCCTAGGCGCAAATTTCTGTGTTTATGTTACGGTTTGCCTGTTTTGTGGGTGCGTTTGATTGTTGAAAGGTGTTGAAGAGTGGAGTCAAATAGTGGCAGAGAAGTTCGAGATGACGCCGAGATCTAGTAGGCTCTGAGGATGGTGTGATGAAGCACCGAAACAGCTGTAAGCCGCACAGACTTACATAATTAACACGAGTAAATCCGCTACTTATCAATTACTTATATTCAAGTGTTAAAAGTAGTGTACGCAAGATTCAAAATGGACAGCATTTTAACTGCAGAACTTACACTAACTTCAAATGCAACTTAACCTGTAATTATATGTAGCCTAGGCCTACTGCAGGCCCTATTGTTACAAATTTATTAACTCGAAAACGATTCATTGGATGGTTAACATCACCGTTCTTATTAAAAGGGGAGGGGAAAAATTCCTATTCAACTTTCCAGTTATTGGGAAATGTAAAGACAGTCCAGAGTGCAGTGATCGGAAAGCGTGTACCGACATTTAGTCACAGCAATTTGGTCACGCGACACTTCGTCACACTTTAGACTTTCGTCCCAAGTTATTTCGTCACACTTTAAACTTTCGCCCCGCAACATCTCCTCATATTTCAGACTTTTATTAGCCTATATAAAACACAGCATAAATATGGACAACGTAATGATGCTAAGGTAATCATAAAACAATGCACAAAATAACGGTTTGTAATGAAACCAACGCAACATCATCATAAGGCCCATAAAACACTGCACAAAGTAACGATTTGTAATGAAACCAACGCAACATCATCATAAGGCCCATAAAACACTGCAACAAATCATCATAAGTAACGATTTGTAATGAAAACGCAACATCAACATAAGGCAAAAACATCATAACGATTTGTAATGAAACCAACGCAACATCATAAAACACTGCACAAAGTAACGATTTGTAATGAAACCAACGCAACATCATCATAAGGCCCATAAAACACTGCACAAAGTAACGATTTGTAATGAAACCAACGCAACATCATCATAAGGCCCATAAAACACTGCACAAAATAACGGTTTGTAATGAAACCAACGCAACATCATCATAAGGCCCATAAAACACTGATAACGATTTGTAATGAAACCAACGCATCACATCATAAAACACTGCAAAAATAACGATTTGTAATGAAACCAACGCAACATCAAAAGGCCCATAAAACACTGCACAAAATAACGGTTTGTAATGAAACCAACGCAACATCATCATAAGGCCCATAAAACACTGCACAAAACGATAACGAAACCAACGTTTGTAATGAAACCAACGCAACATCATCATAAGGCCCATAAAACACTGCACAAAAATAACGATTTGTAATGAAACCAACGCAACATCATCATAAAACACTGGCCAATAAAACACTGCACAAAATAACGATTTGTAATGAAACCAACGCAACATCATCATAAGGCCCATAAAACACTGCACAAAATAACGATTTGTAATGAAACCAACGCAACATCATCATAAGGCCCATAAAACACTGCACAAAATAACGATTTGTAATGGAACCAACCAACATTTTTGTAATGAAACCAACGCAACATCATCATAAGGCCCATAAAACACTGCACAAAATAACGATAACGATTTGTAAAACACTGAAAAATAACCAACGCAACATCATCATAAGGCCATAAAACACTGCACAAAGTAACGATTTGTAATGAAACCAACGCAACATCATCATAAGGCCCATAAAACACTGCACAAAATAACGATTTGTAATGAAACCAACGCAACATCATCATAAGGCCCATAAAACACTGCACAAAATAACGATTTGTAATGAAACCAACGCAACATCATCATAAGGCCCATAAAACACTGCACAAAGTAACGATTTGTAATGAAACCAACGCAACATCATGAAACCAACGCAACATCAAGGCCCATAAAACACTGCACAAAAGTAACGATTTGTAATGAAACCAACGCAAAAACATCATAACATAAGGCCCATAAAACACTGCACAAAGTAACGATTTGTAATGAAAAAGTAACGATTTTTGTAATGAAACCAACGCAACATCATCATAAGGCCCATAAAACACTGCACAAAGTAACGATTTGTAATGAAACCAACGCAACATCATCATAAGGCCCATAAAACACTGCACAAAATAACGATTTGTAATGAAACCAACGCAACATCATCATAAGGCCCATAAAACACTGCACAAAGTAACGATTTGTAATGAAACCAACGCAACATCATCATAAGGCCCATAAAACACTGCACAAAAAATAACGATTTGTAATGAAACCAACGCAACATCATCATAAGGCCCATAAAACACTGCACAAAATAACGGTTTGTAATGAAACCAACGCAACATCATCATAAGGCCCATAAAACACTGCACAAAATAACGGTTTGTAATGAAACCAACGCAACATCATCATAAGGCCCATAAAACACTGCACAAAGTAACGATTTGTAATGAAACCAACGCAACATCATCATAAGGCCCATAAAACACTGCACAAAACGTAACGATTTGTAAAACACTGAAACCAACGCAACATCATCATAAGGCCCATAAAACACTGCACAAAGTAACGGTTTGTAATGAAACCAACGCAACATCATCATAAGGCCCATAAAACACTGCACAAAGTAACGATTTGTAATGAAACCAACGCAACATCATCATAAGGCCCATAAAACTGCACAAAATAACGATTTGTAATGAAACCAACAAATCATCATAAGGCCCATAAAACGATAACGATTTGTAATGAAACCAACGCAACATCATCATAAGGCCCATAAAACACTGCACAAAGTAACGATTTGTAATGAAACCAACGCAACATCATCATAAGGCCCATAAAACACTGCACAAAATAACGATTTGTAATGAAACCAACGCAACATCATCATAAGGCCCATAAAACACTGCAACCAACGAAACATCATCAAAGGCATCATCATCAAAATAACGGCCCATAAAAAAACACTGCACAAAGTAACTTTGCAACAAAATAACGGTTTGTAAAAATAACGAAACCAACGCAACATCATCATAAGGCCCATAAAACACTGCACAAAATAACGATTTGTAATGAAACCAACGCAACATCATCATAAGGCCCATAAAACACTGCAAAAATAACGATTTGTAATGAAACCAACGCAACATCATAAACGGCCCATAAAACACTGCACAAAATAACGATTTGTAATGAAACCAACGCAACATCATCATAAGGCCCATAAAACACTGCACAAAGTAACGATTTGTAATGAAACCAACGCAACATCATCATAAGGCCCATAAAACACTGCACAAAATAACGGTTTGTAATGAAACCAACGCAACATCATCATAAGGCCCATAAAACACTGCACAAAGTAACGATTTGTAATGAAACCAACGCAACATCATCATAAGGCCCATAAAACACTGCACAAATAACGCTTTGTAATGAAACCAACGCAACATCATCATAAGGCCCATAAAACACTGCACAAAGTAACGATTTGTAATGAAACCAACAAATCATTTGTATAAAACCAACGCAACATCATCAAAGGCCCATAAAACACTGCACAAAGTAACGATTTGTAATGAAACCAACGCAACATCATCATAAGGCCCATAAAACACTACACAAAGTAACGATTTGTAATGAAACCAACGCAACATCATCATAAGGCCCATAAAACACTGCACAAAGTAACGATTTGTAATGAAACCAACGCAACATCATCATAAGGCCCATAAAACACTGCACAAAGTAACGATTTGTAATGAAACCAACGCAACATCATCATTTGTAAGGCCCATAAAACACTACACAAAAATAACGCTTTGTAATGAAACCAACGCAACATCATCATAAGGCCCATAAAACACTGCACAAAAATAACGATTTGTAATGAAACCAACGCAACATCATCATAAGGCCCATAAAACACTACACAAAGTAACGATTTGTAATGAAACCAACGCAACATCATCATAAGGCCCATAAAACACTGCACAAAGTAACGATTTGTAATGAAACCAACGCAACATCATCATAAGGCCCATAAAACACTGCACAAAAAAATAAAGATTTGTAATGAAACCAACGCAACATCATCATAAGGCCCATAAAACACTGCACAAAGTAACGATTTGTAATGAAACCAACGCAACATCATCATAAGGCCCATAAAACACTGCACAAAATAACGCTTTGTAATGAAACCAACGCAACATCATCATAAGGCCCTTCGAAAATTGTTTCAACATGGACCGTCTTCGTCTCACAACGTCAAGCAAGGGAAAACCAAAATTAATTTGGAAAGGATATCAGTTGTGTAAACACAGAAGAAAACTATATGGAGATGTGAACGACGTAAGGATTGTTCCGGAATGTTTCATTTCGTCGTTGTTCCTGCAATAACTCCTATGTGACGTATTTATCGATTTTCAGATTTTTGCTCTATTAAATAACTTAAATAGTGGTACAGCAAATAATAAAATCTCCTATATGTAATTATATTTCTTTGTTTCGAAAATGTAAGAATTCACAGTCTAGCTGCCATAGGATGAATAAATGTGTTTTTTCCTCCTACTGAAAAAATGTGTAGGCCTGTTTTGCACATATGAGTTATTGCAGGAACAACGACGATTTGCTGCAGGGATGCACGAAATACTGCATGAAACAGAACATTCACATCCTCCGGACTGAGGCAACCAAGGTGATGGCATCTATCAAGGACGATTGTTTCTCGATATGAGGAATACAAAAACAATGATCAAATATTGAAGAATCTACATGCATTAGGACATGCTATAGCCGGCAACATTTGGTAAAATTCTTCTTGAAAAGTAATAAAGTAACTTGAAAACCTAATATTGTTTCATCCTGTACAGAAATGTCGCTTGTGACTGAATTGAGTACGTGACCAAAGAGACGTGTGACCTGATTAGGTGTGTGACCAAAGGCTTTTTGTGACGAAATGTCGCGTGACAAAATTACTGTGGCAAAAAGTTGTAACTTTATACGAAACACCTTGCTCCAATGTCAAGCAGAAAAAAAAAAATAGAAAAAAAAACAGACGTCGAAGAATACCGTCGGTACACCAGTTTTTTTCTATAAGATTTGGTTTTATGAGCTTCTACATCTGTGAGGGGGAAAGGAACTGGCCACCCTATCACATTATCTCTTGGCTTAGTTGCCTCATGGGTGATGCCGTGAGGTTCAAACCTATCTTCCGACAGTTGACTAAACAAAACATCTGTGGTCATATCATGTACGTAGGATCTTTGGATACAGTAGCCTAGCTATATTAAATAGACTGTTGTTGAGACTCTGTTTCTATTGTCGTCTGTTAGCCTATATGACTTGTGTTCATATTCATGTAGCTAACCGATTTAGATTTCAGTGTTGCCAATTTGGGTTTTTTTTCCCAAATTTGGTGGGAAACACTTTTCCAGGGGGAGATGTGAGGAGGATAAAAATGTTAGGGGGATTTTGAGGGGAAAGATAAATTTTAGAGATGTTTTTGGGGTGTTTTTATAAACTACATTATTAGGATTTATTTTTTTAATTTATACTCCTCGCAGTACGAACTGATTGGTTCTTGACACATCGGGACACATTGTGTTGCATTTTTCAAGTATTGCCACAGTACACTGAAAGTCCATAACACTTGCATCTTGCTGAGTGCCGACTTTTACTTGGGCAAGCAGACAATTAATTTAAAAATAAAAATGTTAGTCGTAGCTCACGTGACTGGCATTTGTTGCGTATAATATATATATAATTTGAACTGTTAATGGAAATTACGGGAAAACGGCTAAACGGATTTTAATAAATGACCTCTCATTTTGAAGCTTGGAACCCGAAGTTTTTCAGAAAAACAGTAACTTTCAGTGAAGCGTTAGTTTTCCTTTCCTATTTTTCAAAATCCATCTTTCGTCAGTTTTGAGAACTAATTGGATATCAGTATAAAACAAAACATACACTACAATAAACAATATTACACGAAGGCCATGACCTGCAGATTGTTGACATATTTAGAGTTTAGAAGGCTCAGATTCTCTGACATCCAGTATGTCGATCTTCATTTTTTGTAACTTTTTCAGAACGTTTCTGTAATATTGATTATTAAAAACTTCAAGATTTACTAAAAAAAATTACAGGTCAGATTCTCTGGTGTATAATTTTCTGAGTTGTAGTATCCCGATCACTTTAGGAAGATCTCTTAGCAGGATAAAATGATTCTACCCTCTACATTTCAAGGTAGTTCACGAAACATGCAGCAGCTATACCAAGACGCTGTGTCTATTGTTGGAAAGCATGGCAAACGTGATATTTTCTTAACTCTCACCTACGATCCACAATGACCTGAAATAGCTACTGCTTCACTCCCACATGAAAAACCGACTGATCGTCCTGACATTGTTACTTGCATTGAAACTCACGAACTGAAGATGTACAGGTTCAATAAAAAATATTTAGCATAAAGAAAATCATTCAGAGGGGCATATTTCATTATTGTGGAAGCAAATAACTTCCAAAATGTCTGGTATTATTCATTGGAAATAAATTTGAAAAAATTTAATTAGAACTTATAATTCATTCATTCATTTATTTTATTCCATAGATCTTACATGAGCAATGAAGCTTTAAGATGTGGAACATGTCAACATTTTACAATATTACAATTACAATTTTTACAAATTTTTATAGTTTTACAATTTAGTAATTTTCTACAATTTTTACAATTTTGTACAATTTTTTACATTTTTTTTTACAATTTAAGTTAGTTTGCAGCAGTTGCTGCACAAACCACTAGTTTAGTGTAAAATGAAATCTAATTAAGAAAATATATATGTAGAATATAAAATAAATGAAAATCAGTTGTATCAAAAGCATACATTTAGATTTGGGAAATTGTTTAACTGCATTTTACTGCAGACACTTGCCGTGTAGGCCATGACTTAAGCAAGACAAGGAGAACAAGCGACGATGGAAGGGAGAGAGCGGCATAATATCACAGTCTACTATATACAGTCGCGAAGCTCAATATGTACTAAAAATGCAAACATGGGTAGTTGCCCACCACTAGGATCGCTACTATCGCCTCATCATCGCAGATCTCTCTCCTAGTAGACGACAGAATATGTTACACTTTCGTTGTGTTCTTTTGGAAAAATTAACACCTTCCTTCCATTATTGAAATACTAAATGCATTAAGTTAATTTATTATTTTAATGAAGTATATTAAATTCCACCATAAACTCGAAGATACCTGCAAGAAATAGGTTAATATTATTTTTGTTTGTGCAAAACGAACTGAAATTTACTATAATCGCTTCACTCATTCAAGATTATAGCGATAATTAACTATGAAATCAATAAATATTAATTTGCATTTCCCTTTACAACAATAATAATGGAAATATGAATTAATGGAGTAACTTACGTGTACCGGTACTTGTAGTGTAGGCTTACGTAGTTAACAAAATGGGATGAGGTTAAGCAATAATAATCACACCAGAATTGGAAATAAAACGTGATCAATAAATTTTATTGTAACAGACTTTTACTACGTTTCTAGTAAAGTAACAAATAAAAATAACAACAAAATTAACAGCTATAATTAAAAACATATCCTTTGAAAAAAAAGTAGGCCTAAGCAATAATAATCCCACCAGAATTGAAAATAAAACGTGATCAATAAATTTCATTACAACAAACTTGATTTTTCTACGTCTCTAGTAAAATATTATTATTCCAATTATTGTATTTTAGCCATTAACATTTTCATTACAACCAATAACGAACATTTCACAAGCATCAATGTGAAATACGCAACGAGCTAGCACTCGATGGAAATACGACACAGTCCAAAGTCGACCGTGGACAGTCTATTGTTTCTAGTTGCTAACCGCTTGGAGCGCTTTATCACGAGATTTGCAAAAAATCACCTCAAGCTTCGCGACTGTATATAGTAGATTGTGATAATATTATAATACGAGTGATACGAGAGAGGAAACATGCTTGGAAGATGCGATACCGGCCGAGAAGTGAGTACCCACACTGACTTGCGTAGTTTGGAACGAATGATTGGAAGCGAATCTAACGAGAACAGGAAAATACTAGACATATTTGATTTCCTTGCTTCAACTTTTTTTCCGTCGCATATTTTTTGCTTTAAAATGACCAACTGTGGAAAATTGCTTTGCATTGCTGTCAGACACTAGAATTGCAGTAATTATGCTAGTCCTTGCATCTAGCCGCACTACAGCATTACGTATGAAAACAAAATCTGCCCTGCACTGGTTTCTAATTAAACGTAATCTGAATAAAATATAGATGATGTAACAATAACACAGATGTAACATGTATTACATCTCCGAGATAAAAAAAAACTAACGAAATTAAACCGTGAGAAATATAGCAATTCTCGTGTGATTTCGTATCTACGTCATTTCCCTTAATTTTTCAAGATGATTCACAGACATTCAAAACGACTTCCTCCAGTACACAAATCCTCAACCTAAGGTACGCATATCAGTGCTCGTAAGTCAACTGCTGGTTATTAGTAAGCCTATAACATGATGGGAGGTAAGTAAATACAGCATTTAGTGGAAATAAAATATAAATAAATTCTGTTCTCAACATTTTGAGTATCATCTGATTGAGGTTCTGGCTGATATGTACAGTAGTGTAGCTGATTTCTGAGCCTTGTTCACTCCAGAGGACGATAGACTGGTAACTAAGACTTCCGTGGTTCGAATCCTGCCTGGGAAGGAAACATTTTTTTTTTGCTTCTTATTCAAATTTATTCCCAATACTTTTCGATTGCTGCTAAAATTCATGTCTTGGGAATAATAAGTTAATACTTATTTACTTACTTACTGGCTTTTAAGGAACCCGGAGGTTCTTTGCCGCCTTCACATAAGCCCGCCATTGGTCCCTACCCTGAGCATGATTAATCCAGTCTCTACCATCATATCCTATCTCCCTCAAATCCATTTTAATATTATCTTCCCATCTACGTCTCGGCCTCCCCAAAGGTCTTTTGCCCTCCGGCCTTCCAACTAACACTCTATATGCATTTCTGGATTCGCCCATACGTGATATAATAAGTTAATTAAGTAGTAAAATATCGCTGCAATCGAAAAGTATTGGGAATAAATTTGAATAAGGAACAAAAAAAGTTTCCTTCCCAGGCAGAATTCGAACAACGAAAGTAGGCTATTAGTTACCAGTCTATCGTGCTCTGGAGTGAACAAGGCTCTGAAATCAGCTACAAGGATCGGTCCGGTTTTTTTGCCACTACTGTACATCTATTATCCGGTAGTACATCTCACTTGACGATATGTGTCAAAGGAATAACAATGTTTTTATGCATCTGAAATCTGACTACAGAAATATGTAGCCCATCGGCGATGTACACAATGGAAAGGGAAAAGGAAATGGCCACCCTACCCCATTATCTCCTGGCCTAGTTGCCTCATAAGTGGTGCCATGTTGGTATCACTTGTGAGGTTCATATCTGTCTTCGGACAGTTGACTAAACAACAATACTTTGAGATTACAATATCTGAACTGATACAGTATTTTCCACAAGATCTATCTTCATAATTCTGGATGAGATAATTTTTTTCTATTCTATACTTACCTGTTTTCCTATGACGGAAGGAAAATGAACTTAACGGAACTCTGGTTTCACGAACGTCAGAGGAACTCTCACTAATTTATGATAAAACTGTAAAATTTCTCCGTGTGTTTATCATCGCTTTGTAAAAGTGCATTTTGCATGCTTATCCACTTACGGTCTTACTAATAAAAACTCTATATACAGACGTTTAACTGTCTTATACAATGAGTAGCTCGTTTATAAGTCGTGTGTAAATTCCTTACTAATAATCACTACATACGTCGTGTATAACAGTACAACTGTTACACAGCTACGTCATAGTTTCGTCATTACTTCGTTACGAAAGGTAATAGAATATCTGAGGTTCTCTACTGGATCCGGTACAGCGCTCTAGTGTGGCGTGTTAAATATCGATAGTACAACTGCCTCTAATCGATTACTACACTACATTTTGGCCAAAGAGTACAAGCTACAACAATATTATTCTAATAATTGTATGATCTTTGGTTTGTTCTTCTGTGGTTACAAGGTAAACATCATCATAAAATGACAGTCGATACGAACAGCTGTTAAAGGGGCGGCCATTTTTCTCTATATACAACACTTAAACAAGAGGTTTCGTGTATATAACTACTGCAAAGCAATTCCCATTGTATAGTTACAGCCTGTTTATACGTCCATAGCTTATTCACGGTTTATTAGTAACGTTTTCTGTCTCAACTCTGCATAAATCTCGTATAAAAATATACACGGTTTATTAGTAAGACTGTTAAAGAATAACAGGTATTTTACTGCGAATCCTGCATTCTCCAGTCTTCCCTATTTTTCACCTTCCTCTTAGTCTCTGCATATGAACTATACAGCACACATAAATGCTTTAAATAATGCATGAGTTAACAAATGAAAAAAAGCCAAAACAGAAAAACCTATAGACAAAATACTCGTATCACCTGGTATTTTCTTCTGCCCCGAACTTTTCTCTCATTCACCATTCCTTCCGGCGCAGAATGTAAATACATTTTAATTATTCGGGATTTGAAAACGGATTAGATATACAGTTTTATGGGATATACGTGCAAATACATGATACTTATTTAAGAAAACTGCATATAAAAACAACGTCCTATTTATTTTCCCCCTTGCGTTGTTAGTTTTTCTGTAAATATGTCACGTATTTTACGGTCAGTTGTTTTATGAATGATCGTATTACGGAACGCCTGTCAGTATAGACTACACGCAAGTCATTCGATCAAATATTATACTCCATTACCTACGGGCCGCATAGTGATCACAGAATCTATTACAGGAACGGTTCCTGAACTTTTTGAAAGGCGTGACTCTCTTTTGGACGAAACACTTGTTTGCGACTCCCCCCCCCCCCACTACCGTACCTGTACTTAACCCTATTCCAGTGGTCGTCAGCATTCGCTGAAGTGGATAACGGGTAAGCAGTGTGTCGTAATATGCACCGTCGTGCAGAAGGGATAGGGTGAAAGCATACCCGCCTGCAGCCACGGATGCACGATAGTGCAGTATCTTATCCGCGGGTAAGAGACGCTAGCCCGAGGGTGCACTGTGCTGATGACCGCTGCCCTATTCGAAAAATACAAATCCTGTAAAACCGAATACTATTCGATAATTTTACTCTATTAGTGGCTACTATCCTAGATCATATATACCCAGATAGGTCGGCCTTATTGTTTTTGAGGTTAACAACTTTTGTCAAGTTCACTACGCTACCATCTAGTTGTTACATAAGGAGTCACGTCATAATTCCCATTTGAATTGCATTAGCGACTGTACTGTCATCTCGCGTTCGTTAATGGCGGACGGGTGGCGATCCTGGCGGTTGTTCTCTTCAAAGTGCTGCTGATTTTAACATAGCGATGAGTTATCTGTTACATATATGATCTAGGTTACTATCCAACTTCTAATACACCGGTACCTGCAAGACGAAGTGAAGAGAAGAGACTAGAAGAATTTGAAATGTGGATATGGAGAAGGATGGAGCGTGTGAAATGGGCAGACAGAATAAGAAATGAAGCTGTGTTGGAATGAGTGGGTGAAGAAAGAATGATGATGAAAATGATTAGGAAGAGGAAAAGGAATTGGTTGGTCACTGACTGAGAAGAAACTGCCTACTGAAAGATGCACTGGAAGGAATGATGAACGGGAGAAGAGTTCGGGGCAGAAGGACATAATATCAGATAATAGACGACATTAAGATACAGTATATGAATTATATGCGGAGACTAAGAGGAAGACAGAAAATAAGAAAGATTGGAGAATGCTGGATTTGCAGTGAAAGACAGTATGTATGTATGTATGTATGTATGTATGTATGTATGTATGTATGTATGTATGTATGTATGTATGTATGTATGTATGTATGTGGTTTCAGGGTCGGATTTAAGTATAGTGCCGCCCCTAAGCAGTGCTAAAATTTTCAAACATATTCACTGTTGAAACAAAATTGATTTGTGAATGGCAGGCTTTGATTTATTTTTAAGCATTGGTTTTGTTGGTGTATAATTATTACGAGTATTTCTTACTTCGAAAGGAAGGGTAAAGTAAATTGAAAAATAAACTCCAACTCTTTGCGGAATAAACCTTTCATACCGAATTATATACTGCACATGCTGAAAAGTAATTAAATATTATTGTTGACGATATACAGTGTGTTTCACGAAGATTGTGTAATACTCTAGGATGTGATTTCTGGCATCGTTCTGATGAAAAAAGTTCATAAAGACATGTGTCCGATTTTGAATAGTTTCGGATAAGATCACGTTTCCGTAACACACATTCTTGTGAACTCTTGGAAAAGTAACAGAGTTGTGGTTAGGCTACTATTGCTAGCGATAAATAATAAACACACATCCAATTTGATGTTCAACAATACATTCTTGTTTATACAAGCAGTTAAATTTAAGCAGTTTCATAGTATAATAACGTGATACCGGCATTACAGTATAATTATGCAGATGCACACTTTCCTTTTACTCTCACCGCGACCGCGACAATGCTATACCAAAACAATATCCGATTTCCACAAGGTGTTCAAGAACAAACTTCAGAAAAGATTTACCAACAACAAATGTCACTGTAAAATAAAAATTAAAAAGAAAGATGGAGAGAAAAAGGAAGAGAAAGAGAAAATGCCGGCTCCTTGTAAATTTCCGCCCTAGGCGGCACTATTTGCATTACAGTATTAAAAATATGATGCATGTTTCCTGATCCGCGGTGAGATGAAAGCTCTCGTATCACAGCACCTGTCGAATAAGTTCAAAGAGCAATGAACGTGTGAACAGAGAAAACAGACCGCTACGCGGATGTCATGGCGAGTGCAGCATGATGGGAAATAAATATGCTGGAGCTATGAATCATGGCCCTCACGTATACAAAATACAAGTATGTCATGTGTTACACGTCCAATTCAGAAATCGGAGTATGTGTAGACACGCAAGCAAGCCCCGGAGGCCGTGCGTGAGTAGGACACAGCGAAGCCCTAGCTGATTCAGGCATGCGATGGCTATTTCGAGTGTTGCGTAACGTTTACACATCAACAATTAGAACAAAACATCGCAACTTCAACAGTTTCGGTATATTAAATTCAGAGGGAGAATTAATTACGAGCTATACAGGGCTTTCATTTCAAAACTTCCCAGTTTAAATGATTATTTATTTCAATTAAATTTAATTTAAACACAAAAACACGTCATTATTAAATGTATTAGTCACAGACCATGTTCCACAACTTATAGCAAACATATATATATATATATATATATATATCTATAATAAAAAAATCTAATTGCATTGGACAGAAATTCATACAGGAGTAAGACAAGGCTGCGGCCTTTCACCGTTGCTATTTATTATATAAAAAAGGTAAAAGTATCCCCGTAACATGCCATGAAGGCACTTGGGAGGCATGGAGGTAGAGCCCCATGCTTTCCATGACCTCGGCACTAGAATGAGGTGGTGTGGTCGGCACCACGCTCTGACCGCCTTTTACCCCCGGGAAAGACCCGGTACTCAATTTTATAGGAGGCTGAGTGAACCTCGGGGCCGTTCTGAAAGTTTGGTAACGAGAAAAAATCCTGTTACCACCTGGGACCGAACCCCGGACCTTTCAGTCCGTAGCCAGCTGCTCTACCAACTGAGCTACCCGGCCGCCTTATGAATGAAATAATTAGAAAACGGAAACAATTGCCTCATGGATATTATACAACTCAATAGACATTTACAACTAGATTCATTACTTTTTGCAGACGATTTAGCTCTGGTGGCATCCTCAGAAGATGAATTACAACGTTCAATTTTTAATTTTAACAAAATTGGAATTAAATATGATATGAAAATCAATAAAAGAAAAACTAAAATTATGGCCTTCTGCGGAAAATACCCTATGCCTAGCTTAGATTCAAAAATATTAGAAAGGATAAATTATTTTACATATCTCGGATACACATTATCCTTTTTCGATGAAGTAGACATTTCACAGAAAATTTCTAAATACACCAAAACAATGGGAATAATTAACACCATTATGAAACCTTCCCTAGTACAAAAGCATACTCGAATTCGCCTTTACAGGACTTTGGAGAGACCTGTACTTTGTTACGGCAGTGAGGCATGGACATTGAGGAAGAAAGACGAAAGCAGAATAACGACTAATGAAATGAAATTTATTAGATATACAGCGGGATTTACGAAATAGGATCACAGACGCAATGAAGATGTAATGGAAGAATTACAACTAGAACCTGTAATTAATCACGTAAAACATTATCAGAACAACTGGGTAAATCATCTGCATCCCATGCATAGAGTTAGAATCCCAAAAGTCATGCTCCACTATCGTCCAAACGGGAAGAGATCTCTCGGTCGTCCAAAGAAGCGCTGGATTGAAAATTCAACTGTAAGATCGTAACAGGCCATTTGGCCTAATACTTGAAGAGGAGAAGAAGAAGGGGAAGTTTAAAGCCGGCGTTAATTGCATTTTAATTTTCACCCTCCCATCTTCCTCTACCACCCAGTTGAAATTTCAAATGACACATATTTCGATAATTAAATTTGAAAGCGTATTAAATAAATAAATAAATATTCAATTGTTTATATACCTCATTCATTTGTTCTCACATCCTTTGTTTTCTATCGTCGCCTGGCAACCTGAATCGTTGTTATTGTTTATTAGAGATGAAGAGAATAAAGCTACAAAGACTATTGTTGATTACAGGTTATTTAATATAGTTACACAAACTAATATTAAGAAATATTATGGTTGCGTATTATATAATTGTTCTTTAAAATAACTTAAAATAACTTAAACAGGATAGAAGATGACAAAAACCGTTATTTCGATTTACATTATTCATGTATGGTTTTGATACTATGGCAATGCTATGTAGAGGAGTTCCAAAATGTACAGTAGTAACAAAAAAAAACGGACCGACCCCTGTAGCTGATTTCAGAGCCTTGTTCACTCCAGAGCACGATAGACTGGTAACTAAGACTTTCGCGGTTCGAATCCTGCCTGGGAAGGAAACTTTTTTTTTTCCTAATTAAAATTTATTCCCAATACTTTTCGATTGCAGCGATATTTTACTACTTAATTAACTTATTATTCCCAGAACATGAATTTTATCAGCAATCGAAAAGTATTGGGAATAAATTTGAATAAGGAACAAAAAAAAGTTTCCTACCCAGGCAGGATTCGAACCACGAAAGTCTTAGTTACCAGTCTATCGTGCTCTGGAGTGAACAAGGCTCTGAAATCAGCTACAAGGGTCGGTTCGGTTTTTTTTTGCCACTACTGTACTGTATTACTCTCTAGCCAACAATTGAATACATTTTTAACATTTAATTTAATAAATTTAATTAATTCAATTCCGGAAATTACGTGCCACAAATAAAATTTGTTTTCATCCTACAACCCGGTATTCTTCCCATGCAGCACTACTTTTATTATATGATTAAACATTTTCAAGTTTTTTCTACCCAGCGTCGGCGGAAAGTGCTTTTTTCCAGTTGTTATATCCGCCCTTCGTTGTTAGAGACGAACAACGACCACTCTCAGTCGAAAAGAAACGGCGCGCGAAACAAAATGCAGCATCTTGGGAAACACTATAGGCGGCCCCAGCCAGGGGAAAGTTTTAAATCATTCAGATTGGAAACTTCTTTTCTCCTCCTTCCCAAATGTTCTTTTCGGGAATTCATTTAACACGAACTGTTGAGGACCGTCGGAGACTGATTTACTATATCGAGGAGGAAGCCCTTTTCACTCTCATTAAGCGCGAGTACATCACTCTATCGCTTTCGCTTCACTTTCATATTCCATCGTAACATCTTCATCTCTATATACTTTTCTTTGTTTCTGCGTAATTTTTTAAAAGAAGTCCGAAATATTATGTTTTTGCCTGGTAGATATTATAACAGACTATAGAATTTGTATTTTTACAATCAAATCACTTAATATCTCATAATTATGAACAAAACATTATTTAAACTGGTAACTCATAAGAACACATCATGTTAGAAGTCAACTCTATACTGCACTGTCGCACTTATAGGTACATTACCGTCGTGATAGCGCTCAGTTCGTAACATAGCTTAACAATGATATGAAGTCCCCGAGGTTCACTCAGCCTCCTATAAAATTGAGTACCGGGTCTTTCCCGGGGGTAAAAGGCGGTCAGAGCGTGGTGCCAACCACACCATCTTATTCTAGTGCCGAGATCATGGAAAGCATGGGGCTCTACCTCCATGCCTCCCAAGTGCCTTCATGGCATGTTACGGGGATACCTTTACCTTTACCTTTATCACATCTGTGGAGTAACGGTTAGCGCGTCTGACCGCGAAACCTGGTAGCCCGGGATCGAATCCCGGTCGGGGCTAGTTACCTGATTGAGTTTTTTTTTACCGGGGTTTCCCTCAACCCAATAAGAGCAAATGCTGGGTAACTTTCGGTGCTGGACCCCAGACTCATTTCACCGACATTATCACTTTCATTTAATTCAGACGCTAAATAACCTGAGATGTTGATAAAGCGTCGTAAAAATAATCCCCCAAAATAATATGACGTCATATGAAATTCAATCTTCCTGAAACTTCACAAATAGTCTTGTTGTTCTACGTACATTATAATCTTGTTGATTTCATTTAATAAAGATGGTCATTATATTGGTTAAATATATTGAAAGATAATTAATCAGCGTTTCTCAAACTATGGTCCGCGGATCACCTGTGGTCCTCGAGGTCTACCCTTGTGGTCCTTCAAAAAATACAGAAGAAAAAATAAAATTGAAACGAATTGCGTATCACACTATAGCTGAAAATCTCAGAGTCCGTAAATGACACATGGCAATCGCCTTTCACTTTTTCTCCCAGTACTGACAATTTATAAAATTTATTTACTCTACCCGTCTATTGACTTCCCACTCTACTCTCAGCAACTAAAGAGGGATTTAAAGCATTATGAACGTGGTGTTTCTCGCTATCTTTTCCCTGCACATCTGGCGTCGTGCCTGTAACCCAGTTAGGGACTACCCGAATTCATAACAGGACCAAAGTACCGAACCTTTTCATGTATTTATGACTTTCTTAATAGTTTGGCGACACGCAGTCTGCACATTGAAATGGCACGTACTGTACGTCGTACACAAATAACAGAACATGAAAAATTGCATCTTTCTTGTTGAAAATCGGGCATGTTTCTGCATTAATTTTCTTTTATTTCTGTTTTTACGGATGAAGACATAAGAAATTTTCTTCTATTAACATTAACTTAGTTAATACTAATATAAAATTAATTGAATTAAATTAATTTTAATTAATTATTTCTACATTAAAATGTAAGTATAGTGGTATTAAAACATGGTATATAAATGTTAGATTTTCTTTCGAAGGGAACAAGAGTAAGGTGGTCCGCGGAACCGTTCTGACTTAAAAAAGTGGTCCCCACTTCAGAAAAGTTTGAGAAACGCTGGCCTATAGGCTTACAATAATGAGTGTGACATCCGGGAATGATCATTATCGTGTCGACCGCATTGCACCAATACGTGCTAACAACGTTCAAGCAGATGTAACGCTATTTAGCGGTGGAATAAAAACAAGATTAACGTTGATTTGCGTTTAACTGCGAAATGTAAAATGTCAAATGTTATGTAGTTTGAATAATGGCTAGTTTTTATTTCTCGCGTTTAATTAAATTTGTTTTACACTTACAGGAATACGTTTGTTTTTATTCTTCAAAATAACTTCTGGATAGTCGGTGAATTTCGGTGAAGTCCGAAGGGCCTAGTTAGTCAAATCCAATCTCCTCATCTCCACGCTGGAGCCCCCTGGGATCTTTTTTAAGAAACGAAAGAGAGTGTTGTGCAGAAAGCAACGGGAAGCTACCGCATTTATCTTTTCCAACTGCAAAAAAAAAAACTGATCAGGAAGGGGAAAAGGAATTGGTTGGGTCACTGGCTGAGAACGAACTGTCTAATGAAAGATGCACTGGAAGGAATGGTGAACGGGAAAAGAGATAGGGGTAGAAGAAGATATCAGATGGTAGACGACATTAAGATATATGGGTCATATGAGGAAACAAAGAGGAAGGCAGAAAATAGGAAAGACTGAAGAATGCTCGGTTTGCAGTGAAAGACCTGCCCTTGGGCAGAACACTAAATGAATGAGTATTTTTTTAAAATAAATTGCCCAAATCACGGGCGAAAAGGGGTTCTCCGATTTCTATGGGGTGCTTGCGCACCCTTTCGCACCCCCAGCGACGTCCGTGCTTATGCCCCAGTCCTCGTATGTCGTACTTCTGGTCATACTGCTTTGTTGTTTAAACTAGTTCTGTCTGTGTTGCATCAAGCACAATTTTACCTCATTCTTCGAAATCACTTAGTGGTTAGACCTCATCTTTTTATTCTGTCATGTCGCAGACTATAACGTGCGTTACGACTGTAATGTTAGTAATTATGATGTAAACTTGATGATACGTTAACGAAATTGTTACGTATTCCGTCATGATGGAGCAGTTCGGGTGCAACACCTAATTAACTATAATTATAACTCCCAGCGACACATCTGCAAACTAACGTATAATTATTTCGTTGAAATTGAATGCAACAATAAAATTATTATTCTGACATGATTCTTTTATGTATGACGATAGAGAACCAAACCTGACGCTGTAGGAATTTTTGTTTCAAGTTTTAAACGGTACGAACTGGACTAAATCAGACTATGTTGAACAACAATCACAATTGAATCGCTGATACAAAAACATCCTAAGTCACAAAATACACATTTCGTGAAAACTTGAAAAAACCTTATATCGGGTTAATTCATTTCTAGGAATTTTTGTTTCAAGTTTTAAACGGTTCGAACTGGACTAAATCAGACTATGTTGAACAACAATCACAATTGAATCGCTGATAGCAAAAACACCCTAAGTCACAAAATACACATTTCGTGAAAACTTGAAAAAACCTTATATCGGGTTAATTCATTTCTAGGAATTTTTGTTTCAAGTTTTAAACGGTTCGAACTGGACTAAATCAGACTATGTTGAACAACAATCACAATTGAATCGCTGATACAAAAACATCCTAAGTCACAAAATACACATTTCGTGAAAACTTGAAAAAACATTATATCGGGTTAATTCATTTCTAGGAATTTTTGTTTCAAGTTTTAAACGGTTCGAACTGGACTAAATCAGACTATGTTGAACAACAATCACAATTGAATCGCTGATACAAAAACATCCTAAGTCACAAAATACACATTTTGTGAAAACTTGTAAAAACATTATATCGGGTTAATTCATTTCTAGGAATTTTTGTTTCAAGTTTTAAACGGTTCGAACTGGACTAAATCAGACTATGTTGAACAACAATCACAATTGAATCGCTGATACAAAAACATCCTAAGTCACAAAATACACATTTCGTGAAAACTTGAAAAAACCTTATATCGGGTTAATGCATTGCTAGGAATATTTGTTTCAAATTTTAAACGGTTCAAACTGGACTAAATCAGACTATGTTCAACAACAATCACAATTGAATCGCTGATAGCAAAAACATCCTAAGTCACAAAATACTTATTTCGTGAAAACTTGAAAAAACCTTATATCGGGTTAATGCATTGCTAGGAATTTTTGTTTCAAATTTTAAACGGTTCAAACTGGACTAAATCAGACCATGTTGAACAACAATCACAATTGAATCGCTGATAGCAAAAACATCCTAAGTCACAAAATACACATTTCGTGAAAACTTGAAAAAACCTTATATCGGGTTAATGCATTGCTAGGAATTTTTGTTTCAAGTTTTAAACGGTTCAAACTGGACTAAATCAGACCATGTTGAACAACAATCACAAATGAATCGCTGATAGCAAAAACACCCTAGGTCACAAAATACACATTTCGTGAAAACTTGGAAAAAAAAAAAAAAACTTACCCTAGGTCACAAAATACACATTTCGTGAAAACTTGGAAAAAAAAGTTTTAAACGCTTCGAACTGGACTAAATCAGATCATGTTGAACAACAATCACAATTATTGAATCGCTGATAGCAAAAACATCCTAAGTCACAAAATACACATTTCGTGAAAACTTGTAAAAACATTATATCGGGTTAATGCATTGCTATACACAGTTATAAATTTAACTCGTTATAGAATGTCTTGTTCCTGAAAATATCCCAACAGTTGAGATTCAAAATTAGAATAAAAATGTGTTAAAACATTAATTTATGGCATGGATTTAGGTTGTATTTGTAATAATTTCAAAGTAATTGGTACTTTTTTTTATCTATAAATTGGCTTCAGACACTTTAAATTTTAAACAAACTTTTATTAAATCATTGAAAACAAGTTGATGAGTGTTTGCATTGTACTAACTATACTTTGTATGCTATAATATTTTGCACATTAGTTTATGTTATTTATTTTTCTAGCAACTGAACATTCTTGTTGTATAGTCAACTGTCCGAAGACAGGTTTGAACCTCATAAGGCATCTCTCATGAGGCAGTTGTGCCAGGAGATACTGGGTTAGAGTGAACATTGACACATCAGTATTTTTCTGTTCCAAATTCTTAAAATGTACATAATACAACATTGAGATTATCCTTATTATAAATATTATGTCTCACCTTATTCTGTCCTTTAAACAGAGTTTTTCTATATTCTAAAAAATGTTTTGATTTATTTTTAGAATATATACCAATGAGCTCCTTCATTGTGAACATACATCTATGCAGCATAAAGCTCAGTGAAGAGTTTTTATCCAGTAGATCTAACAAAAACAACTGGGATCCTGCACTTCTGGTGCTTTTACACTCAACGTAATATTGATGATTTGTGCTTCATAGTAACTTAATTATCATTTCGGTCATTCTTCTATCCAGACTGATGCATCTATGTGCGATGTGGCCACTATAATGCTCAACTCATTTTCAATCAAAATGTGACTTAGTGTGTTTTTGCAATCAGCGATTCAATTGAGCTTCACTTCGAAATTCTATGAAGTTTTCAGACCTTAGACTTCGTTAAGGGGACCAAGTAGTGTGAACCTTAACTAGACAGACTTTTGTAACTTTAACAATCAAATCTTACTACAATCCCTGTACGGATTTTCGTAATGTATTTTACACATAAAAAATTAGCCATTCAAATGTTTAAGTTTATAGTGGCTACAACTGATTTAAAAAAATTATCTAATATGTAAGCAAAACAAAATACCTTGGACTCATTTGAGAATTAAATAAATACTATCACACTATCTAATAATTAGATAATGGATGATGATGATGATGATGATGATGAGATAAAACGTAAGAAGAAAGAATTCAGATGTAAGCGATCAAGTGTCCTTGAAAGTTAATTTGAGGGTTGTGAGCTACAACCCTGTTGGCTGCTTGTCTCACTCTGACTTTCACCGTTTCGTTTGATGGAATTTAGGAGAATATTAAAAGGAAAAAGCCGAAAATGGATTAACCTATAGTTTCACATGAGAGTGGAGGGAATACTTGTGGTGGAAATAGTGATACTTGTAAAAATTGTGGTAATATGTGGTGAAAATACAGGTAGTCCTGAAAATGGTGATACTTGTGATGGAAATTGTGGTACTGAGGTGGAAATGCAGAAACTCGTGTTAGAAATGGTGGTATTTGTAGCGGAAATTGTGGTAGTTACTATGGTGGAAATGCAGGTACTACTATTATAAATGGTGGTGATTATGGTGGAAACTGTGATAAATGTGGTGGAAATGCAAGTAGGCCTACTGGTGTTAGAAATGGTGGTACTGGTGGTGGAAATGGTGATACTTGTGGTGGAAATTGTGGTACATGTAGTGGAAATACAGATATTGGTATTAGAAATGGTGGTGTTGGAGGTGGAAATGGTGATACTTGTGGTGGAAATTGTGGTACATGTAGCGGAAATGCAGGTATTGATACTAGAAATGGTGATGCTGGTAGTGGAAATGGTGATATATGTGGTGGTAATTGTGGTAGTTGTAGTAGAAATACAGGTGCTGGTGTTAGAAATTGTGGTACCTGTGTTAGAAATGTTGATACATGTAGTGGGAATTGTGGTACTTGTGGTCAAATTCAGGTACTGCTATTATAAATGTCGTACTGGTGGTGAAAATTGTGATATATGTGGTAGAAATTGTGTCATTTGTAGAGAAAATACAGGTAGGGCCTACTGGTATTAGAAATGTCGTACTGGTGGTGAAAATTATGATATATGTGGTAGAAATTGTGGTATTTGTAGCGAAAATGCAGGTACTGGTATTAGAAATGTCGTACTAATTGTGAAAATTGTGATATATGTGGTAGAAATTGTGGCATTTGTAGCGAAAATGCATGTACTGGTATTAGAAATGTCGTACTGGTGGTAGAAATGGTGATATATGTGATAGAAATTGTGGTATTTGTAGCGAAAATTTAGGTACTTCTATTAGAAATGTCGTACTGATTGGTGAAAATTGTGATATATGTGGTAGAAATTGTGGTATTTGTAGCGAAAATGCAGGTACTGGTATTAGAAATGTCGTACTGGTGGTGAAAATTGTGATATATGTGGTAGAAATTGTGGTATTTGTAGCGAAAATGCAGGTACTGGTATTAGAAATGTCGTACTGGTGGTGAAAATTGTGATATATGTGATAGAAATTGTGGTATTTGAAAATGTAGGTACTTCTATTAGAAATGTCGTATTGAAAATTGTGATATATGTGGTAGAAATTGTGGTATTTGTAGCGAAAATGCAGGTACTGGTATTAGAAATGTCGTACTTGTGGTGTGATATATGTGGTAAAATTGTGGTATTTGTAGCGAAAATGCATATATATTAGAAATGTCGTACTTGTGATGAAAATTGTGGTAAATTGTGGTATTTGTAGCGAAAATGCAGGTACTGGTATTAGAAATGTCGTACTTGTGATGAAAATTGTGATATATGTGGTAGAAATTGTGGTATTTGTAGCGAAAATGCAGGTACTGCTATTAGAAATGTCGTACTTGTGATGAAAATTGTGATATATGTGGTAGAAATTGTGGTATTTGTAGCGAAAATGCAGGTACTGCTATTAGAAATGTCGTACTTGTGATGAAAATTGTGATATTTGTAGCGAAAATGCAGGTACTGCTATTAGAAATGTCGTACTTGTGATGAAAATTGTGATATATGTGGTAGAAATTGTGGTATTTGTAGCGAAAATGCAGGTACTGCTATTAGAAATGTCGTACTGGCGATGAAAAATGTAATATAGCCTATGTGGTAGAAATTGTGATATTTGAAGCGAAAATGCAGGTACTGGTATTAGAAATGGTGATGTTGGTGGTGGAAATGGTGATACTTGTGGTGGAAATTGTGGTACATGTAGTTGAAATACAGGTACTGGTATTAAAAATGATAGTGCTGGTGGTAGAAATGGTGATATATGTGGTGGAAATTGTGGTAGTTGTAGTAGAAATGTTGATACATGTAATGGGAATTGTGGTACTTGTGGTGGAAATGCAGGTACTGGTATTAGAAATGGTTGTACTGGTGGTAAACATTGTGATATATGTGGTGGAAATTATGGTACTTGTAGTATAACTGCAGGCATTGGTGTTAGAAATGGTGGTATTTGTGTTAGACATGTTGATACATGTAGTGGGAATTGTAGTAATCGTGGTGGAAATGCAGGTAGGTCTACTAGTGTCACGAATGATGGAACTGGTGATACTGATGGTAGTTACGCAGGTACTGGTATTAGTAGTAGTGGTAATAGTGGTGAAAATAACGGTACTTATAGTGAAAATGCAGGTATTAGTAATTAGAATTGGTGGTACTTGCGATGAAAGTGCAGGTACTGGTAGTGAAAATGGTGGATCTTGTGGTGGAAATTGTCGTATACTTATGATGGAAATGCAGGTATTTTTATTAGGAATGGTGATACTGGTGAAGGAAATAGTGGTACTGGTGGTGGAAATGGGGTTTCTGTTGGTACTTGAGATGGAAACGTTTATACTTGTGGTAAAAATGCAGATACTGCTATTGAAAATGCTGAAATTTTGGTGGAAATGGTAGTAGTGATTGTGATACTGGTGGTGGTTCCTATATTGGTACTGGTGATGTTGATACTGGCTATGGCAATGATGGTACTGATGGCAGTGATGATAGCGCTGGTGATTATATTGGTAGTGATAATTTGATGGTGACGATGGTAGTGGTGGCAATGGTTATAGACGATGATTTTGATGCCGATGTTAACTTAATGGATCCTACTGAACACTGTATCGTAGTCCATATGGTATTGTAGACTTTTGAGCTTCCAAAGGAGGTACTCAGCACCAAAATGTGTATGTGTTAGTGTATGTAGGCCTATGTTTAATCAGCAGTCCGAAGACTGATTGAAACCTCATAAGTGACACCATAAGGTAGACTTGGGCATCGTTCTTCACTTGAGAACTTGTGCCTCACTGACCTTCACAGAGCTTATCGCTCTGAGTGACATCATCTTCACAGTTCCCCTTTCTCCCTCACATAGCTCCTAGGCGTGGGTAGGTTCTATATCTGTTTCATAAGCAATATCAGTGGTGGCATAATGGCATTATCAAAGCAGTGTGTACGCGTTAGAAAACGATTATTTCATGAGAAATGGAAGAGTTTTTTTGCTGTTTAGAAGTGGAGAACATACGATGTATATTATGCTCGAAAATCCTATTAGGCATTCATAAATTTAATATACAACGACATTACTCCTTATGTCAGAAAGAACATGCTGAATTAGAAGATAAGACACATTAAATGCTATTTTTTCGTACTATTCCGAAGAAAATTTACGATCTTAACATTTGCATAGTATACTAAATACGACATTATACCTTAAACAGGCTGCATTGAAAGGTAGGAGGAATTAAATGTTGTTTGTAAGTATTATTTCCAAAAGAAATTTATAAAAAAAAATATATTAAATGTGCGTAGAAAACGAAATATGATTTTCTGAAGTTATTTTAGGTCAACAACGTGCAAATCTATAAGTAATCTTGATAATCGCCGGAATATTCAAGAAAATAAACGTAGACAACGTGATGGAATATTATTGACAAATTACGCAATTTCTCGCCTGTGATTTAAATTAATTCAGCGACGGAGAAACAGTAAAGAGGTTTATGATTAAAGCTGCCGAATTAATTTGCCAAATTGAATAAATGTTTTCGAGAGTCTCACGTTAACCAAGCGCTTTCCTAATAATTCGCCACTGACCGCCTTAGCGATTACGATAAGGTGACGCAGGTCACAGCAGTTTATATTTCCCATCCTACTCTGCAGTCTGCTCTCCTAGTAAACAAACTATTTCAAATCGAGTGCCTCGCGTAACCGAAAATTGTGCCCATATATGCCATAAGGCATCACTCATGAGGCAACTAAGCCAAAAGATAATTAAGTATGTGGTCAATTCTTTTCCCCCTCCATTGTCCCTACATCGTTGACTAGTAGCATATTTCACTAATCAGTCTTCAGATGCATACAAACAACTGTTCTTCCTTTGACATTTATCTTCAAGTGAGATGTACTGCCTGATAAAAGATGTACTGTACATAACAGCCAGAACCTCAATCAGATGTACATAAAAATATATAGGCACAAAAATTGTGAAGAAACGTGGCAGGAAAACATTTATATAACCCTTCCTGGAACCCATTCGTCAGTCACTAGACCATAATGATTTCCTTCTCCCTAACGAGCTAGGTCGGCTTATACAAGCAAGCAACACCATAAAATTCTTTTAATCAGACATGACCTAGTGCGATGCCAGATTTCAGAAGACAGCACATTACTGAGCAGTAACCTCGTCTTGAAGTAATTAATACACACCGTGTTGCTGATTCCGCGGATGTCTATTTTTAGAGTCTCAGCTGCCTCAACTGTTGGCTAGTTGACAGACAATAAAGGCTGTACAGATTTAATGTCCTTTTCACTGACCTTATACTTAGAGTAATTCACACGAGTCTAGACGGCAACTCTGCCGAAAATGAAAGCGCACACAACTGTTGTCCCCCAAAGTTGAGGGATACTGAACTGTCAGCTGATTCACTTACTGACTTTTACAAACACCCTATTCGATGCAGTTCATCGCACTAATTCTAGCTGAGGCAGTCACTCATAACTAGACCGCGAAACTTCATGCAATTGCATGTTTCTATTAATTTGACATATTGAAAAAGTAGATAAGATGGATTTATTGACTAATATTATACATACAGATTTTATATTATCATAATTTTCTCTAAAATCCAATGCACGAGTCTTCTGACCGAACGTGCTTTGTACCCGAAACAAGTCCTCCTTTGTAAGTTCTCCCCCCCACCTATGATTACATCCAATTACTCTCTAAAAGAACACACATATTAAAATGGAAAAAGCACAATTAAACACATTATGTAATATATCCTAACCTAAAATATATAAAAGTATACAGTTGGGTGGATACTATTATACCTTCCTCAGTTCGCGTCACAAACTTCAACAGCTGAAGTTCTAATCTTTCTCGCCTTCAAGTGGAACAATCCAGTCTTTTGTTCCCAATCTCCATTCCCCACGAGATCAAGACATGCAAGCGAACTCCTATTCTGACTTAGCATCGAGGGTGGTAGATATTTTCTCCGTACATGTTCCAATTCGACACACTGCAATAAAATATGTTTATAGGAGTCCTTTTCTTTGCAAAGCGGACAAAGACGCTCCCCTTCTTCGTTGACAATTTTATTACCCTTCCATGCCCCCAATCTTAGCCACGCTAAACCTGCTCTGCTGTCTTTGTTACAAGAGTTTATGTAGTCACACCTCCCCCAGTTAAGCATGCGATCTGATTGATAGAAAAAGTACAAGTAAACCTTTGCCGATCATGATTGTTATGTTCGAATAAAGGCAACTTTATTTTGCATAAATACACATTATTTCGAAGATTTTCCCTTTTAAATGCACATATATTTTTTTTATTTTGTATATTTAAATGAATCGATGATTGCAGAAAGGACTTAAGTCCATAAAACCTGCTTTTGAGGAAACTGAATAAAAGTGTTTAAAATTTTGTAGGTCAAATTAAAAAAAAAAACTTAGTTTTTTTTTATTTCTTTAAAAATACATATATACTCATTGACATTGATTAAACATTAAATGAAACAAATTTCACTTTTTTTTTGGTAGCTTATTTTACGACGCTGTATCAACATCTCAGGTTATTTAGCGTCTGAATGAAGTGAAGGTGATAATGCCGGTGAAATGAGCGCGGGGTCCAACACCGATAGTTACCCAGCATTTGCTCATATTGGGTTGAGGGAAAACTCCTGAAAAAACCTCAACCAGATAACTAGTCCCGACCGGGATTCAACCGGGCCACCTGATTTCGCGGCCAGACGGGCTAGCCGTTACTCCACAGGTGTGGACAATAGTAGTGTTAAGTGATTATATTAGTAGTAGTAGTGGTAGTAGTCGTATTAGAACTAGTAGTGATGGTAGTAGTCGTGGTCATAGGTCATAGTAGTGGTGGTGGTTGCGGCAGTGGTAGTGGTCGCAGTAATAGTGGTGGTAGTTGTGGTCATGTTAGTAGTATCAGCTGTTTTCATGTTACACTTTTGAATGCGGTATTTAATTGTTAGATGCGCTTCTAGAAATGTAGGGCTCTTTTTGAGAGAAAAATTAAAATTGTAAAAGTCAGAGAAATACATAAGCTCTTGCCAAAACAAATTACATAATAATTAATTTGGCAAACTAATTAAAGAATGAATTGCACTATGTAGTAACAAAGTTTCCATGAACGTCTCACTTCATGTAAAAAGGCACGTCATTAGATGAGTTAATAGTCAGGGAGAAGTATGAATAACGATTGAGAAGGAGCGATAAGTGTATGAGGTTATCAGGCAATTAGTTCCTGAATATTTAGAATTTTATTGCGTCCTTCATTCTACAATAATTCTCCTATTTGCAATATATTACTTCGTCTTAATTCTATTATAATCGACTTGAAGTATGCATTGAATTCAAGACTGAAGGCTCAAATGAAGTATGGAAAAGATATCTCGTATAATCAAGAACGTAAAATATTTCATAAGAAAATGTCGACTAATTATCAAGCATAGAATGTGTCTATATATTTTTGTAAAATAAATTATTTAAATTCATCAAAATACTTGTTGAAGATGGCTACAGGCGTTTTATTCTATTGATAACGATAAAAGCAGGAAGTTATTCACACATAAATACATACATAAGTATTCAGGTCTTTCACTGCAAACCCAGCATTCTCCAATCCGCTAAACTGGACAATTAGCTACGGTAGCTTTCAGCCGTGCCGTTACGGTTACAACCAAACAGAACTAAATACACAATTATTATGATATACCGAAGTACATACAGTATGATATTTTCGTGCAGGAATTCTGCAGTATCATAAGATAAAGGATGGATAGAACATAGAAAAATTCTCTCTGGCACGGGACCTGAATCCGAGTTTTCAGCTTTATGTGCTGACGCTTTATCCACTGAGCCACACCGGATTCCTTTAAATGTTCAGAAACTTGATCCGAACAAGTGTAACTTTTCGTTCCGTAAAGAATTTTACAATGTTACATTTGTTCAGGTCTAATTTCTGCACATTTTAAGGACAAAACTAGAATTCTTTCAATCATTCATTATCATAATACACTGTCCTCTTAAGCTGAGTAAGCATATTGCGGATTCAATCAATGGCTTTCCCACAATATTGTATGCTATGAATGATATAATTTTAGAATTGAAAGGACTTCGTGGTCTTAAAATAAGAAATAAGAACGTAAATGTATTATGTTATGCTGATGATACAGTGTTAATAGCTGATTCAGAGGATTCGCTTCAACGACTTCTCTATAAATTTGCTCAGACATGTGACAAATGCAACTTGAAAATATCTACAAAGAAAACTAAAGTATTAACTGTTTCTAAAGAACCAATCAGGTGTAAATTGCAATTATATGATAAGGTCGTAGAACAAGTGAATCACTTCCAATATCTTGGTGTTATGATAACAAGCTATAAAGACCTAATAGCTGAAGTTAATCAACGGATAGTGAAAGCATCACGAATCTCAATATCCCTGAACGATACCATCTGGAATAATAAATATCTACAATTAGAGACGAAAACCCGTATATATAAAACAGTAGTACGGCTAATTTTAACATATGGTGCTGAAACAAGAGCCGAAACAACTAGATCAAAACAATTGATAAATACTGTAGAAATGAAAACATTAAGGAAAATTGTGGGAAAAACAAGACTGGATAAGATAAAAAATGCGGACATAAGGAACCAATGCCAAATACAAGAAATAGGTGAATGGGTAGAAACACGAAGATAGCAATGGGCAGCATACGTATCAAGGATGCCTGAAGATCGTATGACACCAATAGTAAGAGACGGCATACCAGTCGGCAAGAGGAGTCCCGGTCGTCCTAAAAGAAGATGGAGCGACTCCCTGGAACTAACAGGTCTTTAGGCCTACATCAAGAAGAAGAAGAAGAAGAAGAAGAAGAAGAAGAAGCTGCATGCTTTCACATAAAACAATATTTATCTCGAAAAGGAAGCAAAAACGGGCAGATCTGTATTATGCAAATCTAATCTTTCAAGTAAAGCTCCCTGTAAAGCAGATTTGAATAATTTCAAGGGAAAAATTGTTCCGGGGCCGGGTATCGATCCCGGGATCTCTGGTTGAACGTACCAGCGCTCTACCAACTGAGCTATCCGGGAACTCCACCAGACACCGTCTCAACTTTTCCCTTTATATCCACACAACTCGCATGGGCTGACGAGGCCCTTATCGAGTGCACACAATCTCTGTGTAACTTGGAATTGTGGTTTTCTGTTAACGTACACAGTGACGTATATATTATGCAAATCTAATCTTTCAAGTAAAGCTCCCTATAAAGCAGATTGTTCCCGGATAGCTCAGTTGGTAGAGCGCTGGTACGTTCAACCAGAGGTCCGGGATCGATACCCGGCACCGGAGCAATTTTTCCCTTGAAATTATTCAGATCTGTATTAAATTTTTGTTTGAAATATCTCAAAGAATAATTCTCCGAAATTAATGAAATTACATACTGTTAATTCTGTATACTACACTCTTCCTCAAAAGGACGGACTGATCTGAAGTTGCTCAGCTTTCACAGAAATTGTTACCAATAAATTCTGTAGTAGTTATAATGACTGATAAGAATGTTTGCTCTCTTTCTACCACGAAAAGTAGTTACATCACAGACTCTCTTCAGTTCTTTTTGTGTAAGGAAAGTTCTGATATGCAGATAACACACTATTGTTCGAGGTGGTGCAAGACTTTGCCCGAATGACATAATTAAAGCCTTATGACTTCGGCAATTAACAAGAATTCCACAAGCTGAATTCGAGCCACGATGTAGAGATAATCTGAGGAAACTGATTGTTGTGTAAGGTAATATTCCATCACAAAGAATTCACCATTTTGACGGCCTGTTTGTCGAACTATAGACTTGGGATACATGACTAAATGTTCTAATTTTTATAAATCCATGCTCGACTCCTGGTGTTTCTGGCTTAAAATCCACTGGGCCGCGCTCGATCCTCGGCAGAGAATTGGAGACATTTCGTCCCTGTAAGACAGCCATGGGCACGATGAGTGGAATGTTACGAGAAGTAAACAACCTCTCCTGTCTGTACAGTAGAAATTTTTTAGTTAGTTATTTAACGACGCTGTATCAACTACTCGGTTTAGTGTCGACAGGATTGGTGATAGCGAGATATTTTGCGGGATGAGACCGAAGATTCGCCATATATTATTCCTACCTGACATTCGTCTTACGGTTGGGGAAAACCTCGGAAAAAAACCCAACCAGGTAATCAGCCAAGCGGAAATCGAACAGTGGGTATTGTGGAATTATACATGTCGTCTGTTGGCCTTAAAAATTAATTATAGGCCTATTACTGGTAGAAAATAAATAACTGACACGGCATTACATACATTAGTAGGTCTAAATAAGAATATCAATAAAGTTAAGTTTTTTTTTTTTAGTTTTGTACAACTCAAATTTATATTATAATTTGGTGTATGTTCATTTTGTATTTTTTAACCAATGCCACCAGGTTGTCATTTGACATATTTTCTTATCTCTACTGGAAATGGCTTATTTGTAACCCACTTCTGAGGTTGGAGCGCCTGGAAGGCGGAGTTACGCTGCCCCGATGATATTATGATTCGATGATTATGAAGTGTTAGGAGAGGTCTTAAACCTAAGCCTAACCTAATTACGAACACAGGAACATTCCCCTTTAAGGAAAAATTCCTGTGTTCTAACCGAGAATCGAACCTGGGACCTCATGATCTGTAGCCAGAAACTGTGACCACTAGTCCATAAGGCTGTCACATTTTGTAATATAACTTTTGCCATTTTCTATTTACAATGAATACATATTTACACCAAAGAAAAACACAGAAATACACAGAAAACTAACATTATCACTCAACGTCAGATGATACTATCACACGCATTACTGATTTAGCGGTCAGTGTTTGTGAAACAAGAAGAATTCTAGGCTGCGAAATTAAAAATTGAGCCGTATGATTGAAGTTAAATTAGTTTTGGTGAGCCGAAAGCGTTCTGACGATTTTGCGAAATTCCTATACGAAAAAAAAAAATCATAAATAGGCCTATATTATGTCGAACCGAGCATAGCCAACAACTTGTTACAAAGTTGTGTTTAAAGTTTCGTGCTTCACCTGTGATAAAACAGAATTCAAAAGTTCAGCTTGAGGTTAATAAACTCCAGTTGTTAAATATTAAGTTGCAGGTATGCAGATGTTAGCAACTAATCGTGTGAATAAATACTTTATATTGAATGCAATTGGGAAAGTGTTTTATAATGCCTCTTTGCATTGAATATTTTGTTATTTGATAATTGTTTCTGACAAAATACAACTCATTTTTTCATGTTTTAAAGTCATAAAGTACGCATTTCTCAATTTTTTCTTTGAAAGCAACGCTTCCTTTTCTTTATTCGCTCCACCGCAACTGATATCCGCCACTGAAACGTACTGCCATATCCAAACCCTTTTTCGTAAGGCCAACGGACCGAAAGTTCGACTCTATCCGATTCAGACGGCCTTAACCCCAGACTACCAGTGGGTAGAACTTCAACTCACCATATATAAAACCCTCATCCACGCTGCCATAATAACATATGCCACGCCGCGCCTGCATGGGAGTTCCGAGGCAGTGACCGAATTATCTAGAACCAGGTGACTCCAATCATTACTCACCCTGCCTGTTGTCTCTGTGCTTTTCCGAAGGCGCTAAGACAAATGTCGGGATGAGCCCAAAATGAAATGGGCCACGACCTACATCCTCCTCCCCACAAACGTTTCAGCATTGTCTTTCAAATTTATTTCGCATTAGGTATATGGGCACGTTTACTCGAATCTCACTCACACTGCGAAAAGACTCGGTATCTTTTAATGTGCAGGTTTTGTAGATTTTCCGGCGTTCCTTGTTCTGATGCTGTTCTGTCATATCCCCTTTATATGTGCCAGCTATTAGCTGCTTTCCCCTTTAAAAGTTCTTTAGAGTTCGTTCAGTGGAGCAGCGTAACTCGGAGTGAGACAAATGGTCAACAGGCTTGGACTTCACATATTCAATTTTTTTGAGCTTCAAACTCCCTTATAAGGACGCGTTTTCGCGTACCTTGTAATATTTCTCCTCCCGTTTCCCCTTAATTCATTCATTCACTCATACAATGAGTTGTATATCGTACTGAAGTAATTGAGCGGGAAGTGGGGGGGTCCTTTGCGGCAAGCCTGCGAGGGCATCTTAACCATTTCTGTAAGATAAGTGGATACATTTCTCTAAAGTTGTGAAGTCCTTTTAGTAAATAATATAGGGACATCATTTTATTTTTACTAACCAGGCAATAACTACTTTCAAGACAAAGCTAAACAATTTCTTACTGACCCAGACAAATTGAAGTTGTAATTATAATCATAATCGAGTTTAATGATTTAATTATATTTAGGTATGATTATTATTATTAATGTTATTATTAGTACATACTTATTTCATTGGAATGTTGGGAAGGTAAAAGAATTGCTATGTATTGTATTGTATTGTATTGTATTGTATTGTATTGTATTGTATTGTATTAATTATGTTTTGCTCCTTAGCAATATAGTAATTTTGTATTTTTGCATCGCACTGGTTGAGTGGAAGAGAAGGCCGAATGGGCTTAACTCTGCCAGTTAAAATAAACCATTATTATTATTATTATTATTATTATTATTATTATTATTATTATTATTATTATTATTATTATTATTATTATTAACCTGGCTATACCTTTGGATTAACGGTTAAGAACCTGAAACACTGTTCCACGACTGGAGTTCGATGATACTGACGTAAAATACAAACAAATCACTTTACTAGGTACAGGAGGGAAGAAAAGTAGTTCATCCATTCACTTAAACTAGGAAATATCGCGATTTTGAGTTTGATAATTTTCATTAGGTTTTTGTTTAATCAAAGTACAGTACTGTATTAACAATAAGTGTTTTTATTCACGAAGTGAGCTATCCATTCGGACGTACTCATTATGCAGTGTACATTACACTGTCTACAGCACATTAGCGTACAATATAGAGAATGAAGTTAAATTGAAAAATAATCTAATATGGATATTTAAACACAATTTTGAAAATGGTGGCCGTTCATTTCAATACAGGCTTCAGTTATTTTTTGTATATTATCGCACTATAAGCTATTGTACCTAATTCCAATTATCAGTTTCGTCCTTCGTACTAGTAACTCATGTTGAAATAATTCTGTACCTACTCTATAAAAGACGACCTTACATACTGTAAATTAAATCTTCACTTCTGCCCGACCCGCACAGATAAAATTATTTAGACATGCTATCTACTCTCCGTCCAAGTGGTTTCGTCACACTGTCGTAGAAAGGAGGGAAATCACGTGACAATTAATTAACGAGGTCCTTTTATTTAAGTTATTTTAAACAATTGTATAATGTTACGTAGACGTCCAAATTCTAATAGAAATTAATGTTTTCAGAAAAAGCTAAGACAGTCCAGCCACTAGCCTTTACAGACGGGCGAGCAGAAGCGGGTGGGGGAAACCGGGATGCGGCGTTGGAAAATGGACGACAGTACCTGTGCGAGAATGTGATTCAATATTGAAAGCTCTTTCGTCACTGGAAAACGCGAACATATTTCTGGAACGTACTATACTCACTAACTCAGTACTGTTTGAGTTTACTATGACCGTAAGGCGACTGTATATGCTTGGTTCTGTGTGGAGAACAGTTGGAAGTTTACTAGTAGAGGGGTTGGGAGTGAAGTACATTAAAAAACTCAGGTACAATAAAAATTGAAGTAAAAATAAAATGATGTCCCTGTACAATTGCTTCGTATGATATTACAACGAACATCCGGTAATGACCTCCTTATGTGTTGACGCAACCTTCTGAATCACCGGTATTTCTTTAGCTATCTTCCAGCACAGCTGACACAACTATTCTCAACAAAAGAAAATAATAAGGAATTTCAGTTAATACACACTGCAGTTTCATTAGCCGTAACCTACAGGATGTATGTAACAGCAAAATCAGCAAATATGAGCGTCTAGTATTCTAGTACGAGAGCGTTATCTACAGGAAGTAGAATCGCTGTAAGAGCTATTGTCATTTCGGCAACAGCAGCAGTTATAAAATCTACAATACTTGGGCGACCTGCAAGCACGACAACAGTTGCTCAACATGATTAATTATAGAACGCAGGCTTGTAAGTGTTTGTCTTGCCGGAAGGACCTTCTAGAAGGACTTCTGTACAGACCTCTCCGACCTGTCGGCAGGACTTCAAGCTCTTATAGGGAAAACTATGTCGTTGCCCTTCAGGTAAAAAATACAGCAGCACTTTTAATCATGAACAATAAATTAGGTTACATGAGAGCGTATGTTCCACATCTATAATCCAGAGAATATGACAGTATAATATTGCTATAAGCTTTAATTAATATTGTATACAAGAAAGTTTTCTGAGCATTGCGTTACTTTTGGAATAATTTTAGTGAAATTTAATCTCTTAGTTTTTACATTTATAACGAATGAAAATGTATTTACACATTCAAATAACAGCCTGGTAGGCCTATATGTATAAAAGTCCCGCGCCGTAGCGTCGTGGTCTAAGGAAACATCCCTGAGCTCGCCTTACGGAATGAGCACTGGTTCGAATCCTCATGGGAAAGGAAATTTCTCAAGAAATTTCGGCCAGTGTATGGGACCAGTGCCCACCCAGCATCGTGATGAATTTGGTGTGCTAAGAGAGGTAGCGAAATCCGGTTACACAAACCAGCTATAACAGCTGGGGAGATAATCGTGCTAACCACACGATACCTTCGTCCTGGTTAGATGATCGTTCACCTCTGCTGAGCTATGTGGACGTGAAATCAGCAGCCGACTGGTCGGCCTTGGCCCATCATGATGTGTCGCGCCACGGATTATTATTATTATTATTATTATTATTATTATTATTATTATTATTATTATTATTATTATTTACTTACTTACAAATGGCTTTTAAGGAACCCGAAGGTTCATTGCCGCCCTCACATAAGCCCACCAGCGGTCCCTATCCTGTGCCAGATTAATCCAGTCTCTATCATCATACCCCACCTCCCTCAAATCCATTTTAATATTATCCTCCCATCTACGTCTCGGTCTCCCTAAAGGTCTTTTTCCCTCCGGTCTCCCAACTAACACTCTATATGCATTTCTGGATTCGCCCATACGTGCTACATGCCCTGCCCATCTATTATTATTATCATTAAATACAAGTAACAGGCCAAGTGGTTGTTAATGTCCAACTGTCATTGGTGACATCTTTCAACGGGTCTTTTCTCTCATGGTAAATATCAAAATACCTGTTCAGACATTATGGAGCGTTTCCACTCTTTTAGTAAATAAGAAACAATAGGTATTCTTAATTAATCTGCTATTAACCAGGATTTTTCTAGTCACTACAGTCTAAACACAAAATAATCAAGTTATGGAAACTTTAATGAATATCAATCCTCAGCTATGTCAGCGAAGCTTGGACGATTCGACGCCAAGATGAGCGACATTTGATATTTGATATTAGATATTATTTATTAATAGTTCAAAAGTACATAAACTTAATCTTAAAACTGATACATTCACAAATAATGATAATAGACAATATTTACACAATTTAATAACAAATTTTCTATCATATAATTATTCAACTTATGTTGGTTTAACTTACACTTACATGAGCGACATTTAACAACTGTAGATATGATATTTTTCAGAAGAATGGTTCGTTATGGTCTGTTGGATAATAATAATAATAATAATAATAATAATAATAATAATAATAATAATAATAATAATGTCTAAATGCCAGATTTTCCCCTCACTGATAACACCAACAGGCATAATAAATTGAAAAATCATCCATCGCAATATAATCGATATGAACGCGTTTAAATTAACGAATAGATTCCCGCTGTTACATTTACAATAATTCACCTCCGGTTCTTCAAAACAGCACAGCTGTTCTATACAGAAGTAATGAAATAATGACATATTGGGCAGCTAACAACACACTAAGCATTATCTTACTGAACAAAGTAAACAAGAAAACATAAGTTATAAACGTTGCTGTATACTTCACTGAAACCTACATGTGACAGAAGATACTAAAGTTAGGAAATTAATAGGCAGTAAAAAATAAAAATCAGAAGATTGTAAAGCGGAAAGAACCAATAGTGGTCCGAGCCTTCTACCTTTTACTATATGATATGATAATACCAGTCACTTAAACACAAATGTCACATTTGTTAAATAATATTCTATCTAGAATGCGAAAAAAGTAATGTCAGAGACCTGTCATTTTAAGTTCCTGCGTCCTATCTGAAAGTGTAAATATCTGGCATAAAGGGATCTCACAAAAAAAAACAGCCGACTAAATAATACTTACTTATGGCTTTTAAGCAACCCGCAGGTTCATTGCCGCCCTCACATAAGCCCGCCATCGGTCGCTATCCTGAGCAAGATTAATCCAGCCTTTATCATCATATCCCACCTCCCTCAAATTCATTTTAATATTATCCTCCCATCTACGTCTCGGCCTCCCCAAAGGTCTTTTTCCCTCCGGCATTCCAACTAACACTCTATATGCATTTCTGGATTCGCCCATACGTGCTACATGCCCTGCCCATCTCAAACGTCTGGATTTAATGTTCCTATTTATGTCAGGTGAAAAATATAATGCGTGCAGTTCTGCGTTGTGTAACGTCATCCCACTTAGGCACAAATATTTTCCTAAGAACATTATTCTCAAACACCGCTAATCTCTGTCCCTCTCTCAAAGTGAGAGTCCAAGTTTCACAACCATACAGAACAACCGGTAATATAACTGTTTTATAAATTCTGACTAATATTTTTTGACAGCAGACTAGGTGACTAAAGCTTCTCAACCGAATAATATCAGGCATTTAAATAATAATAATAATAATAATAATAATAATAATAATAATAATAATAATATCTAGATACCAGACTCTTGTACCCACTGATAACACCAACAGGCATAATAAACTGAAATTTCATCCCTCGCAATATAATCGATGAACGCGTTTAGATTAACGAATAGATTCCCGCTGCTATATTTACAATCCTCCTCCGCTTCTTGAATTTTTTTATTGGGTTATTTTACGACGCTGTATCAACATCTATGTTATTTAGCGTCTGAATGAAATGAAGGTGATAATGCCGGTGAAATGAGTCCGGGGTCCAGCACCGAAAGTTACCCAGCATTTGCTCGTATTGGGTTGAGGGAAAACCCCGGAAAAAACCTCAACCAGGTAACTTGCCCCGACCGGGATTCGAACCCGGGCCACCTGGTTTCGCAGCCAAACGCGCTGACCGTTACTCCACAGGTGTGGACTCTGCCTCTTGAAAACAGCACAGCTGTTGTATACAGAAATAATCAAATAAGACCCTATCGGGCAGGTGACAACACACTAAGCATTATCTTACTGGACAAAGTAAACAAGAAAACATATAGCAAGTTATAAACGTTGCTGTTTACCTCACTGATAACTTACATATGACAGAAGATACTAAAGTTATAAAAATAAAAATCAGAAGATTGTAAAGCGGAAAGAACCAATAGGCTAGTGGTCCGAGACTTCTATCTTTTGCAAGAATAATACAAGTCACTTACGACACAACTGTCAAATTTGTCAAATAAAATAATATTCTACCTAAAATGCAATAGTATTTTAAAAGGAAGTTCCTGCGTTCTGTCTGAAAGTGTAAGTAGTTTGGTAATAATACTCTGAAATCAATGAATTTTTACACATTTTTCGCTGTAATGGAAATGTATGTAAGAATAATTATATATGATACATGCCTTTATATTGTAGTTAAGGGAGATGATAGGTTTTAATATGATGGAAGTACAGTGAATTAAAAAAAAAATCTTTAAAATACATTTTGATAATATATTGCGCTATTTTTAAAGATCAGGTGCACAGGGTTTCAAGGGGAATGGACGGTTAAATGTGGTGGAAAACTAGTTTATTTTTAAAAAGTCCTTTAAAATAATCTTTGATATATTATGAAAATTATGTTACATAAAATTTAATGCGCATTTATGACCATGTCAGCTTCTGTGACGTCAATTTTGAAGCTCTAATGCACTGGGTTTTTAAATGACACTAAACTTTGATTACAATTTCCCTTAAGTTTAATTTTTTGCTATAGTCTCATACAAAATGTTAAATGTCTTCGGAACTATTAATACAAAATCCATGATATAGGATATTAATAAACCGATCTCTGGAATGGAAATTTGAAAAATATGCCTCCACATTTATAATATAAAATTCATTCTTAAAATGCAATCGTTCATCTTGAAACTTTGAAAACCAATACCAAAATTATACTCCAGACATTTTAAAGAATATGCTTTTAGGAGTAAAATGTTGAAGAGGTTTTATATTAAATATAAACAAATATATATAAAAACTTTAAAAAATTTAATTGTTGAAATTACCCGTTTTAGTGAAGTACTGTATTCTAGTACTTGATTTCTTCAAAATCTGGCTCCCAAATTTGTTTTTATTTTCAAAAACTAATCTTAAATTGGTCAATGTGGAGTATCCACCGCCCACTGAACGAATATTGGTTTAAACGAGCGTTGAGCGACTTCCGCCGATTTTGGAATAGACACCGACGCACTTAGGTTAGGTTAAGTTAGTTTAGGCTTTTATTATCCCGTCAAGATGAAGGTGAAAGCGATTGAGTGTGATTTTTTGTTTTCTATGTTGGCAGTTCAAGTGCGTCGGTGTCTTCCAAAATCGGCAGAAGTCGCTCAACGCTCGTTTCACCCGAATATTTCACACTTTTACCACTGCCAATGTTTCGCTATAAATCAATTTTCGCAAATCTAATGTAAAAGACTGCCTACACAAGCAACAAGTTATACTAAATATTTAGGTTTAGTGTAAAACTGGCCTATGTCTCCTATAGTGGGCGGGACATAAGTAACATTCACCCTCAAATTTAAGTTTTTGCAGCAATATCATCTCTACAAATAAAAAAAAATGTGCATGAATTATCCATCCTCTCCCCTTATACCCCTTAAGGTCTGCAATTAAATGCTTTGAACGTGAGAAATTTACCCACAATGCAATACAAACGATATTCCGTGATGACGTCACCTTCCAGACACGTTGGTCGTACATAACCTATAACGGCAAGTAATCCTCAGCTATTGAGAACCTTGCTGACATTACAAGTTATGTTCGCTTCCTTCTAGCCATGCAATAACTCACCTTTTGACGTCTGCGATGAGACAATTCAGTATTGACAACACGTAGGTACACACCGAGCACTGGACTTTCACTGCTATGAAATATACTTAAAATGCTTTGTTTGTCTTCACTTATAAATTAAATATTGTTTGTTTTCTGTTACGTCACTCTTATCGTAATGAGTTTTCCGACACTGCGCGCACACGTCCGTCGTTGGTACTGGCTACATGCACAAACGGTCCGAGGTTGAGGCTGACCCGAGCCAAGCCTGCGCTTTGCTCTGCTGTCACGCACGGTGTATGAATGAAAATACCGTTCCACCGTGTTTATTTTTTTCTCTGTGGTTCGGTTCGGTCTTATAGGGCATTTATTTGCTTTCCACGATTAAGGAAGGGTAAACACGTCATCGGTGCCATTAGAACAGTCTAACAAAGTCTCCGTTACTCATTTCGCAACGTTTCCTCGAACGGATGTCATTCATCTATGCAGATATCGATTTGTTACGGAACTCGCAGCTTCAATGTCATCCGAAATAAGACTTCAAAGTCACGGTGCACTTTGTCTGGAACCAGATCAATAAGTTCGCATCCCCGAAACCTACTTCAGTGCAACTAAGCTGAGCTTTGGCTTCCTCCTCCTCATGACCCCTTTGACTGAAGTGTGTATTCTCTACTCATTCCATCAGCCGGAACTGCAACGTCTGCTGTAAATTGTAGTATAAGCAATACAGCTTACCCAGGAAATTTAGCTTCATGACTGAGTGTTCTAGACCATCAGCCTGTCGGGCAGACGGTCAAGGGTTCGAGTCGCGGTCAGGTAGGCCTATAGAATTTTCTTTTGAAGAATCCGGCGTTGATAAGTTACCTGCTAAATAGATAATACTATTCCCTCCCAGAAATAAGATGTAACTATATTACCACAGTCTAGTATATACAGTCGCGAAGCTCAATACGTAGTAAATATGCAAACATTAGATAGTTGCTCACCACTAGGATCGCTAATATCGCCTCATTACAGGCAATGTAAAATAGAACCGTCACAGTCTATTGTTTCTAGCACCCTCAAAACTCAAGCTTCGTGACTGTATATAGTAGACTGTGATATTACTTCTTACTGGAAATAAAATTTAAAAGGATCACAGAATTTAATTCCGGATAGAACTGATCTATTACACTGAAATTTACTAATCTTCGATGTTACATACATAATGTTTATTTATTGCTTTTTCAGTCTAATATTCAATATGGCATTATTGCTTCGGGTGGAATTACAAAAACTCCGGCTGAAATTAAATTCTAAACACTGAAATTTACTAATTCTTCGATGTTACTTACTAGAGTTCTGCGTTATGTTTATTTATTGCTTTTTCAGTCTACGTAATATTCAATATGGCATTATTATTTGGGTTGGAATTACAAAAACTCCGGCTGGAACTCCGGCTGCAATTAAATTCTAAACACTGAAATTTACTAATCTTCGATGTTACTTACTAGAGTTCTGCGTTATGTTTATTTATTATTTTTCAGGCTTTGGGCATTATTGTTTGAAATTACAAAACTCCGGCTGCAATTAAATTCTAAACACTGAAATTTACTAATCTTCGATGTTACTTACTAGAGTTCTGCGTTAATTGATTTTTCAGGCTACTAATATTCAATATGGCATTATTGTTTGGGTGGAATTACAAAAACTAAACTAAACACTGAAATTTACTAATCTTCGATGTTACTTACTAGAGTTCTGCGTTATTTATTGTTTATTTATTGATTTTTCAGGCTAATTAAATTCGTAAATCTTCGATTTACTTAATATTTATTGATTTTTCAGGCTATTATTGGCATTTTGTTTGATTGGAACTACAAAACTGAAATTTACTAATCTTCGATGTTACTCTGGCTGGAACTGGAATTACAAAACTCCGGCTGCAATTAAATTCTAAACACTGAAATTTACTAATCTTCGATGTTACTTACTAGAGTTCTGCGTTATGTTTATTTATTGATTTTTCAGGCTAATGTTTAATATGGCATTATTGTTTGGATTGGAATTACAAAACTGGCAACTTGCATTAAATTTAAACACTGAAATTTACTAATCTTCGATGTTACTTAAAGTTCTGCGTTACGTTTATTTATTGCTTTTTCAGGCTACGTAATAATTAAATTCTAAACACTGAAATTTACTAATCTTCGATGTTACTTATTAGTTCTGCGTTATGTTTATTTATTGAGTTACGTAAAAATATGGCATTATTGTTTGGGTTGGAATTACAAAAACTCCGGCTGGAACTCCGGCTGCAATTAAATTCTAAACACTGAAATTTACTAATCTTCGATGTTACTTACTAGAGTTCTGCGTTATGTTTATTTATTACTTTTTCAGGCTACGTAATATTTAATATGGCATTATTGTTTGGATTGGAATTACAAAAACTCCGGCTGGAACTCCGGCTGCAATTAAATTCTAAACACTGAAATTTACTAATCTTCGATGTTACTTACTAGAGTTCTGCGTTATGTTTATTTATTACTTTTTCAGGCTACGTAATGTTTAATATGGCATTATTGTTTGGATTGGAATTACAAAAACTCCGGCTGGAACTCCGGCTGCAAATTAAATTCTGAAATTTACTAATCTTCGATGTTACTAATTCTTTATGTTTATTTATTGTTTTTCAGGCTACGTAATATTCAATATGGCATTATTGTTTGTTGGAATTACAAAAACTCCGGCTGGAACTCCGGCTGCAATTAAATTCTAAACACTGTTTACTAATCTTCGATGTTACTTACTAGAGTTCTGCGTTATGTTTATTTATTACTTTTTCAGGCTACGTAATGTTTAATATGGCATTATTGTTTGGATTGGAATTACAAAAACTCCGGCTGGAACTCCGGCTGCAATTAAATTCTAAACACTGAAATTTACTAATCTTCGATGTTACTTACTAGAGTTCTGCGTTATGTTTATTTATTACTTTTTCAGGCTACGTAATGTTTAATATGGCATTATTGTTTGGATTGTTACTTACTAGAATTATTTATTACAAAAACATTATTGTTTGGATTGGAACCGGCTGGAACTCCGGCTGAAATTTACTAATCTTCGATGTTACTTAAGAGTTCTGCGTTATGTTTATTTAAGGCACTATGAATTATTGTTTGGACTAATCTTCTGAAATTTTAATCTTCGATGTTACTAGAGAGTTCTGCGTTATGTTTATTTATTACTTTTTCAGGCTACGTAATGTTTAATATGGCATTATTGTTTGGATTGGAATTACAAAAGCTCCGGCTGGAACTCCGGCTGCAATTAAATTCTAAACACTGAAATTTACTAATCTTCGATGTTACTTACTAGAGTTCTAATATGTTATGCTTATTTAGTGCTTTTTCAGTCTTATTCAATATGACATTATTGTTTGGATTATTGTGGATTTAAAAAAACTACGGCTGGAATTAAATTCTAAACACTGAAATTTACTAATCTTCGATGTCACTTACTAGAGTTCTGTGTTATGCTTATTTAGTGCTTTTTCAGTCTTATTCAATATGGCATTATTGTTTGGAGTGGAATTAAAAAAAACTCCGGCTGGAATTAAATTCTAAACACTGAAATTTATTAATCTTAGGTGTTATATACAAGAGTTCTACGTAATGTTTATTTATTGCTTTTTCAGTTTAATATTCAATATGGCATTATTGTTTGGGGTGGAATTAAAAAACCTCCGGCTGGAATTAAATTCTAAACACTGAAATTTGTTAATCTTCGATGCTGCATACAAGAGTTCTACGTAATGTTTATTTATTGCTTTTTCAGTCTAATATTCAATATGGCATTATTGTTTGGGGTGGAATTACAAAACCACCGCTTGGAATTAAATCCTAAACATTGAAATTTACTAATCTTCGATGCTACTTACTAGAGTTCTACGTAATGTTCATTTATTGCTTTTTCAGTCTATTATTCAATATGGCATTATTGTTTGGGGTGGAATTACAAAAACTCCGGCTTGAATTAAATTCTAAACACTGAAATTTACTAATCTTCGATGTTACATACAAGAGTTCTACGTAATGTTTATTTACTGCTTTTTCAGTCTATTATTCAATATGGCATTATTGTTTGGGGTAGAATGACAAAAACTCCGGCTGGAATTAAATTCTAAACACTGTAATTTACTAATCTTCGATGGTACTTACAAGAGTTCTATGTAATGTTTATTTATTGCTTTTTCAGAGTAATATTCAATATGGCATTATTGTTTGGGATGGAAATTACAAAACTCCGGCTTGAATTAAATTCTAAACACTGAAATTTATTAATCTTCGATGCTATCTTACTTACAAGATTTCCGCGTTATGTTCATCTATTACTTTTGTGCGAGATCGTGCGTATTTGCTTGTTTTCCGCACAGAACCAATACGCGGTAAGTGTGAAATACCACATTCAGTATTCCCAATGTAACACACATAACAATTTCCCTCTTCTTACCGCTTAAGCGCCTCATTCATTTTACTGCTTTAGGCTTTTAACATATTATTTTTAGAGACGTTTAACATAGTAATAATTATAAATTGGAAACTTACCACTGCAATTTCACCTAAATTGCAATGTTAATTATTGTTTTTAAATATTTACAAAAATTAAGTAAAGTCAACTACTCCACGAAACTTATTGCGTTCCTGATACAAGTAACATTAAGGAAGCCGTGAAAAAATCAACAAGATTCCAGATGCCGATGTTATTACTGCAATATGTTATATATATAATATTGTTAAAATATTAAAATGAAAAATAAATCATTACATAACCTTACCGTTTGTTTTAAGTTCGCATTTATAGACTGGGGGGGAAAAAGACAGACGTATATCACGGCCTGCTGGAGTATAGTAAACACAGAAAACATTTTATAGCAACAATGTTGAAGAAAGATATTTTGGTGTTCCGAAGTTGCCGTCATTAAACAGAAACCAAGACGGAGATTTCATTGCAACTAATTAGAAATTCGTCTTTCAGGTATGTAATAAACGATCTTCGCACAAAATAATGTACGATACACGAGCGGTATGTTTATTTTCATGTTCTCGGAAATTAAAAAAGCTCAACTACGTTTAGCTTTTTCAATCTTTTCCTCGACTATGAAAACGTCAACATACCGCTCTTGTAACGTATATTACTATTTCAGTCTATTAAATATAGCCTGTTAAAGTTGTATCACAAAAATCTAATTAAGTATTATACAGGGTGATTCACGAGAATTTACCGCCACTGACGGAACTTAATTCCGAAGACATTCTGGGCCAAAAAATGTTATATAAACATGTGTCCTAATCTCAGTATTTTCAGAGTTAAATTAATTTGAAGTTGTTTGTAAAATATTGGTTTAATCGTTCCGGTGCCTGACATGGAATCCCTTCGGAATCGAATTGTGGCAGGTTGTGAGGAAACACGCAATACTGAAATTTGGGATCGTATTCGCAGGGCCAGGAGACATCGATGTGAGACCTGTAATCGAGCGGGAGGTGGACATTTTGAACGTCTGCTGTAAAGGCTACTACCTGCGGGAAGAAAAACGTTCTGGTGAATATCAATGTTTTGAAGGCCATAACTCGGAAACCAAGTATTTCCCGACACATGTTGTAATGAACTTTTTGTATTGTCTACATATGGGGAATACATACCTGAAATTATGCTCTCTATTTTTGAAACACCCTATATTAACAGAAATTTTGAAGGTGGTTTTTCATATATCGATATGTTTCCGGAAACTGTGAAAAAAAAAATCTCGTAACATTAATTTAAAATCATATCGAACAATTTCGATATCAAATTTCTACACTTAAAAAAAAAAGACACAAAAGGACATTATGCCATTTAGTGTGTGATTTACTTAGCATTACAGAACACTTTGAAAGAAGTCTCATCCTATTAAACATTGCTATTGCGTGAAATATTTACAAACCCACAGGTGTATGCACGATAAGCGAGTCACAACTCTCGCCTCAGTCATAAATATCCAGAGTTGTTTATTGATATTCTTCATGACAAGGTCTCGAAAACTTTGTGATACCGTAATGAAGTATGACAAATATGCAAAGACAGCATTTAACTATAGCCGAAGGAGAAACGGATATAGGGTGACCCAGGAAACGCTGGAAACCGAAACTGGGTAAATGTGCCCCAACAGTTAATTGGAGAGGAGAAGAAGAAGAAGAAGAAGAAGAAGAAGAAGAAGAAGAAGAAGAAGGAGGAGAAGAAGAAGAAGAAGAAGAAGAAGGAGAAGGAGAAGGAGAAGGAGAAGGAGAAGGAGATTAAGTTATTAAAATATATGAGAAAGTATAAGTCGTCTCTGGAGTTCGTGATTTTTCGCATTAGCGACAAATGCGAAATGTCTCCAATACATATGCCGTTTAGTATTTTCATTTTTCATGAGTTTTAAATTGACTATTACACTCTTACTACGTCATACTACTTTTGACCAATAAAACGGTATGAAAGGACGTATTTCAACCAATCATGGCTGCTTATCGCACAATTTTATCGCGTCCCTAGCATTTGTTTAATTTTATCGCGTCCCTAGCATTTGTTTCTTTGTTTGCCAACATTTGAAACTGCGCTGGTCTGGACGTCAAAAAAAAAATATATATATAAAATTACAAACCACTCCAGTCGATGCACAGCAGTTTCAAATATGACTCGAATTGGCATTCAAGAACAAGAATTAATAAAAATCACTTATCATACCTATGCATCTTCTGAAATCCGATTTACAAATAAATGAAGAGCACCATTCGGAAATCCTAAATAAGTTGAATACACCATGTAGGCCTAAATCAACGAGTTCCACTTCTATTACGCACACGTCCAATATAACATCAATTGAACCACCAACCATATTCAAATTTGAAAATTGTACATTCAACAATTATTCCTTTTAAAATTATTCATTCGGAAATTCTGAATAAGATGAATACACCATGTAGGCCTAAATCAACGAGTTCCACTTCTATTACGCACACATCCAATATAACATCAATTGAACCACCAACCACATTCAAATTTGAAAATTGTACATTCAATAATTATTCCTTTTAAAATTATCCGTGTTTATTTTTATGTCATCGTCGTTAATTAAAACTTTTCTAACACTTGTGTATATTAGTTAGGTTATGTTATAGCTTCTGCTATATGATATTATGGATAGTCACGTATCAGAGATTGTTTAATATTAAGATTTATTGAAAATCATCTGTCAAGTGACGTTGATTACTGGGATTAGGATAATTGAAGTGGAATGTTGCATTTTAATAAAAATGAAATTGAATCAACAAAGCCTTCTTGAATAGTAACATTGCCATCGTGTATAATAGATCGAGAACTTCTCAACGAGAAGGCATTGCTCACTACTGCCATCTAGCATGCATCTACCGTAATATTTGTAATGTTGAGATGGTACAATAATACATTTGAAGACAGTTGTATTTTCGTAAGTCAATTAATATTTTATTGTATTGGAGTACTTCGTTAATTCTAATCTTTATATACTTTCTTCTAATCTTGTAATAGTCAATTAAATCCCACTCGAGTTTTGATTTTCTCTAGATAAATCAAAACGTCTAGTGAGATTACTGTTGATAATTTAGTGCTTCTGAAGTTGTGACAAAATGCGAAAAGTGTCTGAAAATGGGATATGATTTTGTTTTTGCGAAATAAATGAGAAATTGTAAAAAAAAAAAAACAAAGAAATAGTTTATTTTAATACATTTGTGCCAGTGTATGTAGAGATGGGAACATGTTTGCTTTACTGAAACTTCAAATAAAGTTCTTTAAAACATTCCAGTAGATTTTTGTAAATTGATTGCTGTGTTAGAGGGATCGTCTCATCCATCTGAACATAAATTGAGGCGTTTAGTTGCAAAATCAGATACATCAATAAAACATAATTTTTCAGTATGAAGGAAACACGTTTGCAAGGAACCAAGGTTTTGCAACCAATCTATTCTTTCATCATACAAATCCATGTGACGTATCTGGCTTTGGAGCATAACAGTGCTATAGCAGTTGTAGAATCATGTGAAGATATTAAATATAACATTAAGTCATTTACGAAAAAAAAGTGATGCATCTGATTTTGCAACTATACGCCTCAATTGTGAGATGACTTTTTAGTATTACATAATTATTACTTATTTTATATATATATACATATATTATTTTATATAATATTTATATACCAAGTTCTTTACAATGAACTATTCATTGAATTGATATAGGAACGACTTAATTAATAATTAGTTAATAACAGTTGATTAGTGTACCAAATGCAATATAAGACGCATTATACGTCGGCTCAATGAAGAGAGTATCATGCATTATATTCGTTTTCAAACAAATGTTTCATTTAAATTGCATATTCTAAAAATCTTCTACTTCTAATTTGGATTTATACGGTATAATTTTTAAATATAGATACTAGTACTTCAGAATCATGTCATTATACATTTTAGTTCATAACTAAAACTGTTTTTTCCAGCAATTGTGATGCATTTTGCCAATTCAAATAAAATTACTTATTTCTACTGTAAGTTTCTTTTTGTGGAAGGAATTTAATAATGTATATTTAAAAACTTGTTCCAATTGAATTTCGTTCTCAACATCGCGATCACTTCACGTACTTCCAACTCTGTCTCAGCTTCAGTGCCAGTACGTACGAAACCTTCAAACAGACCGGAAAAAGTAAACAAGACTTAGCCTGTTCCCCCACCTCCGTCCAACACTCCGCTATCAGTCAACCTGTATCTCCTCAATCGAGACCTGAACTTCGAAGTCTACTTATTACCCTCGATGTACTATTTCCTGTCAGTAGTCTAGAACAGAGGTCTCCAAAAAGCGTATCGTCATTCGTGCTCTCGATGCTGCCCGCCGAACACAGTGTGCTGTAAGACTAGAGAAGGGGAAGAGACTCGTACCTCAACAGATGGGAGCGATCAGTGGGGGATCACGGCAACGGTCTGCTTATGTTTACAAATAATAACATCAAAAAATAAGAAATATCATACGTTTGTATATTATTTTGACATACTAAGAAGCTTGAGCCCTGCTATTGAGACAAGCCATTGCAAAACCAACCTCTTCTGTTCTATGGTGCCTTTCAGTGCCTGGAAAAGATCTTCTCCAGTTGTATTTTGTAATTACATCTAGAAGACATTCAGACACAGTAAAATGTTCATTAACTCCTCGGATGAAAATGGCTAGGTGAGCTTGGTCATTTCTATCTGTGCTTTCGTTCAATACAAGTGAGGAAGCTACAAACTGGTTAATTGTGGTTTCGACTTCAGATTCAATTACATTTACGATCTTGAAATTCCTTCTCTGAACTGTAATTGGAAACAATTTAATTTTCTTAAACTTTGACTTTGTTCTGGACACAGTACTTTAGTAGCGTTCTGTATGCACGATTTTACAAATGATGCTTCTGTAAAGGGGTTCATTGATTTTCCAATATTCCAGGCAAGAACATAGCTAGTAATTTGCTTTTTTTGTTTAAGACTGAGGACACGTGTGTGATTTGTGTTTGTATTTTCTTGTTTTATATTTATCAAAATATTTGTAGGCCTACGCATTTCACCTAAAATTAAACAAAAAACTATATGTTTGTCATGCGGAACTGAGTGTAAACGTATTGTAATATACTGATTATTATGTATAACCAACAGTTATACAGATAGCCCCAAAATAAATATTTTCACATGACCAACATGCCTGTAATTGTATGATATTCTTTGTGAAGAGTCGAGTAGTGTCGTAGCATGTTGAATTTTCGAACAAATTAAGCATTTCACATTCTCCCCACTAACACAAAAAAATTTCTCTTCCTATTCATACTAGAATGCACTACGTTCATGATAAGAAGATTTTGTGAAAACGGTGGAACACTCCGACCAACACAGTGATAATGGCAGTCCGCCACTCCTCTTCGTTTGTGCATAAACATTGAGTACAGTACAGGTGGGGATGGGTGAGGCGGAGCGCGCTCATTGAATACTTTGGTTTTGGTTCCGTTCGGAGGGGCTTACTCTCCATATTACGGTTTTGGAGACGTCTGGTCTACAATATGCTAAATTTGAAAATCATAAATGCTGCAAAATGCTAAAATTACAAAATTCAAAATGATAAAATGCACGAACTTTAATTTTCTCCGTGAATTCGATTGTGGCCGCGGATGAAGTCACTCCCGTCACTGTCGGAGTGCCAACCCCACCCTCTTGAAACAACTCAAAGAGACAAACAACATAACATAGCTGGCAAGTCGCCAAAAGTTGAGGAGATCATGCTAATAGGGTGCAAATCGCAAAGGAGCGGAGGCTGCAAGTCTGCGCACAACAATCAAGTCGTCCACCTTGAACTTGCGAGATTACAATAAAAGCGACCTAACAGCACTGTGGCCCGACCGGGCATTAGGATTCCACGCTAAAAGGTTCCAGTTGCAGCCTTCAGTGCGGGCAGTTGAAGGAACGCTCCAGGGCCACTTCTATAGTCCGAGTCTGCTTACTTAATACCCTAAGGGTGAAACCTTACCATTTTTCCCCCATTACTACATAAGCTAGTGGATTATGGTGATTTTCTAGTTTCCAGGTTGAATTTTATTTTGCCAACTTCGTTTCGAATTTCGGTACTGAGAAATACTACAACTGGTAGTGATTTTATAACTGTTATGTTGGCAGCAGTAACACAAGTTGTCAGTAGTTTAAATTCTGAAAATTCAAATTGTTCTAGATTTCTGAGCCCATTACTGGAAGTCAGTGAAATTTGAACATACTAATAATTAATTAATATCAGTATTAATATTAATACATAATGGTTATTGTATGTGTTGCGTTGTGTTGTGGTTACAATTTCAAGATTAGAGTCAGGTAGGCTAAGTGTAAATAAATATAACATATTTCGTGTGATACATGCCCTTGAGTGATCGATAGAAATACCATTTCATATTTTAATTAATTTTTTTCGTGTTTAGACTTCTATTACAATAATGGAGTAAATATCCTAAAGCATTCATTTCAAAGTGGCATTCGTTTTCGGAATTCGTATTAAACATTTCACGTGATCAAACAAAATATATTTTTAGGTTAGGTCTTGTAAATCGTAAACTGTTTAATCAAAGCAATTAATATCATGTTGTCAGACAAAACACATTTTAATATTACATCACACACTAAGCTACTAACTACTAACATAATGTCCGAGAGGTCCAGAAGAAAAATATACTCTTTCACAAATTACGGTATTGAACCTTTTAGAAAACACCTCCCGAACATAAAGATGAGATGTGATAAATAAACAAGACATCGTTATTGTTAATACTATATTATTATTATTATTATTATTATTATTATTATTATTATTATCATCATTATTATTATTACTATTACTGTTACTATTACTATTATTAGTATTATACATGGCATTGTGTGATTTTATCCTCTTTTGGTGATATCTAGTATTAGTTGGCAACACTGAAGAGACGGCTAAATTAGTCTTTTAGGGTGCTATTCATAGACATTTCGCTAGCCAGCGCTACGAGCATGCTAAAGTAGCCCCGACTATCGACTGGTTATTTGTACAGGATTCATATATTATCATATCGCTAACACTGATTTATGAGTACGAAAAACGTTAGTTCGCTGATCATCTACCGGAAGCCCGCGCTAAGAATGTCTATGAATACGGCCCTTAGTAACTACTCTTACGTGATCCTCACTATAGAGATTGTTGTCTTTCTGATTGCGTACCCGAAGGCTAAGGGAAATGAGTTGTAGTCTACAGCACTATCACCTGCACGCCAAAGAATTATGTCATCCTTTTAGTAAGGAATAGCCTTCGATTATAGAGGTGTAGAGTGCTTAACAGTAAGGATATAGGGCATCCCTAAGCACTCCAGTCCAAAGAGACTCTTTTTGGATCCGTGATGGAATGAGTTGCGAGAAGATAATGCTGCTTGGCCAAGCCGACTCCACTATCCGCTTCACTACACACTTCTCTCCATCCTCCAAATCTATACAGAGTGAAAGTTGATCTTTTAAGAGGCGAGGATGACTTTAATATGGTGCGAGCATAATTTTGTGTGATTTCAAATAATCATAAGTACACAAATAGTAAAAAATTGCGTGAATAAAAAAATAAGTGTGTCTTTATTTGATACCTGGAATTCAATTAAAAAATCGACCATTTACGAAAATGGTCGTGTTTTGTCGGTGTGCGATTCGACACGAAATGACTCAAATGTGCAACACGATTCTCTCACCATAGGAAGCTATGCTCAGAAGTATAAGTTATCGTAGTCTAGTCTACCGGGTTTGAGACCAACGGATTGTAGAGGAAACAGGGAATCTTCAATATCACCAGGGACGACCCTTAACCCTTAACTTGGCAAAGCTTCATTTCTCACACTAGTTTATTAAACCTTGTCGGACCGTAAAGGAAACAACTATCGCAATGTCCATATTTTTATATGTTCTAAATATTCTAATATTTTTTTCTTGCTGTTATTTATACTCGCTTTAACATCTTTGGTCATATCGCGAGGTAATCTTTGGTTGAAATCCGAAGGCCTGTGTACTATTGTTGAGACTGGTTCTATTGTTGTGAACTAGATGACGTCTGTAGATGTATTACTGATTTGTTATGAATATCATTTCGGTGATGAATGAGGCCGGTGATATTGAGGGATGTTGTGGCCCGAATTTCCTGGCATTTGCCTTACGGTTGAGGGAAAACCCTGAAAAGCCTCAGCCAGGAAATTCAACCCGACCGGGAATCGAACCCGGGCCCTCTGCGTAAGAGACCAGCATGCTGACTCCTACACCACAGAGGTGGTCAATTATTCTAGTATTGTGAAATAAAATTTTCCTACCAATTTTTTCTATTGTTTTATTAAAATTATAGTAGGGGCCTATATAGCCTATTAACCTGTTGTATCCTATAGGATACTTTGTCAATTTTAGGGTTAAATTAAAATCAATTCCCATTGTGTGTTCTTCATTGCAAGTAAAGCTCTGGCAACTCTTTGCTAAAAGTATACGAATATTACTTTTGTGCGAGATCGTGCGTATTTGCTTGTTTTCCGCACAGAACCAATACGCGGTAAGTGTGAAATACCACATTCAGTATTCCCAACGTAACACACATAACAATTTCACTCTTCTTACCGCTTAAGCGCGACATTTATTTTACTGCTTTAGGCTTTTAACATATTATTTTTAGAGACGTTTAACATAGTAATAATTATAAATTGGAAACTTACCACTGCAATTTCACCTAAATTGCAATGTTAATTATTGTATTTAAATATTTGCAAACATTAAGTAAAGTCCACTACTCCACGAAACTTATTGCATTCCTGATACAAGTAACATTAAGGAAGCCGTGAAAAAATCAACAAGATTCCAGATGCCGATGTTATTACTGCAATATGTTATATATATATATATATATATATATATATATATATATATATATACTTACTTACAAATGGCTTTTAAGGAACCCGAAGGTTCATTGCCGCCCTCACATAAGCCCGCCAGCGGTCCCTATCCTGTGCAAGATTAATCCAGTCTCTATCATCATACACCACCTCCCTCAAATCCATTTTAATATTATCCTCCCATCTACGTCTCGGCCTCCCTAAAGGTCTTTTTCCCTCCGGTCTCCCAACTAACACTCTATATGCATTTCTGGATTCGCCCATACGTGCTACATGCCCTGCCCATCTCAAACGTCTGGATTTAATGTTCCTAATTATGTCAGGTGAAGAATAAAATGCGTGCAGTTCTGTGTTGTGTAACTTTCTCCATTCTCCTGTAACTTCATCCCGCTTAGCCTCAAATATTTTCCTTAGCACCTTATTCTCAAACACCCTGAACCTATGTTCCTCTCTCAGAGTGAGAGTCCAAGTTTCACAACCATACAGAAGAACCGGTAATATAACTGTTTTATAAATTCTAACTTTCAGATTTTTCGACAGCAGACTGGATGATAAGAGCTTCTCAACCGAATAATAACACGCATTTCCCATATTTATTCTGCGTTTAATTTCCTCCCGAGTGTCATTTATATTTGTTACTGTTGCTCCAAGATATTTGAATTTTTCCACCTCTTCGAAGGATAAATCTCCAATTTTTATATTTCCATTTCGTACAATATTCTGGTCATGAGACATAATCATATACTTTGTCTTTTCGGGATTTACTTCCAAACCGATCGCTCTACTTGCTTGAAGTAAAATTTCCGTGTTTTCCTAATCGTTTGTGTATTTTCTCCTAACATATTCACGTCATCCGCATAGACAAGAAGCTGATGTAACCCGTTCAATTCCAAACCCTGCCTGTTATCCTGAACTTTCCTAATGGCATATTCTAGAGCGAAGTTAAAAAGTAAAGGTGATAGTGCATCTCCTGCTTTAGCCCGCAGTGAATTGGAAAAGCATCAGATACAAACTGACCTATACGGACTCTGCTGTATGTTTCACTGAGACACATTTTAATTAATCGAACTAGTTTCTTGGGAATACCAAATTCAATAAGAATATCATATAATACTTCCTCTTAACCGAGTCATAAGCCTTTTTGAAATCTATGAATAACTGATGTACTGTACCCTTATACTCCCATTTTTTCTCCATTATCTGTCGAATACAAAAATCTGATCAATAGTCGATCTATTACGCCGAAAACCGCACTGATGATCCCCAATAATTTCATCTACGTACGGAGTTAATCTTCTCAAAAGAATATTGGACAAAATTTTGTACGACGTCAACAAAAGTGATATTCCTCGAATGTTACCACAGTTGGTTTTGTCCCCTTTTTAAAAATAGGTACAATTATGGACTCCTTCCATTGTTCTGGTACAATTTCCTTTTCCCAAATAGCAAGTACAAGTTTATAAATTTCGCTATATAATGCACTCCCACCCTCTTGTATTAATTCTGCTGGAATTTGATCGATACCTGGAGACTTGTAGTTTTTCAGATTTTCTATCGCAATTTCGACTTCTGAAAGCGTGGGTTCGGGTATAAATGGCTCAGCAGTTTGTATTTCAATTTCGTCCCGATCATTTCTATTTGGCCTATGTACATTTAGTAGTTGCGCAAAATAGTTTTTCCATCTGTTTAGGATTGATGGAGAGTCTGCAAGCAAGTCACCATTCTCATCCTTGATCACGTTTACCCTTGGCTGATATCCGTTCTTAAATTCCTTTATACCCTTATATAAATCTCGAATGTTTATATTCTTACTATTTGTTTCTACCTCATTCAGTTTTTCCTTCAAGTAACCTCTCTTTTATTCCTAAGTGTACGACTTGCTTCCCGTCTTTCATTGAAATAATTATCTCTCTTCTCCTCAACTGGATCCTGTAAGAATTTCAATTTTGCCTGTTTCCTTCTTTCTACTACCATGCAAGAATCTTCATCAAACCACGGTTTCTTTTTCTTAGTTTCATAATAACCTATGCTCTGCTCAGCTGCAATTTTGATACTATCTCTGATATTTTCCCACACGCTATTAACATCTAATTCTTTCTCAACTTCGTCGGAACTTTCTAAAGTGGCAAACCTATTCGAAATTTCGACCTGATAATTTTGCTTAGCTTCCTCGTCCTTTAATTTCAAAATATTGAATTTAGTAATATTAACTTGTTGCTCTACTCGCTTGGCTACTGATAATCTTTCTCTTAATTCTCCAATCACCAAATAATGGTCAGAATTACAGTCTGCACCCCTGAAAGTTCGAATGTCTACTATACTAGTATGTCTCCGTTTATCTATCAAGATGTGATCTATTTGGTTGTGTGTCAATCCATCTGGAGAAGTCCAAGTATATTTATGTATATCCTTATGGGGGAATGTTGTACTTTTGACAATTAAATTTTTCGATGTGGCAAAGTTGACTAATCTAACTCCATTGTCACTACTAATTGCGTGTAGGCTCTCTTTTCCAATAGTTGGTCTAAAAATATCCTCCCGTCCTACTTTAGCATTGAAATCCCCAATAAAATTTTCATGTGATATCTAGGGAACTGATCAAAAGTATGTTCCAATTCGTCATAGAAGCTATTCTTTATATGGTCGTCTTTCTCTTCTGTAGGGGCGTGAGCATTTATAACTATGATGTCGCACCATCTACCCTTAAGTACTAAATATGATAACCTGTCACTGATAAATTCGACCTTTTTTACTGCTGATTTTATTCTTTTATGAACAAAGAATCCTGTTCCTAATTGGTGATTATTGTTTCCTTCCCCATAATACAACAAGTAATCTCCTATTTGTAATATGCCATTTCCATCTAACCTAACCTCTTGTACTCCTACGAAGTCTATTCTATATCTAGCTAGTTCTTTTGCTACTAATGTTACCCCTCCTGTTCTATAAAGACTAGTTACGTTCCAAGTGCCAAATCTCAAATCCTTATTCCTTTGCTGTGGTCGTGCCAGAGAATCAGTCCTATTCCGAGGCTTATTATAGGGATACGTAACAAGCTGTTTTTTACGGTGATGGGTTGTTAGCCCTTCGCCCAACCCCCAAGCTGGAGGACCACCCCTTATCGGCTGTCCACGACTGCTTATTCAATATATTCGCAGCTACCCTCCATATCTGGAGGCCGTCTCCTCTATCCGCAACCTGAGGACGCGCCATGCCGTGGATATATATATATATATATATATATATATATATATATATATATATATATAATATTGTTAAAATATTAAAATGAAAAATAAATAATTACATTACCTTACCGTTTGTTTTAAGTTCGCATTTATAGACTGGGGGAAAAAAAAAGACAGACGTATATCACGGCCTGCTGGAGTATAGTAAACACAGAAAACATTTTATAGCAACAATGTTGAAGAAACATATTTTGGATTTCCGAAGTTGTCGTCATTAAACAGAAACCAAGATGGAGATTTCATTGCAACTAATTAGAAAATCGTCTTTCAGGTATGTAATAAACGATCTTCGCACAAAATAATGTACGATACACGAGCGGTATATTTGTTTTCATGTTCGAGGAAAAGATTGAAAAAGCGATACGTAGTTGAGCTTTTTTAATCTTTTCCTCGAACATGAAAACGTCAACATACCGCTCTTGTAACGTATATTACTATTGCGTCGTTCAGAAATAAATTAATTCGGAGACTTTAAAAGCAAATTTCATCCTATAGTTTATACGAGTAATAAATCTCTGTACACAGACAGACAAAGACACAGTCCAACGGCACTTCCAAAAACATTCTTTTGATATCAGACATACTAATAACGCGTATCTATGTGAAAATTCAAGAATACACAAGGTTCGACAGAAAAACAGGCGATTATAAACAGTTGGTTATTGACTAAACAATTTATTCCTTCAAAATGACATACATGACATCAGAAATTACATATCGTTCAGAAAAATATTGTACAGTACACGTTTGTGAAGTGCATTACAAAAACACGGAAAAAAGCACTTCCCAATCTTGTATCATAATATACTATTACAGCGTTTCTCAAACTATGGTCCACGGACCACCTGTGGTCCTCGAGTTCTGTCCTTGTGGTCCTTCAAAAAATATAGAAGAAAAAATAAAATTTAAACGAATTGCGTATCACACTAGGTACAGCTTAAAATCTCTGAGTTTGGAAATGACACATGGCAATCGAATTTCACTTTTTCTCCCAGTACTGACATTTTATGAAATTTACTACTCTACCCGTCTATCGACTTCCCACTCTACTCTCAGCAACAAAAGAGGAATTTAAAGCACTATATACGTGGTTTTTCTCGACATCTTTTCCCTGTACATCTGGCGCCGCGCCTGTAACCCAGCCAGGGACCACCCGAATTCATAACCTTAATTCAATTTTAAAATATAAATATAGGCCTATTGGTATTAAAATATGCTACGAAAATAATAAATTTGCTTTCGAAGGGAACAAGAGTAAGGTGGTCCGCGGAACTGTTCTGACTATAAAAAGTGGTCGCCACTTCAAAAACGTTTGAGAAAAGCTGTACTATTAAAGGTTGCAATGCTGGGTCGTAGTGCTCTCTTCCCTGAAATTAAATTCAACTCAACTCAAAGGACGGACGGACACGTAGGAGGCGTAGGAACGTAAAGACGAAAGAAGGATGAATTCATAAAAAAAAAGCAAATTTATTGTGCATGATCTTGAAGCGAACCATATAATATGTAGTAAACAAGTACCGGTTACCTTAACAAAAATGAGTAATGGCCCAAAATAACGAAAAGCAGATGTCCTTAATAAATGACACTAGATTCAAACATATTCAATTGTAATTGTATAGTGTACTTTAGGTGATATAGTAGAAATATGACCAAGAAAAATTTACTGTAATATATATAACACACATGGCAAAATATAAACAAAGAGAGAAATATTGTAGATAACACACACCCAGATGTAATACTTCATAAACTGGCTCATAAAATTTTATAACCGTGAATCAAGGTTTATGAAATAACATATATATTGCAGACCTTGATTCACTTGCAGATTTATGACGCCAGAGCTGTAAGTCATCTACACAACGGCCTGGTAAAGTGCAAACACGATATGAAAACTATCCACTTCATTAATTTATTACCAGTATTATTAATAAACAGGCTGTCACTCCGTGTAACATACAATGACATGTTTGCACCTATTACCATCATTCTAGTTCTATATAGATTAGCCGCGGCGAAAATGCGACTCACGAGCACATTGTGGCTCTCAGTGCTTTTCTCTCGCTTCCTACCTACAACCCCCACCCTCTTACTCACTGGAGTCAAACTCAGTTCTATTTGTATTTGTCTCGGACCTGCGAGTGGCGTATCGTCGCAATATCTCTCTCGAAACCATGTACCTCTATAAAAACGAAAGTTTCAAGTAGGATGGGAGGATGCATTCTTTTGCTTACAATATGATGAAAATATTAAATGTATGATTTGTTCACAAATATTACTAGGGAAACGGTTGTATAACATAAAACGGCATTATAAGTTACTATATGTTCCTGATGAAACATCAAAAGGTTAAGTGTTATTATTATTATTATTATTATTATTATTATTATTATTATTATTATTATTATTATTATCATCTCTGTACGTCGATTCTTTTACAGCAGATGTACGAATAATGCGGTTAGATTATTTTCAATTTAAACTCACAGATTTACAATGTGACGTTAAATGAAAGCTAGATGTAAGGACTTGACATATATTGAACTTTTCAAATCTTTGGAAAAAAATAAATATTTGAAGCTTCGTTCTTTCGCTTGCTCTGTTGAAGCCATGTTCGCCGTAACTTACGTTTGTGAAAAATTATTTTCAACAATGAAAATAGTAAAAATCAAATTTAGATCACGACTGACAGACAAATACCTTCGTGATCAACTACGATTGACAGTAAGTGACATAATTCCTGATTTTGAAACTTTGTCGCAGAGACATTCAGAAGACAGTTAATTTTAGGTTGTGATAATGTGTCCTATGTTTTCTTGTTCATTTCTTTCTTCGTTACACGTCCTAAACATTAACTTCCCCTTCGGTTGTCCGCCTCCCTCCATAGGTGCTATGCACGTTGCAGCTTACACAGTGGCTCGGCGCACCATGGCCTTTTCGCCACGGCTGATATAGATACATAGGTTATACATCATGCGAACCATATAGCAATACATGCATGCATACATACATACATACATACATACATACATACATACATACATACATGCATACATACATACATACATACATACATACATACATACATACATACATACATACATACAGTCGACCTAGTTAGCGCAGTTGGTATAGCGCTGACCTATGCCCGAGGTTGCTGGTTCGATCACGGGCCAAGTCGATGGCATTTAAGTGTGCTTAAATGAGATTGACTCATGTCAGTAGATTTACTGGCATATAAAAGAACTCCTGCGGGACAAAATTCCGGCACACCGGCGACGCTGGTATAATCTCGGCAGTTGCGAGCGTCGTTAAATAAGACATAACACACTAAAGATCCGATTTTATACGACTAGAGGAACCAAAGTGTTTCACAAGCACAGCTCTGAGCCATGGTACCTACTTTGGTCCAAGGTTATACAATAAAATAACTGATAAATACCCAAATTTGGAAAATTTTAGTATTAGAAATTTCAAAAATAGCGTTAGGAATTTAATTTTTAAATAGATTTAATATGTATATGTATTTGTATGATTTAAATTGTTAAAACTGAAATTGTATTTTTAAAGTTAATTTATTCCTGTATTTTTTTTCTTGACCCACTTTGTGTCAAATAATTATCTTTGTTTGTGTTTATCTTTGTGTTTAGATCTCTCCCTGAGCACGAGTTTTTACTCCTTCAGGGAAGAACTAAGATTGTATTTTTGTACTTGTTATTTTACTAACAATAAACATACATACATACATACATACATACATACATACATACATACATACATACATACATACATACATACATACATACATACATACATACATACATACATACATACATACATGCATACATACACATACATACATGGTCGATCTAGTTGGCGCAGTTAGTATAGCGCTGACCTATGCCCGAGGTTGCGGGTTCGATCACAGGTCACGTCGATGGCATTTAAATGTGCTTAAATGCGACAGGCTCATGTCAGTAGATTTACTGGCGTGTAAAAGAACTCCTGCGGGACATAATTCCGGCACACCGGCGACGCTGATATAATCTTGGCAGTTGCGAGCGTTGTTAAATAAAACATAGCATAACATAGCATAACATAACATAACATAACATAACATAACATAACATAACATAACATAACATAACATAACATAACATAACATAACATACATACATGCATACAGTCCACACCTGTGGAGTAACGGTCAGCGCGTCTAGCCGCGAAACCAGGTGGCCCGAGTTCGAATCCAGGTCGGGGAAGTTATCTGGTTGAGGTTTTTTCCGGGGTTTTCCCTCACCCCAACACGAGCAAATGCTGGGTAACTTTCGGTGCTGGACCCCAGACTCATTTCACCGGCATTATCACCTTCATTTCATTCAGACGCTAAATAACGTAGATGTTGATACAGCGTCGTAAAATAACCCAATAAAATAAAAATACATACATACATTACATAGGTTGTATACAATGGTAGGCAAAAAGATTATTCAGCTAGAATATTTCTAAGTCGAAGTATTAAGCATTGCACATGCCCAACCGCGTCAAAAGCGCATTTTCACAACACTTGCGATTATTGATCATATAAAGTGTCCGTTTTCATGTAAAGACTAGAGTTCAAGTCCTGGCAGAACCCCAAGGCAAAGATTATGAGTAGGGTTCGGATTTCTATGACAGATTTTTATCCTAGTCTCGTTTTACAGAAGTTAAATTACACTAAATACATTTTTACCTTTCTGAATATGAGTACATGGTTTATATTGATTATATAAATGCATATTTTACCATATTTTGACATTAAGTCATACAAATATTTCACGAAAAATTGTATTGAAGCATATTTTTGGTCATATTACAATTTTTTCAACAGTTCTTCAAGCATTATTCACATGTTTTGTATCACTAATGATAAAAGCTTTTATTTACATTGAAAACTGAGATGCAATGTCGGAAGGAAATGAACCGCTGACTGATTCCTCAAACAGCAGGCTCTGTCTGGTTTCTGCAGCGATAGTCTGTTTACTTAGACAGCTTCAGTGTATAATAGTAATGCAATATTTTTGGATTGCAAAACCATTTTATAGAATGGTGAATAAAAAAGACTTCTACGTAATTTCTGGACAATATTTAATTTCTTTGCATCATTTTCCAAGATTTTATGTTATATTGAGGTATTTTTAGGGTATAAGTGCATATCATTCGATTTCAGAGTTTTAAAATACGAGTTCTAGTTATGAGTATGACCAACCTCGTACAATGTAACAATTTAGTAGAGCTCTATATTTTCATGGCCTCGGTACCAGAATGAGGTGGTGTCGTCGGGATCACGCTCCGACCGCCTTTTACTCTGGACAGGAGACTGAGTAAAACCCGAGGCTGTTCTGGAAGTTTTGGTAAGGAGAAGAAATATTTCGCGACCATTCGGGATTGAACCCGGGACCTACAAGTCCGTAGCCAGTTTCTTTACCAACTAAACTACACGGCCGTCAACGTAGACAGTGGTGTAACTAATAATATGATAAACTAAATTATTTGGGAATGCACCAATGTATAATAAAACATTACGGGGATTCAGTTTAACCCAGTAAGTAGGCGTTATGTTATTGTTACATTTAGATCTTTAAGGAATTCATTCTCATTTATTGTGAATTGTAAATATGATTGCGAGTGAACTAAATTTAACGCACTTTTCAGAGTAATATGGACGAGGAAAACTTTCAAAAATATACGGAAGATTTCAAAGATTTTCTTGGTACTGCTCATCATTTTCTCCCAGGCCCCAAACACCCCGCCACGCGGTATTATCTAGCACGCAGACGTGGTGACTTCAAAAATAATAATAGACACTATACTGAAACCACAAATCCGCAAAGGAAATCCAAACGAGAAAAGCAAGTCAGACTAGAAAAATACAATTACCAGGTGACACAATTCCTATATTATAACCAAAGAAAGAAAGCAGTTCGTCGAATATTTGAACCAAAGAAATGTCCTTTAAGTATTCCGGTAAATATAAATTTAATAATGTAAACCACCATCACTTGGATAATTATCCGAACCATATTACTGAAGTTGACAAAGATGATATTAACAACAAATTTCTGGATACTGTTAGTAAGGAAGAAATTCTTAAAGCTATGCAAGGTATTTCGATTGATTTCTGCAGGACCAGATAAAATATTGATGCGAACTATTAAATGTGAAAAAGTTGCAGTAATTTTAGCATTAATAGGAACTAAAATGTTATCACACAATTGGGTACCTAATTTTTTTCGGAAAGCTAGAACTGTTCTTATATATAAAGGTGGAGAAAAAAAGGACCCAAATAATTATCGACCTATAACCATTTGTTCAGTAATTCGAAGAGTTTTGGAGAGGTGTCTTTGTTCAAGAATGCAACAATACGTAGAATTTAATGAAAACCAACGAGGATTTGTATCTACTGCTGGTGCACAGATTAATGCCTCTATATTAAATTCAGTTCTTCGTAAGGCCAAAATCGAAAAAGAAGATGTCACCATCTTGTTTCTTGATGTGCATAAAGCTTATGATACTGTTGGACATCGGCATTTGGAATCTGTCATTCACAATTCTGCCCTTCCCCAAAAATTACAGGATTTAATTATAAATTTACAGTGTGGAAATGAAACCCAGATAGAGGTTGGAATCCATAAAACAAACCCATACCGTTTAAACAAGGGGTTATGCAAGGCGCTCCTCTTTCCCCAATGCTTTTAATCTCAGCATAGACCACATTTTTGATGAATTATCCGAGCCTAGTGTGGCTGAAGAATTTGGATATGACCTTGTATCGGATCTAAATAATGTAGTAACATTAGATTTGCGGATGATATTGCACTTGTTGCTAAAAGTACAATTGCTGCATCTGAAATATTTACCATGACAAAACGGTCATTACAGCAGATCGGATTAAGTCTAAATGAATCTAAAACTCAAACCATCGTTATCGAGAAAGGAAAATTAAGTAGTACGACATTGAATCTTGGAGGATCAATTGTTAATAGTATTGATGGAGATGAACGAATCAAATACCTTGGGATTAATTTTTCTGATGAAATTAAGTTTGACATTGCCAAAGTAATCAATAATTTAAATAATAAGATCCAAGCTTTAACATCTACTTAACCTGAAACCAGAACAAAAACTCAATGTTTTAAATATGTATATTTGGCCTATACTTGTTTATCCTCTTCAAAATGCTCCCCTTCACCAGCTTTCTGACCGGTTTCTCGAAGATGTGGATAAGTTAATTAAAAGTTCGGTGAAGGAAATTTTATGTTTGCCAGGAGACACGCCCGACGCGATGTTGTACACCGAACGTAAATATAAGGGTCTCAGCCTTTTCAAAGCTCAATGGGAAGCATATTTACAGCATCTCAATATTTGCAACACATTATTGAGAACCTCGAATCCTCTTGTCGTTTCTACAAGGAACATAGCAGCAGAAAAGAAAGTATGTTCCAGGAAGTTAAAAATTCCACCTGAAGATCTGGATATAAGTAACATCAATGTCCATAAACTACGACAAAATCTTAGGAAACAAGAGTACGACAAATGGTGTGCGCTTCCACATAAAGGAAAAGGTGTTATTTTATTTCAAGAATATACTCCCGGAAATAAATGGATTTTTTTCTAAGGAGGGTCTATCTTCCTCTGAATGGCGGGACGCAATTAAGATGAATGCTAACGTAGCACCAGTGAGAAGTCTTCATGGGAGATCCTTGGACGGTTTCCGTTGCAGATACTGCAACGAGATTGAAACCTTAGCACACGTCCTAGGATCCTGTCAGCATGGAGAACTCCTGAAAATTCACGCCATCATAACATCCGAAAACTAATAGCACAAGCCCTTAGAAACAAATCCTTCGAGGTCCATGAAGAGGTACTGCGTTGCGTCTGAAGGCGGCGGAATTAGAAGAGCGGACATCGTGGCTCTAGACAAGACTAATAGTAAAGGCTTTATACTGGACCCAACTGTTAGATTTGAGATGAGCCAGACCCAACCATCCGAGGTCATTTATGAGCCTACTATTCCGTATTTTCGAGAAAAATATCAGATGGAAGGCACCTGGGAAGTACTTTAATGATCGGAGCGATCCCACGATTAACTGTAAACACTATCAAAACATTTGGAATCCATGACATCATTCCAAAAATAATTACTTCAACCATTAAAGGGTCTGTGGCAATTCTGAAAAATCATTTATACGGAATATCATAATACCCCCTTTTCTATTCGTTAGTGTGTGATTGTTACAAATATATGTACAAATTTATTATTTCTTAAACTTAAGGTCCTAGTTCACATTTAAATTTGGCTCATCTATCTTACTGTAATCATTACTATTCTTATATGTGTGTTATTCTGTTTTTTGGCAACCCAGGATGCCTGGGCAGACTATTTCTTGAAATAAATTATATATAGTGGATATTTTTTCTTTATTTATTTATTGAATAAATACAAGGTGTCTAAAAATCATAGTTAATAATTTATAGATGAAAAGCACAAACTGAAAGAAACAAAAACACTCCTATAAACATTGATCCGCAAATTAGCCCTTCATATGATATTCCCTTAGGTAGAGGAGGGCCTGTACCGTGGCCACCTTGGCCACCGGATTTAAATCCGATTAGATTTCTGTGTTTGAGGTCATGTAAAAACCCTGGTTTACATTTCTGACTAAAGACTGGTTTATAACCACCAGCATGGTTTTAAGGAAGTTTTCTCATGTTATAGTCAAATTACGTCACTGGTTCAGGATCTAGCTGAAGAGATAGATACTGTACTCCAACCAGGAGAAAATCTCAGGGGAATGAAACGCAGCGGGGTAATGCTGTGAATGAATGTTGATGTCATAAGACGTCATAAGGTCACACACACATGTGTACACGCATCTCCATTGGCTAACTCTCAAAGCACAAACGATAACACTGATACACACATTCTTATACTACCCTAGTTACAAAATTATATCACGGTTAATCTCCTCGGGCCTTATTCATAGACATTCTTAGCGAGGGCTTCTGGTGGATGATCAGCAAACTAACGTTTCTCGTATTCATAAACCAGTATTAGCGATATGATATGATATGAATCCCGTACATGTAAGCAGTCGATAGCCGGGGCTAGTTTAGCACGCTCGTAGCGAAATGTCTATGAATAGCACCCTGGTTTTTTAATCCCTCCATACAGGAAATAACATATACAGGAGAGCGCATGTTTTTTAAACTGACGTTAAAACGGTAATATTATCTATCTACTTCGCTCCAATAGATGACGCAATAGTAAGCACATTCCTTTCACGGTTAATCCTCTGGTTGGAGAACAGTAGAGGCGGAAGAATCGATGCAGTTATGCAGTTGTGATTGATTTTTCGAAAGCATACGGTCTGGTGCCACACCATATATTAATAGATAAATTAAGTATGCTAGGATATTAAATTAGATCGACTATTGATCAGATTTTTTGTATTCGACAGATAATGGAGAAAAAATGGGAGTATAAGGGTACAGTACATCAGTTATTCATAGATTTCAAAAAGGCATATGACTCGGTTAAGAGGCAAGTATTATATGATATTCTTATTGAATTTGGTATTCCCAAGAAACTAGTTCGATTAATTAAAATGTGTCTCAGTGAAACATACAGCAGAGTCCGTATAGGTCAGTTTCTATCTGATGCTTTTCCAATTCACTGCGGGCTAAAGCAGGGAGATGCACTATCATCTTTACTTTTTAACTTCGCGCTAGAATATGCCATTAGGAAAGTTCAGGATAACAGGCAGGGTTTGGAATTGAACGGGTTACATCAGCTTCTTGTCTATGCGGATGATGTGAATATATTAGGAGAAAATACACAAACGATTAGGGAAAACACGGAAATTTTACTTGAAGCAAGTAGAGCGATCGGTTTGGAAGTAAATCCCGAAAAGACAAAGTATGTGATTATGTCTCGTGACCAGAATATTGTACGAAATGGAAATATAAAAATTGGAGATTTATCCTTCGAAGAGGTGGAAAAATTCAAATATCTTGGAGCAACAGTAACAAATATAAATGACACTCGGGAGGAAATTAAACGCAGAATAAATATGGGAAATGCGTGTTATTATTCGGTTGAGAAGCTCTTATCATCCAGTCTGCTGTCCAAAAATCTGAAAGTTAGAATTTATAAAACAGTTATATTACCTGTATGGTTGTGAAACTTGGACTCTCACTCTGAGAGAGGAACATAGGTTCAGGGTGTTTGAGAATAAGGTGCTTAGGAAAATATTTGGGGCTAAGCGGGATGAAGTTACAGGAGAATGGAGAAAGTTACACAACACAGAACTGCACGCATTGTATTCTTCACCTGACATAATTAGGAACATTAAATCCAGACGTTTGAGATGGGCAGGGCATGTAGCACGTATGGGCGAATCCAGAAATGCATATAGAGTGTTAGTTGGGAGACCGGAGGGAAAAGACCTTTAGGGAGGCCGAGACGTAGATGGGAGGATAATATTAAAATGGATTTGAGGGAGGTGGGGTATGATGATAGAGACTGGATTAATCTTGCACAGGATAGGGACCGCTGGCGGGCTTATGTGAGGGCGGCAATGAACCTTCGGGTTCCTTAAAAGCCATTTGTAAGTAAGTAAGTAAGTAAGGATATTAAATTAAGGAGTGGAGGTGTTTTTGATCCAAGAGTTCTTAGAAGGTAGAACCCAAAGAATTATAGTAGGTCAGGAAATATCGGGAATTGAAAATGTAAGTTCAAGGGTGTCGCAAGTCAGCGTTTTAGGGCCATTACTCTTTATAAATGAGGTGCCAAAATATTACATCAGAGGTGAGGTTATTTGCAGATGACTGTATTGTCTATAGAAAAATTAGAAATAGTTCAGATGTGGATGCTAATGCTGAATACTATATTCACGTCACTTCACGCACGTCTTCACTTAAAGGCTGTTAAACTCACAATAAAGATGAAATCTGTTTCATTGTTGGTTCCAGATGTTTAAGGAAGGTTCCTCTAAACACCACACTTCTCTGACTACAACTGCCAACGCAGATTTTCACGTAACTAATTATAAAATATTAGATGGCATTATAGCTTCCGGGCGTTAATAACTTCACTTATCCTAATTAAGTTATTTTAAACTATTATTATTATTAATTATAATTACTGTAAGTAATTAAGTTACCACTGCCACCGGGTTTTTGTCCATTTTAAGTGTGAATAAATACATACATAGAAGCTGTCGGAGTTTCAACCAATGCAGTTCAGTATATCACAGTCCCACGGACCCAGATCATTATCTCTGACATTAAATCATTAGTCTTAATTTACTTCACTGTCAGCCGTGGAACACAAAACGGTCAAGGCGCGGCTCTGACGCAATGTGGGACGCCAAAGTCGTGGGTTCGAATCCCGTCGAGGGCATGCTTACCTCTGTTGTCAGGGAGGAGGCCCGCGCTGTACGCCTAGTCTTAAGGGAATTAGAAATTGATTGTAGACCGCAACATATGAAATGACAATTTCCGAAGTTTGAAGGTAGCGGAAGCGGAAGAACAACAATACCTGGCAACTGGAATCGAACCTTGAGTCTCATGAGTAACAGTACACATCGAAATACGCTGTTCTCCTCAATACATATAATGACTACGATTGTCCTTGTAAGAACTTAAGCGTTAATTTATATTTTTCTTTCCTCGTCTATTCTCGTATATCTCTTTTTGTCCTACTCTATTCCTCTCCTCTCTAACTCTTTTTGTCCTACTCTATTCCTCTCCTCTCTAACCATTTGGAAATATTGGCTATTGTTTATGACATACTTCCGTTATGTGCGTAATAGGGTAGCATTAGACTGTGTAACGGCGTAGCTCATGTGGTTGGATGCTGAGTTGTCATCCACGCACCTCGAGTTCAAATCCTAATGCCTTCTCATCTTTTAAAGCTTGATATTATTATCATTATCATTATCATTATTATTATTATTATTATTATTATTTTAATTCACTTTCAGTTGTCAGTTCCTATATTCAAAGCCATGTTGAAATATGCGTGGTATGCATCAAAATTGATAAACGAACGAGAAGTGTTTGTGAATGTGAAGGATACCTGTTTCGCAGCAGAAGTGCGGAAAAATGTGTGTGACTGGGGACAACCTTCCTTCATTTGCTGTGCATGGTGCAGGAAATATGTATGTTTTGTGTGTTTTATGACATAATGAATCGGGTACAAAATGAAATGGAATAGCTGCTACAGAAATAGAACAGACACCAGTGACACATCTTACCTTCCTACGTGAGCAGTATTTCATTGTTTATCCTTTACAATACAATGTTAGTTATGGTCATAATTAGTATTTTCTTTAAAACATGATGAAGCATTCAATACATTAAGAAATATGATATAAGTATGTACTCGTAAATAGATAACTGTGATCACAATATTAATCATTATTAAAAGAAAAAAAATATAGGACTAGTTAAGATTCGAACTTAGGTTGTCTGGATAATAACTCAGCATCCAACCAAATGGGCTACGATGTTACATAGTCTAATGCTTCCCTATTGAGCACATAACGGAAGTATGTCACAAACAATAGTCAATATTTTCAAAACGAGGGGTCATTGGCCACCCATACCAGGTATGACTTTAAACAGTACGTCTTGTACTTTCATCTCACACAATCTTATTCCATTCGGTGATGTACAGAGCGTGTCCTCTCCTTGTGAGCATTTTTCTTCTCTTATTTACGTATCATTATTAATTTATTAAACTTCCACTATAATTCTCTTCATTTCCTTTCATTCCAATTTTCTTCTTCATCCTTTATATTGCATTCTGTCTCATCCTTTAATTTTCTCCTCTTTAGTCTTTTTTCCGCCTCTTCCTCTAATTTTCTTCCTCCTTCACCTTCTTTCTCTTCTGATCTCGTTTTTTCCCTCGTTAAATTTATTTCAATCCGTTTCCGATCATTTTTCCTCATTAAATTCGTTTTTATTCTTTTCCTATCCTATAATTTTTTCCTCATTAAATTCCTTTCCATTCTCTCTACCTGTAATTTTCTTCCTTCTTAAATCTCTTTCCATTCGCTTTCTATTATTTTTCCCCATTAATTTCCTTTCCATTCTCTCCACCTGTCATTTTCTTCGTCATTAAATTCCTTGTCATCCTCTTCCTGTCATTTTCGTCTATTAAATTTCGTTCCAGTGTCTTCCTTTTATTCTTCCCCATGAACCTTCTCTTTCCAACATTTTCTTCCGCCATTATCTTTTTTCTCTTTCTGTTATTGTCTTCCTTCATAACCTTGTTTTTCTTCTCTTTCTCTCATTTCTTCCTCCATAACCATGTCTTTCTCTCATTTTTTCCTTTATAACCTTCTTTTCCTTTTCTTTTTCTCGTTTTCTTGCGCCATAGTCTTATTTTTCTCTTCCTCTTATTTTCTTCCTTCATAACCTTATTTTTCTTCTCTTTCTCTCATTTCTTCCTTTATAACCATCTCTTTCTCTCATTTTTCCTTTATAACCTTCTTTTCCTTTTCTTTTTCTCATTTTTTTCCGCCATTATCTTATTTTTCTCTTCCTCTTATTTTCTTCTTTCATAACCTTATTTTTCTTCTCTTTCTCTCATTTCTTCCTCCATAACCATCTCATTCTCTCATTTTTTCCTTTATAACCTTCTTTTCTTTCTCATTTTCTTCCTCCATAACCTTGTTTTGCTTCTCTTTCTCTCATTTATTCCTCTATAATCTTGTCTCTCTCCCATTTTCTTTCTTCATAATTTTCTTTTCCTTCTCTTTCCCTCATATTTTCTTCATAACATTCTAATCCTCTCATCTTTTTCCTTGATAACCTTATTTTCTTTCCATTCCTCCCATTTTACTCATTAAATTAATTTCCATTCCCTTCCTTTCATTTTCTTTCTCTATAACCCTGTATAACTCTACCAATGAACATCAGAAAGAAATTAAAAGGTGCATAAAAAAGAAGAGTGAACGGTTGGACTGTTTCATTCTTCAGTAGAAATGAACTTTCCATAAACGACGTTGTGAGAGTAAAGTAAAAAATGAACTTTAAATAAATACTGTAATTAAATGAGAATAAACATAGGGCTACCAGCGAATAGGGATTATAAAGAATGGACACTGAGCGAATTTTCCTGTGTTTTATTTCTCTGTGCGCCAGCGTTTAGTTCCACTTTCAAGCGCTAGAGGTTAGTGTAATCGAGCATACGCTAAGATAATAATTGAGAATAGAGTTGAGACACAGGATTCAAACATCGCCTACCTTATTGCATAATCCAGTAACGCTTTGCTTCAAATAAATTCAAGTTAACAGCTTTTCCTTATTTCTCAGTGACGAACTAGTTGTAATAATAATTTTTTATATTTCAGACATTATATATTATATTATAAAATAATATAATACATTATAAAATTATGTATCAAATTCGTTTAATATTTGTATATAATATAATATAGGTATATGGTTTTACTTCTCATAAGAGTTTTGTTTTTCCATTTTCAGTGCTATCAAATCATTACATATTTTAATTGTTGTTGGGGTCAACGTCTCAACTCTTATTATAAAGGAACTCTATAGAGTTTAGACATTATAGTTAATGACGGATTTATTATTTTATGGATTCAATTTATTTTATTTGAGTACATAATGTACCTAGATGTATTAATTATATGTGTTATATTTCCGCTGTGTCGACTGCTAGCTGGTGTGATGTTAGCGCCAACTCTAGGGAGAAAGCAGAATCTCACGCTCTAGCTGGCTTGAAGGTCATTGAAATCAGTCCGGCTACATCAAAGGTACCGACGCGAAGTGTCCATTCTTTATAATCCCTATTCGCTGGGGCTACTGTGTAAGCGGTAGTAATTTCATGAAGTTGCTAAGTGAATAATTTTATATTCGTATTTTATATATGCTTGGTATTTCATAAATGTCGAACTGGAAACTACGTTCCTTGCTACTCCCAACAATTTTTATGTGGTTCAATTAGAGTATAGTCTGTTTCCTCTTGGTCGAGTCTTCGAGACTCGGAGTGATATTGGTGAATTTTGACAAGACGAGAACGAGAAATTGCCCTGAATTACTTGATATTAATCTCATAATGACACGGGACTTTATTTCCTTGAAAGGAAAATTATGTCCCATAACAGAACAAGATGATATTCTGCAAGGAAGCTATTGGTATCGATGTGAAATTTGTCTTTAATAAAAATAATTTGAACTTCTCGCAATAGGAATAACCTCTGAATCAGCCCAAGCGGGACTCAAGCATAGCCTCGGATCAAGAGATTTGCACCTTACTCTCTGCTACTCCGGTGGGCCCAATTCCTATACGTGGGGTTTTCATTCTAAGGTTCACTTGTCAATTACATATACACAAGTCATAACACTCAATCGACTGTGCTTCACGTAACAGTCTGACGCGTTGATAGTAAGGTAAAATGACTCATTTTATGACTAATTAGTCATTATTCATATAATAACTTCAATAGTTGAAATGGATAAGGAAGCAATGATAGCTTATCGCAAACGAGTTTGAATTGTAGACCTATACACCTTCCACTGTTCATCATGTAGACCTACAGTGTGTCCGAGTAAGTTTCTTACAAACCTGGCGAAAGGGATGTCAAAAGGTAAAAATCGGAAGTGTATAACTTTACAATGCTACATATCTACACGTAGAAGGGGTTGTTGACAAAAAGCGTGCGGATCAAGGAGAACAAGAGGAATACAGAGAGGAAAAGAGAAATTCAAGGAGTACAAGAGAAATAAAAGAAGGAAAAGGAGAATACAAGGAGAAAACATAATATAAGAAGAACGAGGAAAATGACTGCAGAATAGTGGGAATACAAGGAGAATGCAAGAACAACAAAAGTGACGAGTAAGATAAGGATAGCAAGGGGAAGACAAGGAGAACATGAGGAATACAAGAAGAATGGAAGGATAATAAAGGGAATATAAAGAGAATACTATAATTTTACATATACGCGTGTTTCCTGCATGTAATCTACAAGTAGTCTACATAACCTTTTTCGTGTAGACTATGTAGATTATATATATTATTTTAATGCACCGAAGTACATATGATATTTCCATGCAGATATTCTGCGTCATCATACGATGAAAGAGTAATGGAACGGAGAAAAATTCTCTCCGCGCCGGGATTTGAACCCGGGTTTTCAGCTCTACGTGCTGATGCTTTATCCACTAAGCCACACCGGATTCCACCCCGGCGTCGGACAGAATCGTCCGTGATTTAAGACGGCGCTTATTCCGTCGGATCCCGGCCAACTTGTCACTCATAACGAGTGCACCTCAGCACATGTGTGGACTTCGGTCCTACGTTCATAGATATCTATGACGTAGTGCAGAGGGCGGCCACTAGAGGGAACCCAAGAGTTGGAACTTAATCTGAGACGATTCTGTCCGACGCCGGGGTGGAATCCGGTGTGGCTTAGTGGATAAAGCATCAGCACGTAGAGCTGAAAACCCGGGTTCAAATCCCGGCGCCGGAGAGAATTTTTCTCCGTTCCATTACTCTTTCATCGTATGTAGTTTATGTAATATATCAATGAATAGATTTAAAAGTAGTTTTTTTTTGTATAAGATACCAAATGAATAAGTACAAAATTGAGCTAGTCTTTTCCACTTTATTTTCACAAAAATGTTTTCGACATGGTATATTATACGTATTTCTTTACAACTTAACGACATACCAAGTACTTAAAGCAATAAATAATCATCTGCACTGTTGTTACCTATCATTTTGTAAATATAATATAGGCCTATGTGCATCAGTTTTGATGATCTATCAAAATCTAGACGATTTCTGGCAGTTGAATGGGTGTATGACCAATTATAAAATATATGTATGTTTCACTTGTGCAGACAAAGCAGGTATTTTCTGAAGTTTAAAAACTGAATAAGATAAATGCTGGTGATGATGTTTAATCATAAGCCAAAATACTATTAAGTCAGTGATTTTTTTAAGTATATTTTTTATATCTCACCAGTTCTTCCTCTGCTCAACTTATCTAATAGGAAGTCTTCTGCTTCTTCCAAATTTTTAGTACAGAGCAAAAGTTGCGACCACTACAATACTAGGCGTGAAAACAAAATGCATTCAGGGTGTAAATATTAATGGGAATTTTTTTCCTATAATCCACATTATTTACTAACTTCTGAAATTCGCTAAGAATTTTGAGGTTCAACCACAATTGAGGGGCTGGGTGCAAGAAAGGCATTTTAGAGAATGTGCCCTTTTTTGTGTAAGTTGCTTTATTATGTTCTCTGATCTGTTATGCATATGATCACCAAGTTGTAGTTCAATACTGTGATCATAGAGGTCAGGAGTACCCAAAATGTAAAGGCGTGCATAGGTAACATTATTACGGTTTGAATTTTCAACATCAATTTTCTCGAAACTTGCATTTGAGGGAAGTGCCTTTCTTGCACCCAACTCCTGAATTGTGCTGCTCCTGCAATTTAAGTATTTGGTTTCTAAGAAATAATAAATAGTATACCACGGAACTTTACGCACTTAAAAAAAACTCAAAATATGCATGCAACTGGGCAGCAAAAACTGTTCAAATATGCACTAAAATTGAAATATATTCAGTAAAATTACATTTTAGACGTTTAATGATACGATATGAATGAAAATAATTTGAAGTAATAAGTGTTAAGAAGCCATATCGTACATCAGTAGAAAAACGTTTGTCTTCAGAAAACCATTTCTCCAATAAATCTTTTCTACTACTTTTTTCTTTCGGCATGTCGTAGGTTAAATTTGTAAGCAGATCCATTTACTGGATCTTCGCTTGATTGGGGACTAAAACTTGTTGAAATGAAAATTTACGCTCCACATGACTTCATTGTCGCAGGTGTTTGAATACATTCAGTTTTTGGTTTTTACGAAATGAGGTGGTATAACAGGTTATAAAATATATAATTTATCGCGTATCCAAACACAATCATACTTTTACATTAGCACATGGGATTACATTCATGATCTACAGTATTTTGTACTGTAATACGTTCGAATTTCACCTTTAACTGTTTATGCTGGAGTATAATAATGATATCGAAAGACTTGCGTATAGTCTAAACTGACAGGCGTTTCATAGTAGGTATTACCATACTATTTACGTGTAATTTATTTAGCATTATTTCAATCTATATTTATGTATGGTATTATAGGTTGGGGTGGAACTTATAAATCTAACCTTTATCCGTTAATTTTACTACAGAAAAAAGTATTAAAAATTTGTTTAAAAAAGCAGAAAGATTACCCAACCGAATTGTTGTTTAAACATTTCAAAGTTTTCAACATTAAAAAAATGTATTATTTTATTTTATTATAATATTTTCATAGAAATTTTAATAACTTTGAAAGGTATATACATAAATATAGAACTAAAAATATGAATTCTCTGTGTTTGTCAGAATCAAAATGTAAAACCAATGCAGCTTTTTATCATAGCATGAGTCATGGTCCCAGATTATTAAACAAATTTTATTCCAATAATATTTCAACCACGAATCCTCTCAAAATTAATTAAAAAAAAAATAAAAAAATCCCCTCCTGAGCACGAGTCTTACTCATTCAGGAGTGGGCTAGTTTATCTTTCATTGTATTTATTAATTTGTATTCATTTCAAACTTACTAGCAATAAAAATCTATACTAATAATAAATCTGTAGCAGACATTTTTCTGGTAATTTTCGATTTTCCAAAAATAATTGGTCCTAACATATATAATTAACCACCCTGAAACCGAAAATCGCATTTTTGAAATTTTTGTTTGTATGTCTGTCTGTATGTTTGTTACCTTTTCACGCGATAAAGGCTGAACCGATTTATATGAAAATTGGAATATAAATTAAGTTAGTTTTAACTTAGATTTTAGGCTATATGGCATTCAAAATACTTTATTTAAAAGGGGGGTTATAAGGGGGCCTGAATTAAATAAATCGAAATATCTCGCTTATTATTGATTTTTGTGAAAAATGTTACATAACAAAAGGTTCTTTAAAAATTATTTCCGATAAGTTTTATTCTTTATAAAATTTTGATAGGACTGATATTTAATGAGATAAATGAGTTTTAAAATTAAAATAACGCCATCTAAGACGGTGCAATGAAATAACAAATGACTTCGTCTATAAGGGGCCTTGGACAACAACAATCGAAAAAGGGGCCTTGGACAGCAACTATCGAAAGCTATTAAACTATTCCTATGCACAGAAAATTTGATAGGCTTTTTTGTACATTCGTTTTCTGTATTTCTTAAAATAATATTTATGTACACACTCATTTTAATCTCAGAGAATTAATGAACAACGAGAGTGTATTGATTTAGTATGCAGTAATAGTACGCTAGCTTAGCAATCTATTATTTTATAATTCAAATTTTAACTATGCTCAATCGAATCGTGTTAAAATACATAAAATAGACTATATATGCAATAAATGCAATGCAAAAAAAAATTGGGTAATGAGCCAAGCAGATTATATTGCGCTGTTGTAAAGGTTGTTGCTTCTGAGATTCAAGAGCCCCACAACAAATTAAAAACTTTCTTATCGGAGTACATCCGTTATCAACACACTTTTTATATAATATAATATAATATAATATAATATAATATAATATAATATAATATAATATAATATAATATAATATAATATAATAATAAATATGTAGCCAAAAATTTTCTGGTAATTTTCCCTTTTCCAAAAATAATTGGTGTTAACATGTATAATTATTCATACTGAGACCGAAAATCGCTTTTTTGAAATTTTTGTTTGTATGTCTGTCTGTCTGGATGTTTGTTACCTTTTCACGCGATAATGGCTGAACGGATTTCGATGAAAATTGAAATATAAGTTAAGTTCGTTGTAATTTAGATTTTAGGCTATATGGCATTCAAAATACTTCATTTAACGGGGCCTGAATTAAATCGAAATATCTCGCTTATTATTGTTTTTTTGTGAAAAATGTTACATAACAAAAGTTTCTTTAAAAATGATTTCCGATAAGTTGTATTCTATGCAAAATTTGGTAGGTCTGATAGACTTTTAAAATAATAATACAATACGTTTTCACCGCCGCCTCAGATTGTAGCGTTGTTGTTCCTGCAGTAATTCCCATGTGCAAAATATAAAATTTTTGAGTAGGAAGAAAAACCACATTTATTCATTCCATGGCAGTGGTACATAGGAGGTCGTGAATTCTTACATTTTCGAAAGAAAGAAATATAATTACATATCACTGTTTATGCTGTACCACTATTTAAGTTATTTGAAGGTTTCAGAACCATAGTGGGCCAAGCGCCATTTACTGAAGACGTAGAAAACAAGGGTTAAAATTAAGTTATTACCATAATTCAATGGAACCATATAGCAAGTAATATAAAGTTTACACATTAAAACTAAATGATATGTCAATCTTCATTAAACTATAGTTGCGTATAATAACAAATAAGAAACATGTTAAAGGAATTGTCATTGCACCAAATGAGTGCTCTCTGGACCAAAATGATCGCAATTTAATTATTTAAATACAATTTCAATTAAGTAACATATTAAACGATTTATCCTTCTAACAAACACGAATGTTCCCTGGATCAAACGTCCTATTTTAATTACGTAATTACTTTATATTTATTTCTAACAGGTGAAGCGGAGCGCACGGGTACGGCTAGTAAATAAATAAATAAATAAAACATCATACTGTAAAATACGTGACAAATTTATGGAAAAACTTTAAGGGCAAGGGAAAAAGTAAATAGAACAATATTTCACTTACATTTTTCTTAAACAAATATCAAAATATTCGCACGGATACCCCTCCCACCCTGTATATGGGTTTCCTAAAACTTCACCCTAGCATATTTATAATTACTGCAAATGATAGATAAAATGAGATGGAGGTAGACAGTGTCGGTGAAGTGAAAGAGGGGAACGGAAACTCTCTGAGATAAACCCTCTGCAGCCTTTACTTTGTCCACCACAATCCCCTGGCCGGGGTTCGAACCTAGGCCGGCTGAACGGAAGGCCAACGTCCAGCAGAACTAGTTAAAAGATGTGTAATTTGGTTTCTAGCATGTTCTCACAAGTAGCATACTCGAGTTTATCGCTGAAAGCACCTCCAAGCTGTCCAAAGGTATTTCGCAGACTAGGCTTTTCATGGGGTCCTAGAAGGAAATGTACAGGTTTAGGGAATGTAGCGACTTAGCAGATGGACCACTTCTTCAGATCCCTTTTCAATAAAACGTTGATTCAAGTCTGTAGTTTTCAAGCAAACACAGCACCATACTGAAGAGCCGCCGAGTATGGGTTCATCAGCAAATCTCATTCCTTTTGACTTCTCCTCCGTCTCCCAAGAGTTTGTAACAAACTCCCAGGAACACCCTGTATGTCTATACGTAGAATTAACTATAAATTGAAGGTTGCATTTATTTTTCACACATGAAAAAAGAAAACGCTGGTATCTAATATCTCTTCTAATCTGTTAATTACTATTTGAATGGCCTCATACAGTGCCCTATCTTCACACGGAAGAAATGTGGCATGCAAATACACGGCTGCTAATGTACTAGACCAGTGATGTCAACTGATGCCCATAGGAGCAAGCGCGCGCTTTAGAGCCCAGGAGAGCCTGAGCGCTTTACAGCGGAAAAGAAAGAAACAGACGAAAGAGGTAGTATATGCCGCTTGGTCGAGCTATATACAGGGATGGCCAGCACTGATTCAATGGATAAAGGGAAGAGAACTTATTAAAACTATATCCATGTTAATTTTTAGATTTGTCTGAAAAGTATAAGTGCATTATAAGAATTTAAGTTTTAATTTTAATGTTCATTTTTCACAAGTTTGCTTTTTTATTCAAAAGGAATATTTTCTCAACTTTTTTACAGAAAAGTGAAATTTTCAGATATATTTGTTTAGTAGCCTTACAGGTACTGAAACAATGTTTTCGCAAATCTAATATATCGTAAATACGTATTACTGGAGATGGTGTATTAAAATGTTTGAAAATATTCGCATGGAAAATGTTTGTAAGGAAATGAATTAACAAAGCAAATACTGTTACATCACAAACAAAATATATGTGCCTATGTGTTGGTAAAACGTCAGCTCTATAGCTTCAGCAGATTTCGAGATAATTTAATATTCTGATAACAGAAAGTTGCGCACCAATATCACCTAAAAGCATAATGCGATAAGAGTTTTATTATATAATATTAGTTACAGTTAAAACATATACCTAGGCAACTTTGCTTTGTACTATAATATTGTTTTGATTACTTTTATAAGGCTAAAGATGCCATCAATATCAATTTCAACTTATCATGTCATATTCAGTGTCTTTCTTTGGGATAACACTTTCTTTATGAATGATGTGTTTAATTCACTTAGTACAGTATAGTTGTAGTTATTATGGAATTTGTGTGAATATTCCTTCTTTACTCTTTATTATGTTATTAACGTTTAAAACACAACTGCAATATTAGGCTAAGGAATAGGTGTTAGTACCTTTGTTTTACAGACAGTATAGAAGATAACAAACAGAAAGAAGCCATATAAAAATAACAACATAAAATTTCACGTTCCGTTTGAAGTTTGTGCACCACTGTTTTATTAACCCAACAGGCTGCTTATTCCTCCTAGCATACCCAGCGCTTAATGCCCACGCACGACGTCAAGGTCAGAAAAATGCGCTTGCTTTGACATTACTGTACTAGACTGATTTCAAAAATAACATTTTTTTCTGTTCTACTAGTATTTTCATAACCTTTCACTTATCGCTACGTAGGTAACACTTTACGTTACAGCAAGGCACATTGACATAACTTGTTAAGTCACAATTTATCTAGTAAGTAAGAAACGGTGATGGTCAAAACTCTACAGCTGATGAATCATGGCAATCCCGCGTTGCAAAATGACTAATCATGTCCGGGTTTTTAACTAGCTATTTATGGAAGCAGTTTCTGTACTTTACCGTTCGTAGTAGTAGCTAAATTTGTATTCAACTTTTACCCTATAGTTATCTCTACAGAGCCATTCCACCGTCACTCACATTACAATGTAACAACTGTCACCACACATTCTTAATTATACAGTTTCTGTTTCTGGTTGTATATTTTCATTTCATGAGGTATTTCATTACACAATAGAAAGGCTAAAATAGATGTACAGTTATTTGAGAAATCATAATTTTCAATAAGGAAAAATAATTAAATGTAAGTTACTGTCACTCACATTACAAGACAAGGACCTGATACTGTACGCATACACCATTATGATAAACTCTGCTCTTGTATTTTATTTTATTGGGTTATTTTATGACGCTGTATCAACAGCTCAGGTTATTTAGCGTCTGAATGAAATGGTGATAATGCCGGTGAAATGAGTCCGGGGTCCAGCACTAAAAGTTACCCAGCATTTGCTCGTATTGGGTTGAGGGAAACCCCCGGAAAAACCTCAACCAGGTAATTTGCCCCGACCGGGATTCGAACCCGGGCCACCTGGTTTCGCGGCCAGACGCGCTGACCGTTACTCCACAAGTGTGGACCTGCTCTTGTAAAAACTGCAGGTACACTATCTACCAAAAAGTAATTGGGCGCCCAGGATTTTACGTGCTAGATGCCATGTTTCGGCGGCTACTATGTAGTGGTGAAATGAAATGATTAGTCTAAAAATGTCCCGAAAAGGCCAAAGGCCTCCTCCTATAGAGGGAGAGCTCTATTTGTCTCACGCGGTGAGCTACTCCGCGTAAGAGTGGAATTGTTCACTTGGTTCATATTCTGCACAGTTTGGTATTGTTCGCTTGTTTCTGTCGCACTGGTTTTAGTCGCTGTTCACTTTCTTCTTATGTTTTTCCAGTCTTCCCTATGTCTTGTTCTGTTTGACCAATGGCTTCCTACTTGTTCAATGAAGAGGTCGGCCCATCTTCGTCTTGGTCTTCCGGGTGATCTCTTGCGAATGCGGGGATCCCATAGTGTGACTGTCTGCGTCCATCTTCCGTCTCTAAGTTGTGCAACATGGCCTCCCCACTTCCATTTGGTGTTGGTGGCTTGCAGTGCTGGATCTTTAATTGCTGACATCTTTTGTAGCACTTCGTTTGGAACTCTGTCCCTCAGTGATAAGCCTAGTATCTTTCTCAGCATCTTTCTTTGGCATATTTGGAGACTGTTTCGAAGTTTGGCAGTAAGAGACCATGTCTGGCACCCATATGCAGACAATAATGTTCACCGATTGGACTGGCCTGCACAGAGTCCTGATCTCAATCCCATTGAGCACCTTTGAGACGAATTGGACCGGCGATTGTGGTTTCGGGAAATGCGGCCAACTTCCATTGTCCAACTGAGTGCCATGTTGCAAGAGGAATGGCGACTCATTCCAGTGGATATCCTACACAAACTAGTGGAGAGCATGCCTGACATGGTGGCTGCTGTTATAGCAATAAGAGGTGATACCACGAGGTTTTAAAAGGGGCAAAAACAGTGCCCAATTACTTTTTGGTAGATAGTGTATATAAAGGAGTGAAAATGAGGTAATCCAAAGCCACACTTTTTTATCAAAAATTTTCTTTGTGCAAGTTCATTCCTTACACATATGGGGAAGGTACTAGCAAAATATTATCAAAATTACTCAACAAAAGACGTAAGTATACGCCGAAGAAATTATGATACCGCACCTACATTCCGTTTTTGGAATCTGTGAAACAGGTCGACGCATTTGAGTAGAACCTATGACAAGTGAATGGGCAGAGTCTATCAGTGCGGGAATGTATTGCGGGCTGCATCGGCTCACGGTCGCTAAGGGGTAAGATGCGCGTGTTAGGTGATAGGTAGGGGTGGCATTTTAGACGCTCGTCATCAATCAATGCTTTCCCCCAGAGCGGTCATTGGACTGGCCCCCTCCACTCACCACTTGCGCAAAGGACTTGTTTTAGTTACTATACTTCATACATTCCAGAAACAGAATAGCCTATAGTAGCACTGGACTCAATCTTCAAAGCGCTCTCCTCTAAAATTTTGTCTGTGAGGCTTAAGACTATATCATTCTCACCCCTTCATATGTTTTCTTTTTCTATTGCACATCACCATATAACGGCGAAATTAGTGTCAGTTAAAATGGCAGTATTCTGACCATGAATAACATCGGGTCATGGAGTTAAACTTTGAGTGTAAAATATTCTTATGAAAATTGACATTAATAAAATTACAGTATGTAAAGAAAATAAAAGTACATGGATTTCATACACCACTACTTTTATCAGACAGCACATCCAGATCCTCTTCTTTGTCGTCAAAGGAATCATAAGCGTTTTTAGCTACAGGAGGGATGAAAAATAATAATGACCTTGAGTTTTCCACACCTACTTTTACGATACTTGAAATCTTCAACAAAGACCATCTTAAAGGGAAAATTGGTATTAAGTATCTTTCTTAATGTAGGAGGGAGAAATTATGCAACAAAAGACGGGATTACGGAGCCTATAACAGCATTGGACTCAATCTTTAACGCGCTCTCCTGTACAATTTTGTCTGTGTGACTTAAGACTGTATCATTCTCACCCCTTTATATGTTTTTTTTTCTACTGTACATCACAATATAATGGCGAAATTGGTGTCAGTTAAAATGGCAGTATTCTGACCATGAATAACATCGGGTCATGGAGTTAAACTTAGAGTGGTAAAATATTCTTATGAAAATTGACATTAATAATATTACAGTATGTAAAGAAAATAAAAGTACATGGATTTCATACACCACTACTTTTATCAGATAGTATATCCAGATCCTCTTCCGTGTCGTCAAAGGAATCATAGGCGTTTTTCACTATAGAAGGGATGAAAAATAATAATGACCTTGGGTTTTCCACACCTACTTTTACGATACTTGGAATCTTCAACAAAGACCATCTTAAAGGGAAAATTGGTATTAAATATCTTTCTTAATGTAGGAGGGAGAAATTATGCGACGAAAGACGGGATTACGGGATGGGGAAATCACACGAGTAAAAACGACAATTATGTTTTAAAAAGCTTTTCTTTCTGTTATTGGTTCTTATTGCAACTTGGTCAATATTTTCCTTCTGTACGTAGATTGGCAAGACGGAGGATGAACTACAACAAAACTTATACAGGTTATACAGTAAAAAAAAAAAAGGTAAAAGTATCCCCGTAACATGCCATGAAGGCACTTGGGGGGGCATGGAGGTAGAGCAGTAGTGTCATAGTTGTAAGCTCCGAAACCGGTTGTGGAGCTAGAGACGTCCAGTCGGAGCGTGAACTTGCTTATGTCTGTGGAAGCACCGGAGCACGCAACGAGTAATAGTGGAGCGCTCCGCTCCGTTTAGGCTCTGTCTGACAATGCTGAGGTAGAGCCCCATACTTTCCATGACCTCGGAACTAGAATGAGGTGATGTGGTCGGTACCACGCTCTGACCGCCTTTTACCCCCGGGAAAGACCCGATACTCAATTTTATAGGAGGCTGAGTGAACGTACAGTTCATTAAACAACAAAAACCAATGTGGGACATCCACTATATTTTCTTATCCTTTAAGTATAATAGATTCTATTAGGCTTACCATTATTCGGGAGAAAAAATTCGTGGTTTGATCAAGAGAACATTCATTGCAGAAAATAATATTTTTTAATTGTTTCTGTGAGGCATATGAAAATTGATTCAATATAATAGCACGAGATATACAGGGTGGAAGTGATATAACTGTACAGTTTGAAGGGCAATAGAGTACACTAAAATAAATAGGAAACCTATTATGCATTTTGTAATTAAGTTCATAGTTAAATAAGTGCAGTAGACTAGGGATGGGAACAATATATCGGTTTTTACGAAATCCCGATATTTTCGTTTCGATATATTGGTATCGAAATTTTGATTCAATATATCGTATAATATATCGATTTTCTCATAAATTTATCATTTTTTGTGGAATTATCATCATTATCAACAACAAAATCCACATTAGACACTACTACTGTTTTAATATTGTTGTTAATGTTCCCCAAGACAGGAGCAACTCCCACCCTGAAAGGGAACCGTCTGACCTCAAAACGGGGATCAAAACTTTTATTTCTATATTCTGAAATGGAAAGAGAAACAAGGATTTAATACCGATGTGACATTTGTTTACGGCAGTGATTTCTATGCACAACCTAGTGCTGACATTCTGTTTTCTTATATTTTTTTGGTGCATAAAAATTCTATCCCTATCATCATCACCATTGTTGTTTGGAATGTTGGAGTGTAACAATAACTTGCAATAGGAACTTACGGTCTTACTAATAAAAACTCTATATACAGACGTTCAACTGTCTTATACTTGTACAATGAGTAGCTCGTTTATAAGTCGTGTGTAAATTCCTTACTAATAATCACTACATACGTCGTGTATAACAGTATAACTGTTACACAGCTACGTCATAGTTTCGCCATTACTTCATTACGAAAGGTAATAGAATATCTGAGGTTCTCTATTGCATCCGGTAGAGCGCTCTAGTGTGGCGTGTTAAATATCGATGTACAACTGGCTCTAATCGATTACCACACTACATTTTGGTCAAAGAGTACAAGCTACAGCAATATTATTCTAATAATTCTATGATCTTTGGCTTGTTCTTCTGTGGTTACAAGGTAACCATCATCATGAAATGACAGTCGATACGAACAGCTGTTAGAGGGCGGCCATTTTTTCGCTATATACAACACTTAAACAAGGGGTTTCGTGTATATAACTACTGCAAAGCAATTCCCATTGTATAGTTACAGCCTGTTTATACGTCCATAGCTTATTCACGGTTTATTAGTAACGTTTTCTGTCTCAACTCTGCATAAGTCTCGTATAAAAACTATACACGGTTTATTAGTAAGACTGTTAATATATAAGGATTGTATAAAATCAATTATGAAGTTTGTTAAAATTTCTAACATTCTATAAAATCAATTATTTTGAATGTTTGTTAAAATTTCTAACATTCTAAGTACTGTTTACATACTTTTAAAAATAATTACAAGTTCTGTTCACTTACATTTAAAAATGATTACGTTGTTAGGTAGAAATATGTGTCCTGGATCGAATCCTATATAACATTAGAATAATTGAATCGTGTTCCAATATCAAATACTCAACCATGTAGTGTTCACTTAACTCTTTCCCACCATATCATTTAAGCTCACTTTACTTCCACTATAATTTTGATTTAGGTTAAGACCCACATCATATGGTATTGAAAATGTATTGTTTATTGTTACAATTTTGCTTTTGACTGTTATGATCTTAATTTCAATGTTAAAAGGAATATTAAATTTTAAGTAATTTTATTGTAATATAGTAAATGTATACGCCTGAAAATGCAATTTGCTTACGGAATAGCGATATATCGATAATCGTTCGACATATCGATATATTTTCGGCGATATATATCGTTTATCGAAATTAGGTTTGCAATATATTGCAATATCAATATATCGGTATTTAATTTATTTCCTCCCACCTATTAAGTTCGACAGCTTATATTGTTTACATTCAGCATATCTGAGCAACTTTGTTAGGAATCTGCGAGTTGGAGTTTTTAGTTAGTTTTATACACGAAGTGAGTTATGTCGCTTTTCTACAACACTGATCTTCTCTCCCCGCATCGTGATCACCACGTGGCCGGGCACATGCATCACGAGCGCGTTGTTTCCAGATGTATAAATACTTGAAGATCTGCCTGCGTAAGCACGTCTACCTACATATACTGCGTGCTCTATATTTACCTGTGCCGAAACCCGACAGCGAGTTCGCACTCGCATACCAGCTGAGTAACAGCACAGTCCTGAAGCGGAAGTATGCATTACTCTGCAGGTACAGCGAACAATCGCGGAACTACTTCCTGCCAATTAGCTGTCAGATCTGTTTCGATACCACAAAGGCCACAAATGTTAATGTTGTTGCCCTAGACAGATAGACGCGTTTCAGAAAATGATTAATAATAATTTCAAGTCAAATGCCATTACTGTTTAGCAGACATGGCGTGCAATATGACTTCCTCTAGTTGATGGGGGCTGTGACCCGCGTAGGAAGCAGGAAATGCATAACAAAAGTGGGGGAAAAACTTGTACAAATATTTCTGCACTATTAACTTGTAATAGTTACAAGTTACAATGTAATGTGAGTCATTGTGTAAGCATATTTTTTGTCCCATAGACTGTAACGTCGACATTTCGTTGTTGCCACAAACATTTAGTGAACGGAAACTAAATTAGGCGTTTTTATCATTCGATATTAATTTGTCTGTTTTTATTCAACCGTTATTTTGTGGCTCAGTATTTCAGATAGAACGTAGGCAGTCGTTAATGTTAGAATAATAAAATTGAAGATGAAACGAAAGAGAGTGAGGGAAACAACAGGAAGAAGGCGAAAAGAAAGAAAGAAACAAAGAAACAAAGAAAGGAAAAATACAGAAAGGAAGGAAGAAAGACAGACAGATTAAAGGAAGATATAAATAAATAAACAAACAAAGGAACAAAGAAAGAGAGGAAAAAAGAAAAAAACAGGAAGTAAGAAATAAAGGAAGGAACAAGGACAGAATGAAAGGAATAAAGGACTAAACAAATAAAGTAAGAAATGAAGAAAAGAAGAAACAAAGAAAGAAGGGAATGAAGGAAGTAAGAAAGATAAAAGAAACAAAAAAGAAAAAAGGAAGAAAGAGAGAAGGGGAGAGAGAAAGAAAGGAAGGAAGAAAGATAAAAAGATAAAAAGGAAGAAATAGCGAAGGAAAGATATAAAGATAAAAAAGGAAGAAAGAAAGATAAAAAGGAAGAAATAGCGAAGGAAAGATATAAAGATAAAAAAGGAAGAAAGAAAGATAAAAAGATAAAAAGGAAGATAGAGAGAAGGAAAGATAGAAAGGAAGAAAGAAAGATAAAAAAGGAAGAAAGAAATATAAAAAGGAAGAAAGAGGGGAAGGAAGAGAGAAAGGAAGAAAGAAAGATAGAAAAAAGAAAGATAAAAGGAAGAACGAAAGATAAAAAGGAAGAAAGAAAGAAAAAGGAAGAATAAAGATAAAAAGGAAACGAAAGAGAAAGGAACATAGAAAGGAAGAAAGATAAAAAGGAAGAGAGAGAAAGATAAAAAGAAGAAAGAAATAAAAAAGGAAAGAGAGAAAAGAAAGAAAAAGGAAGAAAGAAAGATAAAAAGGAAAGGAGAGAGAAAGAAAGATAGAAAGGAAGAAAGAAAGATAAAAAGGTAACAAGGAAGAAAGAAACATAAAAAGGAAAAGAGAGAGAAAGAAAGATAAAAAGGAAGAAAGATAAAAAGAAAGAAAGATAAAAAGGAAAAGAGAGAAAGAAAAAAAGATAAAAGGAAAAGAGAGAAAGAAAAAAGAAAGAAAGATATAAAAGGGAGAGAGAAAGAAAGATAGAAAGGAAGAAAAAAGATAAAAGGGAAGAAAGAAAGGAAGAGAGAAAGATAAAAAAGGAAGAAAGAAAGAAAAAGGAAAGAGGAAAGAAATATAGAAAGGAAGAAAGATAAAAAAGGAAGAAACAAAGATAAAAACAAAGAAAGATAAAAAGGAAGAGAGAGAAAGAAAGATAAAAAGGAAGGAAGGAAGAAAGAAAGATAAAAGAGAAGAAAGAAAGATAAAAAAGGAAAAAAGATATAAAGAAAGATAAAAAGGAAGAAAGAAGGAAAGAAAGAAAGAAAAGAAAGAAAGAGACAGAGGAGGAAATGAAGAAAGAAAGAAAAAAGAAAAGAAGAAAGGAAGAAAGAAGGATTAAATAAATAAAAAAATAAAAAGAAATGAATAAAAGAATAGAGGAAGGATAGATGCAGATAGAACCTTTTCATTCTCGCATCACGATTGTGTGTGTCTTTCGAAAAATGAACTATAACATGAGAATATCATTCACAACATGCAAAAATAGGGAGCATCCGCTATATTTTCTTTTCTTTGAATACATCTATGTTCCTTAATAAAACTGGGGGAAAGGGTACATTGTTTGATTAAAGTTTCTCCTTATTACAGGAAATAAGACATTTTATTGTCCTTTCGTGAGGTCACTGAAAACGAATGTGACGTCATGGAGCAAGATCTCTATATCAAATCGACATAAACCAGTGTGAAGACAGTTTTTTTCCTTCTTCTGTAAAATTAAGGTTTTTGATTTGTGCCACTTTTCCCGAGCACTACAGAATTGATTCCAGAGGCAAGTAAGATAACCTCCAAAGCACTGTGGTCGTCGAACATAGCCTAGGTGAAGACAGTAACATGTAACTATGCCAAACGCAATAAAATTCGGAAACCAGCCTCCTTGTCCAGAACCAAACTGCTTCTTTTGGATAAACTCGAGTGTTCATGAAATGATGACGTCATAATCGTTCGTACAAGTGTGTTGAAGGTTGTTGAAGGCGCATGCCGTATTTTTAAATAAGGCGTAAACTTGTTTATATGTTGTCTGAACTTGCTTGACATTGGGTTTTGCACATCTAAACATGAGCCTCACAAATGAAATACTGCGCTTTGCCTTCATGCAAGGAATGTTCTAACGATGTAAAGATTATATAAAAAGCAAAGTTCTTCCGATGACTATGTACCATGCCTTTGAGGCACATGCACAGAAATACAGGGACATCATTTTATTTTTACTAACATTTTTAATATTATCCTGGCTATACCTTTCTATTAACGATTGAAACCGGAAATACCGTTTGCTACCCCTTCCACGACTGGAGTTCGATGATACTGGCGTAAAATACAAATCACTTTACTAGGTATAGGAGGGAAGAAAAGTAGTTCATCCATTTATGTAAACTAGGAAATGTCGGAATTTTGAATTTGATAATTTTCATTAGGTTTTTGTTTAATCAAAATACAGTACTGTATTAACACTTAGTGCTTTTACTCACGAATTGAGCTATCCATTCGAACGTATTAATTATGCAGTGTATATTATATTCTTACAGCACATTAGCATACAATATAGAGGATGAAGTTAAATTGAAAAATAATCATAATATGGATATTTAAACACAATTTTTGAAAATGGTGGCTGTTCATTTCGATACAGGCTTCAGTTCTTTTGTGCATATTATCGCACAATAGACTATTGTACCTAATTCCGATTACCAGTTTCGTCCTTCGTACTCGTAACTCATGTTGAAATAATTCTGTACCTACTCTATAAAAGAGTACCTTACGTACTATAAATTCAATCTTCTCTTCTGCCCGATCCAAAAAGATAAAATTACTCAGAAATGCTATCTACTGTCCGTTCAAGTGGTTTTGTCGCAGGGTTATAGAAAGGGGGGGGGGAATCACGTGACAGTTAATTACTTAACGAGGCCCTTTTATTTAAGTTATTTTAAACAGTTGCATAATATTACGTAGACGTCCAATTTTTATAACAGAAATTAATGTTTTCAGAAAAGAGCTAAGATAGCCCAGCTACTAGACTTTACAGAGGGGCGAACAAAAACAAGTGGGGGAAACCGGGATACGACGTAGGCAAACGGACGACAGTATCTGTGCGAAAATATTATTCAATATTGAAACTCTTTCGTCACTGGAAAACGCGAACACATTTATGGAACGTACTATACTCAGTAACTCAGTACTGCTTACGCGCCCTCGGCTCTGTGTCGTGAACGGTTGGAAGTTTACTAGTAGAAGGGGTGGGAGTGAAGTACATGCAAAAACTCAGGTACAATAAAAATTGAAGTAAAAATAAAATGATGTCCCTGTACTAAAATATAGGTTTACTTTTAATCAAAATCAGCACTCGAAGATGAAATAAAGCTGGTTATTCCGTGATTCGTGTGACATTTCACACAACACATATCTCCCTATTGTCATTCTCTTTCTACTAGTGTTGTGGGATTTAATCGATTAATCGATCAATTTCTGTTGTAAGACTAATCGATCAAAAATATTTAATCGAATAATCGAATCGATTAAAATTAATCGGTTGTAGTTGATATTAATTACTATTTTGTTAATACAAACTCATACTAAAAATTCCGTTCTTTTATTTTTTTATTTATTTAATCCTTCGTTCTTTCTTTCTTCTTTTCTTTTTCTTTCTTTCTTCCTTTGCTCCTCTGTCTCTTTCTTTTTTCTTCCTTTTTTATCTTTCTTCCTTTATATCTTTCTTCCTTTTTATCTCTCTTCCTTTTTTATCATTCTTTCTTCCATCCTTTTTATCTTTCTTTCTCTCTCGTTTCCTTTCTCTCTCTTCCTTTTTATCTTTGTTTGTTTTTATCTTTGTTTCTTCCTTTATATTTCTTTCTCTCTCTCTTTCTTCCTTTTTCTTTCTTTCTTTCTTTTTTATCTTTCTCTCTTCCTTTCTCTCTTTCTTCATTTTTATCTTTTTTCTTCCTTTCTATCTTTCTTTCTCTCTCCCTTTTATATCTTTCTTTCTTTCTCTCTTTTCCTTTTTGTCTTTCTTTCTTTTTATCTTTCTTCCCTTTTATCTTTCTTTCTCTCTCGTTTCCTTTTTATGTTTCTTTCTTCCTTGTTACCTTTTTTCTTCCTTTTTAGCTTTCTTTCTTCCTTTCTATCTTTCTTTCTCTTTTCCTTTCTCTCGTTCTTCCTTTTTATCCTTCTTTCTTCCTTTCTTTCTCTCTCCTTTTTCTCTTTATCTTTCTTTTTTCCTTTTTATCTTTCTTTCTTCCTTTTTATCTTTCTCTTTCTACCTTTTTATCTTTCTTCCTTTCTATTTTCCTTTCTCTTTCGTTTCCTTTTTATCTTTATTCTTCCTTTTTCTTTTCTGTTGTAAGACTAATCGATCAAAAATATTTAATCGAATAATCGAGTCGGTTAAAATTAATCGGTTGTACTTGATATTAATTACTATTTTGTAAATACAAACTCATACTAAAAATTCCGACAATATTTCTCTCTCCGAAATTGCTTACTTAAAAGCACAATAGTACTTTTATTTTCTGACTGTAAACCAGATAGCGTAGGGAAAATCTTTGCACAAACACTTCAGAAAGGTATGGAGATATGACAGTGACCTGATCAACCTCTATTGAAAGTTGAAACACAATACGAAACCTTTATTAAGTTTATGGTTTTCCAAGAAAACGTCCACCTTGTTATCAGCTCATCTTCCTAACATATGAAATACATACTTTTCTGGGATTCGTTCCCCCCATTCCTTGTAAAATAGCCATGTCTACACTGTGTGCAAGTGAGAGCGTAATTATCTTCTTCTTCTAAACTCTGATAATTCGGATTACAATAGGGGCCAGTCTTCTGTTTCGACCGCTGTAGTTTTGCAGTTGCAGTTTCTGTGCCGAGTTTGTACACGATGGTTGTGCGTTTAGTTTGATAAAGAAAAAAATCGGTATTCTGTGGTTTGTGAAAAGTGTAAACTCCATTATGTCATATTAGAATTTGAGAGGTAAACTCGGTGAAACGTTTGAATTTAAATTGAATGATCGTGGAGAAGTGCTTAACAGAAAAAAAAGTTTTTTCGTGTTTAGTGATGCAGAAAATAGTGTTATTAAACGTAGAGCGGCACTTAATTCGGAGCATGTGAATGCACTCACATGTTTAAAATCATGGATGAAGCAGTATTAACTAGGTGAGACTTCATACTTTTTAATATTTATGTTTGTCTCAAAAATTCCCGAAGAAACTGACACAATAAATTATAAGCCTCATAATAAATATGTTAGTAAGTAATTAAAACAGTTGTTTTGTAATATAACGATACAATTTATACATATATACAACATTTAATACTTATGCTTATCACCGAACACAAGTTAAATTTAACAATAATTGTATTATTACAGTACATTTTTCAACTCGATCAAAACTCGATTATTCTATCGATTTAGTTCTAAGTATTAATTTTTAATTCACATCTCAAATATTGTTAATATATATGTCTTCTGATGTCATAATTGTGTTAACTTCCAACCTTCTCATTTTCTTTTCGTAAGTTATAACTAGGTTTGTAATGTTGGGGACAGATTACATAAGTTGACTGCAGCATGTTTCATAGGCCGGGGACGTGAGCTAGTACGAGGACATTGACTTGGTTCTGCGAACGATTACGCGAATAACAAGGTGCACATAAACAAATCTGGACAGCTCTAAAAGTAAATATGCGCTACATAGCATTATAAAGATATATTTTTTGTACTTTTCGTTATGTGCAGAAGAATTATCATAGAATTATTCGTGAGTCTGAGTTTGCTCCTTTCTTTTCTTATGCTACAATGTATATGTATATAATATCGCTTGTCACCTCGTATGTTTGTATTAGATAATGTACATGTAATGTTCCCGTCATTCACATCAAAGCACTCACAAAATTAGGCTGCAAAAATATGCGCCTGAGAACCTTTAATCTTCGGCATTATTATTCAGCAGGTACACCGTTTATGCATGCTAGAATAGGGATATCTTATGCGAAGTTTTACCGTCAGATGGCAGGAGCGTTCCATGCGGCGCACAATGTTGTAGGGCTATGTTTTGTCATATGCCTCAGTTGACTACGTTTTCCCGCTTGTTGGTTTTCTGTGCGTGTCAAAATCATATTTACAGTTATTTTGTATAACCTAGTACAGGGACATCATTTTATTTTTACTTCAATTTTTATTGTACCTGAGTTTTTGAATGTACTTCACTCTCACCCTCTCTACTAGTAAACTTTCAACCGTTCTCCACACAGAACCAAGCGCATACAGTCAAAGTCGCCTTAAGGTCGTAAAGTAAACACAAACAGTACTGAGTGAGTATAGTATGTTCCAGAAATATGTTCGCGTTTTCCAATGACGAAAGAGCTTTCAATATTGAATCATATTTTTGCACAGATACTGTCGTCCGTTTGCCTACATCGCATCCTGGTTTCCCCCACCCGCTTCTGCTGGCCCTCTGTTAAGGCTAGTGGCTGGGCTGTCTTAGCTCTTTTCTGAAAACATTAATTTCTGTTAGGAATTGGACGTCTACGTAATATTATAATAAATTATTATTATTATTATTATTATTATTATTATTATTATTATTATTATTATTATTATTATAAAAATAACTTAAATAAAAGGACCTCGTTAATTAATTGTCACGTGATTTCCCTCCTTTCTATAACCCTGCGACAAAACTCTTGGACGGACAGTAGATAGCATGTCTGAGTAATTTTATCTTTTCGGATCGGGCAGAAGTGAAGACTGAATTTACAGTACGTAAGGTACTCTTTTATAGAGTAGGTACAGAATTATTTCAACATGAGTTACTAGTACGAAGGACGAAACCGGTAATTGGAATTAGGTACAATAGTCTATAGCGCGGTAATATGCAAAAAAAGAACTGAATAATGTGTCGAAATGAACGGCCACCATTTTCAAAATTGTGTTTAAATATCCATATTATGATTATTTGGAATTTAACTTCATTATCTATTTGTACGCTAATATGCTGTAGACAGTATAATGTACACTGCATAATGAATACTCCGAATGGATAGTTCATTTCGTGAGTAAAAACACTTATTGTTAATACTGTACTGTATTTTGATTAAAGAAAAACTTAATGAAAATTATCAAACTCAAAATCGCGATATTTCCTACTTTACGTAAATGGATGAAGTACTTTTCTTCACTCCTGTACCTAGTAAAGTGATTTGTTTGCATTTTACGCCAGTATCATCGAAGTCCAGTCGTGGAAGGGGATAGCAAACGGTGTTTCCTTTTAACCCAAAGGTATAGCCAGGTTAATATTAGAAATGTTAGTAAAAATAAAATGATGTCCCTGTATAATTTAATATAATTCAATATTTTCTTTCCTCATAATTTAATTTCATTTACAATAAATAATAACGTAAACCTGTATAATATTCAGCGATTCCCCGAGATGGGTGGGGAAATCTGCAGTATGCAGAATATAGATACGAGTAAATTGAATGTTCATGAAACTAAACGAGAACTTTGAGAACAATACGCACGAATAAAAAATTAGGAAATATGTCGAAAGTGTTATTGCCCTCTTTAATAATTAGTATTTAAGAACCGTACGCTAAAAACAGGATATGCAGTCACCAATGTGTTTTTTTATAGGGAAGAGACTATCGAGATTGAATTCCTTGTATTTTTTTCTGTAGTTGCAGAAAGATCAAATGCAATTTTTAATAGGATGATATAATATGATCGTAGTAGTATCACGATTAGTTGTGTGTTTTGTAGGTTAAGGACATGCAGTTTTGAATACTGTGTAGGATGACTTTGAAAATTTGAACTTAAAACATGGTTTTAATAATTAGGGTACAGTACATTAAAAGCATTATTCACGAAATGGGTTCCACTACGGATCGTCCTGGATAATAAACATCCCAGTTTATCGAGAGTTTACTGCAGGCGTAAACTTCGGAGACTCCTACAACTACTGCATATAATCTAAGCTAACATAGCTTGCTGTCGAAGTTGCATAGGTTTTTATTAATTGTTCTTTTTCCTCTTCCAAAATGAAACTGTAGTCAACAATTCCTTACTTGAAGTAGTTACTTTTATTTAAGAGCTAGCATTTCGAGGCGCAATTTAATTACTTATATTTTTTAAGATTCAAAGCATATATTCAGAATATTTCGGGATCTGATTGAAGACGAAAAGCTTTCCCTGGTGTTTACATATAGGAACATAACAAAAATTTGCCACTTTTAGTTGTTTTTAAGAGTATTTAATATACTAATACACTACGTATATCCTCAATGTTTATATACCGAAAAACAAATGCACACGCAAAGCGCATCCCTCATAGTACACATGCGCTATCTGTTAGTGCTAGTTCAGGATATCCCTATACTGACTGGTGAACGGATAGTCATCTTGAAACCACAGTAACGCATCCTATCGGTCCGCAACATTACAAGTTTAGTTATAACCACAACAGGTTCTATTCGACTTCTCACTTGAAAAATTATTTGAACTTAAAAAGATTCTATCTGAAAAATTATCATTTCAGCAATGAAGATACAGTAGATATTTGACTACGAAAATCCTATCACAGACTGTCCTCCCTTATTCAAAGCACATGACAAAATTTCAACGAACTGAATTAAAAATGACAAGTCCTTTTTAATTCAAACTTCAAGGCTTTCTCCTGAAAAATTATAGAAAATGCAGATAAAACATTTTCATTCTCGCATCACGATTGTATGTGTCTTTCTGAAAATGAACTATAACATGAGTATCATTCACAACATGATAAAATAGGGAGCATCCGCTATATTTTCTTTTCTTTAAATACACACTATATTCCTTAATAAAACTGGGGAGAAAGGGTACATTGTTTGATCAAAGTTTCTCCTTATTACAGGAAATAAGACATTTTATTGTCCTTTCGTGAGGTCACTGAAAACGAATGTGACGTCATGGAGCAAGATCTCTATATAACAGGCAGTGAATCTCATAGTTATCTAGATAACCATGGCTCCGATTATATTCGCTGTCTGATTGTAGTGTTAGATAAATTGTTGTTTAGTCAACTGTCCGAAGACAGGACTGGACCCCACAAGTGACACCAACAAGCCATCACTCATGAGACAACTATGGGGTAGGAGATAATGGGGTAGGGTAGCCAGTTCCTTTCCCCCTCCATTGCATACATCGCTGACTAGATACATATTATTAAATTAATCGTTAGCTTATTGGCGATTGTTAATTCTTCTCATATCCTTTTCTAAAGCGACAATTGATGAACCCAGAAAGAGACACTTCGGTAAACAGCGGTTTACAATGAAAGATCATAATAGTACATTATGCAACGAGCCTATAATGGCAGTAATTAAGATGCGAGTATGTTTGTTTATGAAACTAGCGCAAGCGAGTTTCATAATTTTCATACGAGCGTCTTAATTACCATTATAGGCAAGTTTCATACGACTTTTTATGCTCGACCATATTTCTAACTTGAAATTATTCATAAGCTTTCATGTTATGGTTATGTAAGTGACGAACGGAACTGACCTGAATTGTGAGATGTGCGCAGACGCGAAAGTATTGATTTTTTCCGATGCACGAATATCATTGACCTTGATATAACCTAGAGAACATTAGTCTTGGTATAAACTGGAAATTGATTTAGAATTGAAAAACGAGATGACAAATTGAATTTCGTGCGAGATCGTGCGTATTTGCTTGTTTTCCGCACAGAACCAATACGCGGTAAGTGTGAAATACCACATTCAGTATTCCCAACGTAACACATATAACAATTTCCCTCTTCTTACCGCTTAAGCGCGACATTCATTTTACTGCTTTAGGCTTTTAACATATTATTTTTAGAGACGTTTAACATAGTAATAATTATAAATTGGAAGCTTACCACTGCAATTTCACCTAAATTGCAATGTTAATTATTGTTTTTAAATATTTGCAAAAATTAAGTAAAGTCTACTACTCCACGAAACTTATTGCATTCCTGATACAAGTAACATTAAGGAAGCCGTGAAAAAATCAACAAGATTCCAGATGCGGATGTTATTACTGCAATATGTTATATAAATAATATTGTTAAAATATTAAAATGAAAAATAAATCATTACATAACCTTACTGTTTGTTTTAAGTTCGCATTTATAGACTGGGGGGGGGGGGAAGACAGACGTATATCACGGCCTGCTGGAGTATAGTAAACACAGAAAACATTTTATAGGAACAATGTTGAAGAAAGATATTTTGGTGTTCCGAAGTTGCCGTCATTAAACAGAAACCAACATGGAGATTTCATTGCAAATAATTAGAAATTCGTCTTTCAGGTATGTAATAAATGATCTTCGCACAAAATAATGTACGATACACGAGCGGTATGTTTGTTTTCATGTTCTCGGAAATTAAAAAAGCTCGACTACGTTTCGCTTTTTCAATCTTTTCCTCGACCATGAAAACGTCAACATACCGCTCTTGTAACGTAGGTATATTACTATATTTGAATATTATTTATAATTAACGCTAATTATTATAGTAACAGAACATAGCCTTCTGCGACAGTATTGGATTTCCAGCCTCCGTGACTTTTCGCTAATTGTCTTTCGATTGCATATCCGAGAATAATCGATACTGGCGGGTTTATAACGGTACAAAGGTGATTTGTCATTGGCTGAACAACTGAATTATAATGAATAGGTGTACTTTAATGAGGTGCATTAAAGGGCTACTACTAGGTGTGTAATTACTACATTTCGGCATGGTCGAGCATAAAGAAAAGTAATACGTGCATTTGGCTAAGTTCGAGCTGCTGATTTAAAATTTTGTTATTTTTTATAGCACGTGAGTAGGGGTGGTACTCGACTGCCATTCATGTGAGAATTCTGCAATTAACTACAAAATTATCTACTTTTCCAATAGATTCACTGATTTAGTTTGTGATTTTTTTTCTAGAATTTACTAAATTGTTTATTATTCTCAGTACCTGCAGTTGCTTTGGCGTAATAACGTATTTAAATGAAACCGATTCATTCAATAAATTAATGGTTCTACAAATATGCCCTTGTGCACATCTATTTGGCGAAGTTCGAGCTGCTGATTTAAAATATTACCATGGATAAATATATAATAGGATGCGAAACTGCGGTCAGCACCATCTGGATTTGGGGGTTTGAAATAAGGTGGTCAGCGCCCACCGTCGTAGGTGGTGAATGTTAGAAGTACGTGTTGGGTACATTACCGAGAGTTCTCTATCCGTTCGAGATATTGCTGTACGGGAGAGTCGAAGATGAAGATGGCGGACTGAAACTTGCTAATAAGTGAACATAAAGTGATACGTGTGTGTATAAGCAGTGTATGTTAAACAGTGATGTTTATGGACGTTGTAAAAATAGTGTTGTTGAATGTATTGTAAAGTAATAGTAATATAATAAATTGAACTATCTAAGTAGTTCTTGCAGACTTTTCCATACCCAAAGAATACAATCCCAATTATCTAACCTTTTGCTTTATTTTTTGTCTCTGTCTGATTATATTTTAATCGGGTAGTGTAAAACACATCGTCTCTTTTATCTTCCTGTTGGCTCCGGTAAGAATTTTCAGTAGAAGATGCTGTGAGGAATAAAACCGTAAGGGTGCTATTCATAGACATTTCGCTAGCCCGGGCTACGAGCGTTCTAAAGAGGATTCATATCATATCATATCATATCATATCGCTGACACTGGTTTATGAATACGAAAAACGTTAGTTCGCTGATCATCTACCGAAAGCCCGAGCTAAGAATGTCTATGAATACGGCCCTAAATGTTTTATTTTAAATTGGGTTAGTTTTGAATATCGATGAGGGAGGGAGGGAATACTTTCTGCACAGTTTAACATTTTCGTCACCAGGTACGCTGCTAAATGCATGGAGTAATTACTCTTTTCGCTACTTGGTGCGCTGCTAGATGTAATAACGCCCCTCCCAGAAATAGATGACAGCAAGATCAATTTCTACAACAGCGCCTCTAATACGTGTTACGGGAAACTCATTAAGTTTCGCATCCTATTATATATTTATCCATGATATTACGTTATCTTTTTCTAGCACGAGAGTAGGGATGGTACTCGACTGCCTTTCATGTGAGAATTCTGTAAATAACTACAAAATTATCTACTTTTCGCAAGGTTGCGGGTTCGATTCCGGACCAGGTCGATGGCATTTAAGTGTGCTTAAATGCGACAGGCTCATGTCAGTAGATTTATGGCATGTAAAAGAACTCCTGCGGGACAAAATTTCGGCGACGCTGATATAACCTCTGCAGTTGCGAGCGTCGTTAAATAAAACATAACTTAACTTCTACTTTTCCAACAGATACACTGATTTAGTTTTGTGATCATTTTTTAGAATTTAACCTATTAAATTGTTTATTATTCTTAGTACCTGCAGTTGCTTTGGCGATTAAGGTATTTAAACGACACCGATTAATTCGACATAAACTAAAAGTTCTACAAACATCCTCTTCTGATTTTTTTCGCATATAAATTAGCTTAAATGATATTTCTAAATGTGTGTGACTTTTATCGATGATTTTGTCACGCCAATAAAAATTAATATGAAATATTAAAGAACAGTGAAAATATGATTACGATTTGTCTGTACATCCTAGAGATCGGTGACATATGGGAAAACCCAACAAATAAATTATATACACCTACCATTAACAAAATAAATACCAACTGAACAATAAGGTGCCAAACGTTAAGCTCATGTACCAAGAAGCTGGGGTGAAGTTTGTAATGTGAATATTTTTTTTTGGTGCCTGCGGATAGATAGACATCATAGTGTTATTTATTTGGTAAAATGTGAGATCTACCCGACGCGGAAAAGAAAGGCAATATTTCAGGAATTTATCTAAAATTACTTGTATAATGCGAAAAAATTGTATTGTTTTTGTACTCCGTATCTTTAATCACTCAGTCTCGTTATTAGTATCAGTCAGTGAGTTATATTTTGACAGGCAACTTGAACAAGGTGTATATTTGTAAAGGAGGATTTATATATAAGGGATCCATCTGTAAATCTGTAACCACTCCTTCTATGAGTATCTTGTCTTAATTTATTTCTATACCTAGAATCTTCAAAACTAGTTTATCTGTTTCAGATTTTTTAACATCGTCCTTTTAATCTGTATGCACCAATAAAACACAGTTGTAATTTATAATGGTGAAATTTCGTTCTTAAACAGTCTTCCTTGGACTCTGCATATTTTAACCGTCAGTATACTAAAAAAAACACCATTTTCCATCCTAATGGACCCATAATAGTACATTATGGAACGAGCCTATAATGGTAGTAATTAAGACGCGAGTATGTTTATGAAACTCGCTTGCGCTCGTTTCATAATTTTCATACGAGCGTCTTAATTACCATTATAGACAAGTTTCATACGACTTTTTATGTTCGACCATATTTCTAACTTGAAATTATTCATAAGTATTCATGTTATTCTTATCTGACTGGGGAGCGGAACTGACCTTGTGCAATATCTCGTAAATTGTGAGATGTGCGCAGACGTGAGGAACAAATGTCATTGACCTTGATATAATCTAGAGAGTAAAATGAACATTAATCTTGATATAACCTTGAAATTAATTTAGACATTGAAAAACGAGATGACAAATTGAATTTATTTGAATATTATTTACAATTAACGCTAATTATTATAGTAACAGAACATAACCTTCTGCGACAGTATTGGATTTCCAGCCTCCGTGACGTTTCCCTCGTCTTTCGATTGCATATCCGAGAATAATCGAAAACCTGAACTTTAATAAATAGGTGTACTTTAATGACATGCATTAAAGGACTGCTACCAGGTGTATAATTACTACATTTCGGCATGGTCGAGCATAAAGTATATTTGAAGTAGTTTGTTAATAGTACGGCTGAGGTAAAATCCTTTTGATCGACTTGTCCGTATAGTCTGATTTATGCAATTGGTTAGATCTCTGCTGGAAGATGTGGAAAGGCGTGACCTGCTGGGTATAGCGCGTTTTGCTTCTTTCTTGTTTCCAGAGACCGAACATCCGAAATGTGAGGAAATAGATGAACTCCGCACCGCTGAGCAACGAGAAGCCTAGAAACAGACCGGCGATGCCCCCCAGAGACACTGCAAAAAATCACACCACGATCATTTGTTTTTATTTTCCCATAATACAACGTATGAAAAAAACTAAGTTTATTGAGATACTGTGAAAAAAAAAATTACAGTCTTCACGAAATAATATTTTCAGCATCTCTAATATCAAGGAACTGATTTTGGACATGCGGTATGTCTGTCAATGTATAACAATAAATTTCTCGTAACTATTGGAAGGATTTTGTTCATATCTAGTATGTACGAGTCACGTTATAAACAAAAAAAAAACAACAAAATAAAAAACAAACTAAAAACAAAAGAAAAAAGTAAGAAGAAAACAAAAACCAAACAAATCAATCAATCAAAGAGAGATGGAACCATGAGGAGTGAGTTTTAATGGAAAGCAGAGTTATCCAGACTTGAAGCCGTTTGTCCTGATCAAAAACAGTTTAATTTTATTTCCTATGCTTCATAAACTTGTAAGTAATCAAACATACGGTAACAATTTTTTTTAATTGCTTAATGAAAGCTGCGTGGACAGAACAGGACTCATTTAAAGAATGACTAATATTGAACGAAATTCTCGCATGGTTTTTGAAAATCATTTAAATTCATTTCAAGACCCTGGGGGAGGGTTGGCCACTCGGGAGACAATATTTATTGCAGGCGGATGACGACGAAATCGAGACCTGAAGAAGTAAGAGCCCATCGGAGAAAGTGAACAACGTGGATTTAAAAAATTCTAAGAAATATAGAGGATGATTTTTTATTCCGATGATGCATATGAAATATAAATAATTATTTATGATCCAAGTGTTAAAATTACATTTAATTTCGTGAGTAGGAATGTTTGAGAAACCAAGCTGTAAGCCGAGTGTAGCAAACCTGCAAACAAAATAATATAATTTTAACATGTGTGTCCGTAACACACTCCTACTCTGATGCACTTGGAGGAAACAAATTAAATGAGATGCTCCTAATACGTGGATCGTCCAATAAGTAATGCGCTACATTTCTCTTTGTCGTTCAAGGTTTGTTTTATTGCATTTGCATATATACCATGTTATTCTTCAATTAATTGGCTACAAATATCTATTTCTCCACATACAGAGTGATTTACGAGAAAAGGTAAAAAAATTAGATACGATATCTTAGGCCATTTTGAGTGAAAAAGTTCATATGAACGAAGGTCCGTTTTCAAACGATGACGGAGCTAGATGCATTTTTTTGGTAAAACGTCTCGCCCCAATGTGAATCAGATGTTACCATATGCTGCTGACCTGAGACATGAGACAAGGTCAAGATCGCAATGAATGACGTACAGTAACATTGGAATCTGCATTGTGAGCGATGTAAATAAGAGAAACAAACCGGGTGGTGGGACATTACAAATGTCCAATCGCTTGCCCTTGTCTGATGTAATGACACAGAACCCACAGATAACGAAAATAGCTTACACTATCATCAATTCACAGCAGTTCAGTCAGCTACCTACAGTACAGTAGTTATACAGGTACAGTTATCGGAAGTGTTAAGTTGTGTTTTTCAAGATGCCTTATAAATTTTCAACTACAGAATACGCCGATATTGTGTATGTTTATGGTTTATGCGATGGACGTTTCTTGCGTGCCGTCGCTGAATATGAACGACGCTTTCCGAGCGAAGAGTACTTACGTCTATGAGGTTGGATGAAAGACTTGGTATAACAAAGGAAGGGGGAAACGAAAGAGGCGCTAATCGACTGTATTTTGGATGCACAGATTATTATTAATTATTATTAGTATTATTATTAATTTTTTTATTAATTATGTTTATTATTGTCATTATTGAGTAATTAGTTACCACTGCCACCGGGTATATACCCATTTGCAGTGTCAATAAATGCATACATATCGTCGATTTATTGGGAACATGTTCGTCGGCAAATTTCTGTATAAAAGCAAGCTGACATTCCACATACGACTCTTTTGTTGCATAATTTAACAATAAAACTCGTTGCTCCCTAGTGTATAACAAAGGGAACGAAACTACACACAATAAGAATGAACAAACGTGTACTCAATCACACAGCAAACGAAACTGAACGAGGCTGAGTAATACGCTCTGTTTACAGCTAAGGCGCCTGCAAGACCAATCGTGTTACGAAAAACGGGGGAGGCCGCCAGCTGTGCAATCGGTGAGTGCTGCCTTCCTGCCAAGCTAATGCTTTCCGAGCAACGCCGGAGACCTCGAGTTGCGTTGTACGTAAGAAATCCGTTACATGCGACACTATAAGAGGAACACTCCGTAATAAAACAAGAAAGGACAACCAGATTAAATTATATAAAGTAATGACAATACCTTCAGGACTCTATGGAAGTGAGACTTGGACCATGACGGAGAAGGATTAAAAGTTGCAAGCCGCAGAAATGAGATTTCTCCGAAGTGTCTCAGGAGTGACATGATTAGATCGAATCAGAAATGATGGAATTAGACAAAATTTGGGGATCCACAGTCTTATAGATACTGTTGTTCAATATCAGTCTTTGGTGAGGTTACATACAACGAATGGACCAAAGTAGACTACCCAAAATGGTTACTTAATATTCTCCCAAAAGGAAATATAAGTATTGTTCGATCATGAAAAAGATGGCGGCAACAAATAATGGAGCCGCAACAGGTTTAAGAGCCTATAGCTGGAAGTATAATAATAATAATAATAATAATAATAATAATAATAATAATAATAATAATAATAATAATAATAATAAATGATAACACTGATGAAGTCGATGGTGAATAATTTGCAAGCGTCACGTCATTTTCTTGATCGCTCGCTTAATGACATTAGATATTACGTAATCCAGTATCACCGTAAGTGGGCCTATGTATTAACGGAGATGAGAAGGTAAGACAGTCATGTCAAGTTACCTGTCAGGTCGAGCCAGCCGAACACCACGTCTGTGCGGTACTTGACCATTGCGGGCTGCTTAAAGTGGATGTCTAGCTGTACATAGTCTTCTGAAGCTCTCGTACTTCTGCGAGAATAAAAAGTTATGAGTAATTTTAAGTACCGCGGTTTGGAAAATGGTTCAATACAAATAAGTGACATTGCATCATTATTAAACCGCGAAAGTTCATACAATTGATATGGCATATTGAAAATGTAAAAGTTGATCTTTGCCGATCATGGTTTTTAATTTCGAAAGAAGCCAACTACTTTTGTATAAATGCGTACTTCGAGGGTTTCCCCTCTTAAATGCATATACAGTATTTTTATTTTGCATATTTCGGTATTATATTAACATATTTCATTCTTTTTTTTTCGATTTATTATCTAATTTCAAAATGTATCTTTGAAAAAAGTAAGGATAATTTCTAAGAAATATAAAAAATATATGCGAGATAGTTCGAAATGTATGCTACTTTCCTCTTAATATTGTCTTCCAATTACTTGATGTATGGAGATTGCTTTTGTGAACCTTGTTTTTTATTCGGTTATTTAACGAAGTTCTATCAACCACAAGGTTATTTAGCGCCGATGAAATTTGTTATAGCGAAATGATATTTGGCGAGTGAGGCCGAGAATTCGCCAGGGATTGCCTGACATTCACCTTACAGTTGGGGAAAACTTCGGGGAGGAAAAACCCAACCAGGTAATCAGCCCAAGCGAGAATCGAACTCACGTCCGAGCGTTCCAGATGAACAGACAAACGCGTTACAGCCTGAACTAAGCGTAAACTTTGTTATTCAGGTTTCCGTCACAGATATAAATAGCAAGACGATGAAGTCAGGGGAGCGTGGCGGACATTTATTAAAGTAATAATCAACTCTCAAATACCTTTCCTATTTAGGCCTAATTTATTGAAGTCGCGGTTGTATAAGCAGTGACGGAATATAGTTTGAAAACGGCACGTCGACGTTCGAAATCAGTCAAATGTTCGAAAAATGGACTCAGCATTTGTTTCAAACTTAATACGCCATACAATGAAATAGCATATAATATTTTTAGCACTCACGTCACACTACACATCAAAATATTAGTCTTCTTCCTTTTCTCTTTTAGGTTATATAGGCCTATGTATTATATAACTCAGCAAGCATTTAAAATATATTTAATAGATATCGTATTGTAATTAAACGTTTGTAACCGATATTAAATATTTAAATTATAATTATTTTTACTTGTCCTTTGGAGATGGTTTTATACTCTTATTTCAATTGCTGATGTGGAAATTGTATTTGTTTCCGTTTTACATTTTAATTATGTAAATTGCACTAAATGAGGGGTTGGAAAGCAATGGTGGATCATTAATGTTTAGGTGAGGGGTTTGGACTTTTTCCATTGCTGGTTGTCACAATCAAAAATTAAGACACAACGTTTCGAAGGGTGGTTCTCCCTTCGTCTTCAGGTGGAAAAAGGAGAGAAAGGAAAAAAACCTACTGGGTGAGAGGTTTGGACTTTTTCCATTGCTGGTTGTCACAATCAAAAATTAAGACACAACGTTTCGAAGGGTGGTTCTCCCTTCGTCTTCAGGTGGAAAGAAGGAGAGAAAGGAAAAAAACCTACTGGGTGAGAGGTTTGGACTTTTTCCATTGCTGGTTGTCACAATCAAAAATTAAGACACAACGTTTCGAAGGGTGGTTCTCCCTTCGTCTTCAGGTGGAAAAAGGAGAGAAAGGAAAAAAACCTACTGGGTGAGAGGTTTGGACTTTTTCCATTGCTGGTTGTCACAATCAAAAATTAAGACACAACGTTTCGAAGGGTGGTTCTCCCTTCGTCTTCAGGTGGAAAAAGAAGGAAAAAACCTACTGGGTGAGAACTTTTTCCATTGCTGGAAAAAAAAGACCAACGTTTCGAAGGGTGGTTCTGGGTGAAAGAAGGGGTTTGGGGGTTTGGACTTTTTCCATTGCTGGTTGTCACAATCAAAAATTAAGACAAAACGTTTCGAAGGGTGGTTCTCCCTTCGTCTTCAGGTGGAAAGAAGGAGAGAAAGGAAAAAAAACCTACTGGGTGAGGGGTTTGGACTTTTTCCATTGCTGGTTGTCACAATCAAAAATTAAGACACAACGTTTCGAAGGGTGGTTCTCCCTTCGTCTTCAGGTGGAAAGAAGGAGAGAAAGGAAAAAAAACCTACTGGGTGAGGGGTTTGGGCTTTTTCCATTGCTGGTTGTCACAATCAAAAATTAAGACAAAACGTTTCGAAGGGTGGTTCTCCCTTCGTCTTCAGGTGGAAAGAAGGAGAGAAAGGAAAAAAACCTACTGGGTGAGGGGTTTGGGGTTTTTCCATTGCTGGTTGTCACAATCAAAAATTAAGACACAACGTTTCGAAGGGTGGTTATCCCTTCGTCTTCAGCCACTTCACGCCCATCTTTTTTATTCCGTTTGGTTTAGTGCCAACATACTGCTAATGACTTCGGATCTTTCTTAATTAGAACCTCCACCGAAGCCAGGAATCAATCGATCAGTCATACAGAATAGCTGTACGTAACGATCCCAACAGTAGTTTTTTTTTTTTTCCTTTCTCTCCTTCTTTCCACCTGAAGACGAAGGGAGAACCACCCTTCGAAAAGTTGTGTCTAATTTTTGATTGTGACAACCAGCAATGGAAAAAGTCCAAACCCCTCACCTAAACATTAAATTGCACTAGTTTTACTATCGATACACCAAAACAACTAGTCTCTATTATCCGACCTAAACTGAGCCTGGGAGGAATTAGATAAGAGAAAATGCCGGATAATACAGAATAACAAATAAATATATAATAAAAGAAGTATTACAGTAAAATATTTCACTTACTGAATAAACAAATAGAACAAAATGTTCATGAACAATCCGAACACAGTAGACCCAGAGTAATTATAAACGTTTACAGTGCAGTATTTAAGAAAAAAATGTCATTAATGTCTGCTTGCCTGCAGATTGAAGTTTTCTCGCTGTGAGATCTACCACAAAACAGTGACAGATAATAAGCCTACGGCAGGGATGTATAAAAAATAACGCGCGAATGATTTTAGACTCTTTCGCGTGCTACCTGGCAGCAGTAAATATGCTGTACAAATAGGAGCGACCAAAAGACAAGGGTGAACAAAATAAACACTATGAAGTCGAGATGCAATAACTCTTTTTGTTTACACATTTTTAATAAATGCAATACAATTATTTCTGAACAGAAGGTGTTATATAGGCTATGTACGACTTTGAATAACTAACAAAATATTACTTGTACGTTATAATATGGATTGAGTAATTTAAAAAAACTGCATTTATGTATACAACTTTCGAAACTGCTGGAGTATTTCATCATTTTCATCATAATAGCAATACTGGTAGCCTATGTGAAAATAAACCTTTTAAGATACAATTTCGCCAGAATCTCTTTTTAAATTTCTGCCTCACACAAGCTTTATTACATTTGGAAAAATGTTATTTAATGAAGCAAATCTAAACATAGGGCGCTTATCATAATCGAATAGGTTGGCCTTTATTAGATTCATGAAAACCTATCGATATGTATGTGCTGCGGACTAATTTTCGCGCTCAGATTTACAAATCCTCGGACACAGTTCATAGTTCAAGGAATTGTAAAAACTAAAGAAGTCCTCGTCATTAATTGTACAGTATGTGAAACCTCAATTAATTTTAGCGCTAGAGGGAAAGTTCCTGGATTTTCGGATTGTGGGCGACAGAAGAGCTCTAATTGAGGAGCGTTTTTTCAAAATGTAGATAGATGTTACCAACACAGTTTTTCAATATTTATGTTTTTTTCTTTACACCTAGAATTATTATTTTTTCCATACTTTTCACACACAGAAACATTAGTCATATTGAAGGCTAATTTAGGGATGCTATCAAAATAAAAATTATATTTTAATATTTCACTATATTTAATTGTGAATTCTACAAGTTTTCTCAAAACAAGACAAATGCTCGCTATGAGACCAAGTTCTTGTATTAATTTTATTATTATTTTTTATTATTGTTTTATAACTTTTAACGCTGAAATGACTTTAATGAACAAGTAAATAATGTACAATAATTTTACATAGCGTAATAATAAAAAATAAACAATTAAATATATGTATTCTGAATTATTAATTAAAGAACATTATTATTATTTAGAGTTATTAAGTTCACATGTATAGTTTTATGGCATGAAGGATTGGTGGAGATGTGATATAATATAATATAATATAATATAATATAATGTCGCCTGAATGCAAGAACTAGGTAACTCGAAATTTGCGTTTTTTAGTTACCTCTTTTATAGCATAGCAAAAATCGCACAAAATGTAATCCAGCATCTAGGTAACTGATCGAACGATACCAGCGACATCTATTTTCCAATATAACAAACAGGTAAAAGAAAACGAGACATATTCCTTAGTGCAATAAATAAGTAAATAGGGGATGTCACAAAATATGAAAAATCAAGTTACCTAGTTTTTGCATTCAGGCGACGATATAATATAATATAATATAATATAATTAATAAGCATGTAATTAAACTGAAATTAAAACTACTGCAGATATCTTGACAAGATTCATTTGCATCTGCTGATACTTCAAAATACTTAAGGATATTGGAGACATCTTCTTTCTTTCCCTTGCTTACCATGTTCTTCTTCGGCATCACTGGAGATTCCTTCATGATTTTGTAGAGATCTTGTTTCTTCTTCAGCACTTCTATCTCTATTCTGTCGCCAAAGTATGTACTGCTTACTGATTGCAGTGACTGTCTTTGAGATTTTTTGTAACATAGGACACGTTGGTTAGTCATTTTGAATGGGAGGTTAGAGTGAATAACCATATGTGATCTGGACTTTAAATCTCTCACTTGCCAGCCTACATTCAGTATTTTCACTACTCTACATTTTGGCGATGAAAGGTTCATATAATGTAGAACAAATTTATTTTGATCAATTTGGTTAAGAGCCATTACTCTGTGATTAAATTACTGATATCTTCATAGGTTAAATCTGCGGCTTTACACTCCTTCTTTCCTTTAGCATTTTTATTTACCTTTTCTATCTTGAAGTCCAGAACTACAAAAACTATATAAAGATTCAAGTACTGTCACTGATATAAAAATTAGACGGCTGGAGTGGCTGGGCCACATTATCAGAATGGACAATAATAATATTCCTAAAAGATTACTAGATGCCACGCTAAGTGGTAAAAGAAGAGCAGGAAGACCTAAACTACGATGGTTGGATGATGTTCAGGATGATCTAGTTAAAGCAGGACTTAAGAGATGGAGACGGAGAGCCCTAGAGAGGGAAGATTGGGCGGCAATTCTTAAGGAGGTCAAGGCTAAACTAAAAGGGCTGTATGACCACAGATGATGATGATGATCCTGAAGTCCATGTGAGCAAATAATTTGAGGCTCTTAATTCTTTATTCTAAACTCTTTCCTTTGCTTCTTTGACTTCAATCTACATTTTCGACCACCATACAGTTCTGTGATTTGTGATATTATCTTCTGATCCAAATATTTAGTATAATACGATGTTACACCTCTTTAAAACCATTTGAAGTAAGCTACAATCAGTAAAAAAATTAATCTTGGTTGCTCCTGGTACAACAATGAACTATAAATTTATTTATAAATGCTATCCCAGACAGTACACGTGTTTCTGGGAAGTGCTTGCGCAGTATAATATCTAGGCCTACTTATATTCACGCTGCATTTATCGAGTATGCTTTATTTAAATTAAATCATGTATCGAGTTTTGAAAAAACCTATCAAGTTTAACATCCTCTACACGCTGCGTGTGTCGCGTTATGCAAAATCTGACATCACAGTTGGATGCAGAGTAACGAAATTGTAGTGACATGATGTATAACTCAATTTCGTAAAATTTTGCATCTATCGAGTTTTGAAAAAACGCTCGTCAATTTGTGTTGTATCAATTCCATTTAGTATCCGAATACTGCATTTCTCAATAATGCAATGTTTTCCACACAGTGAGGACAGTTTATCTCCTCCTCTTTCTATACATCGCTGCTCTACTTAAGGATATTATTAGATATTTCAATATTGTGAACAATATTTTATAAAGTATAATGTACGTATATTAAGCATGTAAAGTTTTTGTTCATTTAGCTTTTGAAGTAGCTGAGATATAAAAAACACGAATTTCACTAAATTTTTGCAGGCCAGTGGTGTTCCTCCCCTCTTAACGTATGCATAAACAATCTTTGCACCACTATCCCTCTTTCGGCGCTTTCTAGTAGGGGAAGAACGTTAACCCGGGCCAGAGCAATCTGACCGCCGCGTGCTTTAGCACGTACGGACATGAATATGTACCGCTAGCCTATGGAATTCGGATGACCGAAGGTCGGATAACAGAAACTCAATTGTAGTATTTACTGTTCTTGTAGGCCTACATGTAATCCTTAAAATAAGCACAAAAGTACCATTCCCATACACAAACTGCCCTGTGCGCGTGAGTAGATGTATTTAAATGATTGCACAAAACTCGTTAGGTTTCTGCCACGATCTGTAAACGAACAAAGTTTGTGCAACCTCGCGCATGCACATTGCGACTTTAATGCGAATGGCCGATTGTACGAATCATTGTACAGGGACATCATTTTATTTTTACGAACATTTTTAATATCAACCTGGCTATATCTTTGGATTAAAGGTCTAGAACCGGAAACACCGCTTGATGGGGGATCAAGCGGTGTTTCCGGTTCTAGAACTTTAATCCAAGACCGCTTGCTCCCCCTTCCAAGACTGGAGTTCGATGATACTGGCTTAAATACAAACAAATCACTTTACTAGGTATAGGAGGGAAGAAAAGTAGTTCATCCATTTACGTAAACTAGGAAATATCGCAATTTTGAGTTTGATCATTTTCATTAGGTTTTTGTTTAATCAAAATACATTACTGTATTAACACTTTGTGTTTTTACTCACGAATTAAGTTATCCATTCGGACGTATTAATTATGCAGTGTATATTGTACTGTTACAGCACATTAGCGTACAATATAGAGAATGAAGTTAAATTGAAAAAAAAAATCATAATGTGGATATTTAAACACATTTTTGAAAATGGTGGCCGTTCATTTCGATACAGGCTTCAGTTCTTTTGTGCATATTATCGCACTATAGACTATTGTACCTAATTCCAATTACCAATTTCGTCCTTCGTACGAGTAACTCATGTTGAAATAATTCTATACCTACTCTATAAAAGAGTACCTTACGTACTGTAAATTCAGTCTTCACTTCTGCCCGATCCGAAAAGATAAAATTACTCAGACATACTATCTACTGTCCGTTCAAGTGGGTTTGTCGCAGGGTCGTAGCAAGGGAGGGGGAAATCACGTGACAATTAATTACTTAACGAGGCCCTTTTATTTAAGTTATTTTAAACAATTGTATGGGTATAATATTATGTAGACGTCCAATTAGTAACAGAAATTAATGTTTTCAGAAAAGAGCTAAGACAGCCCAGCTACTAGACTTTACAGAGGGGCGAACAGAAGGAGGTGGGGGAAATCGGGATGCGACGTAAGCAAACGGACGACAGTACCTGTGCGAAAATCTGATTCAATATTGAAAATTCTTTCGTCATTGGAAAACGTGAACATTTTTCTGGAACGCACTATACTCACTAACTCAATACTGCATACGCGGCCTCGATTCTATATGGAGGACGCTTGGAGTTTACTAGTAGAGGGGTGAGAGTGAAGTACTGTACATTAAAAAATTCTTGTACAATAAAAATTGAAGTAAAAATAAAATGATGTCCCTGTACAAAAACATTTATAACCCCAAAAAGTCTAAGAAAAGGCAATGAAATCAGCGTCGTCAAATTGTTACTCGTTACTTTACGAAATTATTTCTTATTGCGCAAATGAATGGGATTGACAGCAAACTTACCCAGTCATGGGAGTCACGTATATCTCCGACGTGTACTCCAGGCGCTCGCAGTCTGCCGCGCAGGAACACTGCATGCCGTCTTGCTCGTCGTCGAAGAAGGGATTGTCATCGTCTGGCATCTCGTAGTTGAACACATCTGTACAGATGAACCACGGCAAAAATTCTGTCATGCCATGCTTAATTACGAGACACGTCTAATGCAGGTTTTGTAAATTACGATGGAGCTATGGTTGTCATTCTCGCCTTGTACTCAAGATGTAGCCTACGGGGTTTCATTCCAGGGGCTGACCGTCATAATTTGGGTTTTTCGTGGTTTCCCTATTCCCCTAAGAAAATTATGGGATAGAACCAACTTCAAGGGCCATAACCAGACTCCTTCCCAATCCTTGATAACTTTTCACCATCACTTCTCATCCATCATCCTGCTATCTACATAGAGTTCCTTTATTTATTTTTGTTTTATTTTATTGGGTTATTTTACGACGCTGTATCAACATTAGGTTATTTAGCGTCTGAATGAACTGAAGGTGATAATGCCGGTGAAATGAGTCCGGGGTCCAGCACCGAAAGCTACCCAGCATCTGCTCGTATTGGGTTGAGGGAAAACCCCGGAAAAAACATCAACCAGGTAACTTGCCCCGACCGGGATTCGAACCCGAGCCACCTGGTTTCGCGGCTATAGGCGCTGACCGTTACTCCACAGGTGTGAACTCCTTTATTTGTATAGAATGATTCAGGAGTAATAGTAAATATTTTGGGGGATGATAGTATCGACTATTCTGAATAAACAAAGTCATATAAAAATGTTTACAATTTAAAGTTCGAGGGTGGAACTGGCCGAGAGGGAGGGAGCCGAGAAAATAAGTGAAAGAGTTATTTATTAGTGTTGTAATGAGTAGTATTAATAGGCCTACTGAGCGAATGAGGTAATTAGGGGATAATATTCTTTTTGTACTTATTGTGTTTTTTATTTGTTTTTTATTGCGTATATATGTTTTTATGTATTACCTTTATATTTATTATTTGGATTATTTGTTGCAGTTTCAATAAGGAATTGAATTGAATTGTTTATATTTGCAGTTTCAATAAGGAATTGAATTGAATTGTTTATCAGTGTGTGTGTTTTTTTTTTTCCTTTCGTATCTTACATTTATTTTATTTTTATTATTTTTGTGAAACTTGGTATGAAGTTAGATTAGTTGTAATTGTGATAATTAATGATAACGGTAGTAATAATAACTGTTGTTTTACCATTTTATTATTAGTAGGGCCTAGTATTATTTTTGTTTTCTTTGAAGTTTCGAACTTTGTGCATAGTTATAGCACGAATGGCCGTACAGGCTAGTGCAAAGGATCTTGTGTACATTAGTTTGTATAATTTATTGTGTGTCAATAAATGCACTTCATTCATTCATTCATTCATTCATTCATTCATTCATTCATTCATTCATTCATTCATTCATTCATTTGTCTAATGGCTAGTACATGATATTTACTATCACTGACTGAGCGAAAAACAAGAAAGTGGTGAACAGAACTACGGATTAGGTAATTAAAAACATTCGGGCTCTGGCTTCCCAGTAGCGGTCGACTTCCTTGGAGGATTTCAGAGCAGGGCATTTTGCAAGATGTTGTCTATCCATGACTTAAGATTTAATACGCTTAATGTACGAGTATATAATTTTACTTCTATGTTTCCAAAACACTCCAGACCACAAACTTTGGCTCTTTCGGGAGCGAGCTAGTTATAAATAATATAATTTTAAATTTTGTGTAAAAGAGCTCAATAAATTTATATTATAGTATTCATTTTTTAAATACTTTGTACTCACCATTGAATTCATTTAAGCACAGGAGACCATTCGTGTCACATACAGGTATTTGTCCTGCGGAAATAAAAAGAAAAATCAGTGGTAACCTAAGAAAGTACAAGTGAAATTGGATAAATCTCACCTCTAGCATTCATTCTGTGTCGATCGGTTAGTGTTCACACTACGTTATTAATTTTATTTAATACTTGACAGCAAACATTTGTAACACACATTTTTTTAATTAATTTTTCCATGCAGAACGATTATGTGGGCCATGGAAATTTTGTCTATTGAGAACCCGAGTAAAGGCTGGTTCACAGTAAACCGGGAACGGAAACAACGAGAACGAGAACGGAAGTAATGTTAAAATAAATGTATTTAAATGTGAGCATTCACAATAGTCAATTGTGAATGCTCACATTTAAATACATTTATTTTAACAATATTTCCGTTGTCGTTTCCGTTCCCGGTTTATTGTGAACCAGCCTTAACATCTGCTCCACTTGTAAGTTTAAACAATCCGCTTTAGTTGTGGAAGAGTGTGTATTCGTGGAAAAGACACGGGATCTCAGTACTATGTGCCAATACATTCCAAAAAAAATAATAAAAAAGTACAGGAAATTTTATCAAAACTTGAAAAGAAATTTAGCGATTTTTCTGTGCGGAAATGAATAAAATAAAATACACTATTCAGTTTTAGTGTTCAGATGTAATTAATTCTGGTAATTATAGTAATATTTTCTATTGGTACCTTTGGTGTAGGCCTACTATGTAGGAAGAGAAATTTTATAAAACAAAGAGTTGTAACTTACAATAGAAGCAAATATTGAAACCTTTTTGCGCGGGAAAACACGTTTCGTTGACGGTTGTCAGCCCACTTTGAGGTCTGTGGATATAGAGGGGAAAAATTGGATCGGTGTCTGGTAGAGTTCCCGGGTAGCTCAGTTGGTAGAGCGTTGGTACGTTAAACCAAAGGTCCCGGGTTCGATGCCCGGCCCCGGAACAATTTTTCCCTCGGAATTATTCAAATCAACTTTTCAGGGAGTCATACCTGAAAGCTTGATTTGCACGTTTCGTTCATTTTATAAAATTAAACACTTTTGCACGCTTTTTTTTCTGATCAACATATTGTTATACATATTAGACTATAGCAGCTCTGGACATAAAGGGGAAGGGAAAAGGAAAGGAGATATACCCGTCCATTTCCTTTTCCCTTACACAGTTTTAAAAACGAACACATAATAAGGCATTGTGTATCAGTGGTGGATGTTAGAAGGCCAGCCAGAGCCGAAAGCTATGATGCTTGTCTTAAGGTGCGTACACACTAGAAATGAACAACGATCGAGAAAGCGAGACTAACAGCGCCCGCAAAGCCGAAAACCCGCACGACAATGTTATAATACGTCGCGTCCTTGACGTAAAGATTTCCGAGTCTTCCGAGATTCGATATTGATCATCTCCCGAAATCCCGAAGCAGTCTTGAATCGCCATAGTTGTTTATACCTGACTGAACTTTTATCTAAATGGCAACTGTTACGCTTATATATGTATAAACAATCAAGTAGCCTATTTGAAACATCATCTCTACCTTTCAGTGTACAATAATCAGTTCCCCAGTTTTTATTTAATTACTAGGCTCTTATTAAAAGGCTAGGAATTTTCTTTTCATATGTTTAAGATCAAGTGTGCATTCTCAAGTAAAAAGATATTAACGTTATGTTTTATATTTCTTAGAAATGCAAATTTATTTGAGAATTGTTTTCTTTTTCTATTTATATAACCATAGGTAATATTATATAATAGAACCAGAACATTCTGATAACTAAGATACTGTTCTATTTTGTCTGTTTGTCTCATTTAAACATTTATAATGTTATTTATTTCAGTGATGTATATTATTCAAAGTTACGAAATCTTTCTACACCGACCAAATGCTATTTCGAGAATGACGAGCCGAGACTCAAAAGACAAATGCAGCGAACACAGCGAGCGAGAGCGGCAGTTAGTTTTGTTCATCTCTAGTACACACGTAGCGAACGAACAACGAACGAATGATGAAGCAAAACTTCGTTGTTCGTACGCTGTTCGGAGCAACGTACAAATCATAAGCAAATGGTCAGAGAACATAATATTATATAATTAAGCTTATAGTAAGTGTAGCCGTTGTTGTTATTATTATTATTATTATTATTATAGGCAGTTTAACAAAAAGAAAATTAAAAAACAAAGGCGATGATGGCAGACGCCACTCTACCAAAGTTGCAATCGATTTGTATAGAGATTTTCTTCATGATTTACGTCGAATTGAATGGGGACAGCATCACAATTTTTGTTGCATTTCAGAAACAGACTTCGAAATATTACCGTGCAAAATAGGGCCATAAAATTTCCTGCTCTCTATATACATCAAGAAGTTTGATAAGAGCTTCTTCAGTCCACTCCAGTTTCGACATCCTGTTGGTGAAATTAAACTAACCGCTGCTTTCTGCTACGAACTGCAAACAAGTGGCAAATCCCATCCACAACGAATGCCAACTTCCTTTGATGTACCGACAAGCGACGGATCACTACCGAAGACAAATCAAACGATCGGTTTGCCTTTGCTGCGTCGTCCACACGTTCAGACTTCAATCAGCGAATACATTCGTTTGTCGTTCGTTTGTTGTTCGTTTGCTACGTGTGTATGCACCTTTATACAATCAATTACTCAACAATGCTTGCTTTCCTGTCTCCTCGTATCGGTCCGAATCATAACTGTCTGCTGAGGAAAGTGGAATGGAGTGGAGAGTTAAGAGGTAGTCTGCAGCGACTCGATTGAGTCATAAGCGCCCAGACCTGTACTATAAAGTGCAAAGAAAAAAAATAAAATTCTGGCAGGAATTCGATTTTTCGTGTCGTGTGAAATTAAAAACTTTCATGTAAGAACCTTTCTACCCGCAGATACTGTCTTCCTCCGACGAGTTTAGCGCTGGGACCTGATGTATTCTTGCCATCGGTGCGGGGGGGTTGCAGGTAGATTCTTTTGTTGCTACAGCCAAGCCGAGTCGAGCGGAGTGGGAAGTATTAATCGTCCAAAAATATGCAGTCTTCAGTTTGTAGTAGTGTGTGAATATTTCATATACATATTGTTTACTTAGGTCTATATGGTTTTGTTATTAATATATTGAATATATTGTTGCAATTTTTGCTCATACATCTCCCTAATGTTAGCTATGTTAATATTATATGAATTACTCATATTAAATATTTCACCGTTACAAGTCATTTTTAAGGAAACATGCTGTAGAAAAGTTTTTTGTCTTATTCTACTGGAATTTTAGAATATGTGTGATTGGTATCGTGAAAAACAGATTCCTATAATGTCACGCGAAAATCATGTGTTGGTGATATCTTAAAATACAAATCAAGTAGTTTTACTTCTCAAGTGAGTTCAGCAGTACAGTATATTTAAATTGATTACTTTACAAATTTAATTCAATTCTACTAATCACTAAATTTATAGTATGATTCTTCTTTTCATTTATATTATTGTAGTTGTATTATGATTTTTCCTTTTTATTAATTTTATTGTATTTGTATTACTGGTGGTGTGATGGCCTTAACTTCACCAGAATAAATAAACAAATCTATACTAATAATAAATCTGTAGCCGAAATTTTTCTGGTAATTTTCGATTTTCCAAAAATAATTGGTCCTAACATATATAATTAACCACCCTAAAACCGAAAATCGCTTTTTTGAAATTTTTGTTTGTATGTCTGTCTGTCTGTCTGTATGTTTGTTACCTTTTCACGCGATAATGGTTGAACGGATTTCGATGAAAATTGGAATATAAATTAAGTTCGTTGTAACTTAGATTTTAGGCTATATGGCATTCAAAATACATTATTTAAAAGGGGGGTTATAAGGGGGCCTGAATTAAATAAATCGAAATATCTCGCTTATTATTGATTTTTATGAAAAATGTTACATAACAAAAGTTTCTTTAAAAATAATTTGCGATACGTTTTATTCCTTGAAAAATTTTGATATGATTGATATTTAATGAGATAAAGGAGTTTTAAAATTAAAATAACTGCCATCTAAGGCCGTGTAATGAATTAAAAAACAAATGACTTCGTCTATAAGGGGCCTTGGACAGCAAAAATCGAAAGCTATGAAAAGATAGCCTACAGAGAATGTTTCTGTGTTTGTATGAAGTAATATCGGAAGCTAAATTAACCGATTTGTATAATTAATTATTATTTCACCATTGGAAAGTGTAGTTTCTCTAGATGGACATAATGTTATAATGTTATTACAGTAACTTCTGATATAATATAATATAATATAATATAATATAATATAATATAATATATGTAATATTATATAATATAATTTATTTGAAGGGTTCAGAATCATAGTGGGCCAAGCGCCATTTACTGAATACGTAGAAAACAAGGGTTAAAATTAAGTTATTACCATAATTCAATGGAAACCTATAACAAGTAAAATAAAATATACTCATTAAATCTAAATGATGTCAATCTTCATTAAACTATGGTTGCATGTAATAAAAATTAGAAACATGTTAAAGGAATTGTCATTGCACCAAAGAGTGGTCTCTAGACCAAAATGATCGCATTTTAATTATTTGGATACAATTTAAATTAAGTTACATATTAAACGATTTATCCTTCTATCAAACACGAATGTTCCCTGTATCAAATGTCCTATTTTAATTATGTAATTATTTTATATTTATTTCTAACGAGTGCAGCGGAGCGCACGGGTACGGCTAGTAAATAAATAAATAAATAAATAAATAAATAAATAAATAAATAAATAAAGTAAATGAATGAATGAATGAATAAATAAATTAATTAAATAATTAAATAAATAAACAAGCAAACAAATAAATAAATAAGTAAATAAATAAATATAATTTTCTACAATACTTTCCTTCTCTGAACACGTAAGTACGAATGATTGTATCTCTCTCTCGCCAAAAATACGTTAGAAACTCTCGTAAATTCGGCGAATGTTTTCAGTATGATTGTACTTCCTTCCAGACTGCCGCTGTCACTGTTCCCTCCCACTCCAGTACCGCGCTAGACTAGTCGGAACCGCATTCCTCTCAGCACTAAACTCCTCAGAGGATGACAGTAATATTCAATTTGTGGCGTTTTGCTACTACTGGCGTGGGTAATACCTGCGGTGAGTAGTGGAATACCTTCATCGTTCGGGTAGAAGAAGGGCGTGCAGTTGCAGTGCTGCACGGTGCTGTCCCGGTGGCACTGCGCTATGCAGTTGCTGTGGCGGTACTCCCGGAACCCCAGCGCCTCTCCCTCGTCGTGGAACAGACATCCGCGACGGGCTGCACTCAGGTCCCGCACCTGCGGAGTGGCGTAAGTCACTTGGGCCATCAGCGAAACCTGCGCAGAGGTCCCGGCAACGATGTCTGTCCCTATTATCGGGAAGTCGTAAGGACTGCTGACGATTATCTGCAAGCAATGTCATCTGAGAGCCCGGATGTTAGGCAAAATGCCTTACTGGCTTGACGTCAAAGTAGGATTTCATAATTTATTTAGTACAATGGATCCATGCTCATCGATTTACTGAGAAACAGTTGACGACACTGACTAAACAAAATAAAGACTATGCGATAGACCAGGCATGTCAATTGATGCCCACAGGAGCAAGCACGCGCTTTAGAGCTCTGGAGAGCCTGAGAGCTTTACAGCGGAAAGGAAAGAGACACACGAAAGAGGTAGTATATGGCGCTTAGTCGAGCTATATTCAGGGATGGCCAGCACTGATTCAATAGATAAAGGGAAGAGAACTTATTAAAACTGTATCCACGTTAATTTTTAGATTTGCCTGAGAAGTATAAGTGCATTACAAGAATGTAAGTTTTAATTTTAATGCTCATTTTCCAAAAGTTTGTTTTTTTTTTATTCAAAAGAAATACTTTCTCAATTTTTCGTATAGAAAAGTGAAATTTTCAGGTATAGGCCTATTTATTTAGTAGCCTTACAGAATGTTTTCGTAAATCTTATATACCGTATATACGTATTACTGAAGATAGTGTATTGAACATTTTGAAAATATTCGCATGGAAATCGTTTGTAAGGAAATGAATTAACAAAGCAACTACTGTTACATCATAAGCAAAAGATACGTGCCCATGTGTTGTAAAAATGTCAGCTCTATAGCTTCAGCAGATTTCGAGAAAATAATTTAATATTCTGATGATAGGAAGTTGCTCACAAATATCACCTTAAAAGCATAATGCGATAAGAGTTTTGTTATGTAGTATCAGTTACACTTAAAACATATACAGTACCTAGGTAACTTTGCTTTGTACTGTAATATTGTTTTGATTAGTTTATTGATTACTTTTGTAAGGCTAAAGAACCATCAATATCAATTCCAACTTATCATGTCATACTCAATCTCTTTCTTTGGAATATCACTTTCTTTATGAATGATGTGTTTCATCCACTTAATACAGTATAATATTACACTACTATGGAATTTAAGTGAATATTCCTTCTTAACTCTCTATTATGTTATTAAGATTTAAAACACAAGTGCAATATTAAGAAATCAGTGCAATTACTTTTGTTTTACAGACAATATAGATAATATCAAACAGAAAGCAGCCATATAAAAATAACGACATAAAATTTCACATTCCGTTTGAAGTTTGTGCACCACTGTTTTCTTAATCCAACAGGCTGCTTATTCATATACACAACCCTTCCTCTTTCCATACTTAGCGCTTGCTGCCCGCGCACAACGTCAAGATCAGAAAAATGCGCTTGCTTTGACATCACTGCGATAGACAGTGATAAATCGAAATGCAAAAATTATCGCGATATATGACTTGATTGGTAGGAATTCAAAATTTCATTACACTTCATTGGCCGAAAAATGGAATGACGTCATATAAACGAAATAGTCACATTATTTCTTTACTTTATAAATACCCTGAAGATTTTTTTTTTTTTACATTTATGTTCAACGGTGTTTATATTTCTAGACAGAAAATAAATGTACGAGGCGCATCCAGAAAGTAAGTTTCCCGATTTTTTCCCCTTGAAAGTAAACGTAATTAGCCGTGTCAATTGCGCATGCGTAACAGATCTATGACGCATCAATCATATGCCAGCCGGACAGGTCCCGCCTGGTGCCAGTAGCGTGGCAGCAGTGGTCCAAAATGGAAGCTCTTATTCCTTCTCCCGCCGCCTGCGAGGTTCGGTCGGTGATAAAGTTCTTTAATGCACTCAGGTGCCAATTGAAATTCATCGGCAGCTCTGTCAGGTCTATGGGCCGAACATCATGAGTAAGCAGATGGTGCGTCGCTGGTGTAGGCAGTTTTCCGAAGGTCGTCAAAGTATCCATGATGAATAGCGCAGTGGACGACCGTCCCTCATCAATGATGATCGTGTTGAGCTGGTGCGGCAGTGCATCATGGAGAACCGTCGCTTCACGATTACGGAGCTGAGCAGCCATTTTCCGCAGATATCCCGATCCTTGTTGCATGAGATTGTCACTAAGCACCTGCTGTTCAAAAAAGTGTGTGCCAGGTGGGTGCGGAAAAACCTGACACCCGAACACAAAATGCAACGTTTAGGAGCAGCACTGACATTTATGCAACGGTATCACGATGACAGCGACGAGTTCCTCGACAGGATCGTCACGGGCGATGAGACTTGGATTTCGCACTTCACCCCGGAAACCAAGCAGCAGTCAATGTATTGGCGGCATAGAGGATCTCCGGTCAGGACGAAATTCAAACAGACGCTGTCTGTACGGAAAGTGATGTGCACGGTGTTCTGGGACAGGAAGGGCATTCTGCTCATTGACTTCCTTCCAAGAGGTGAAACAGTGAACGCTGATCGTTACTGTGAAACACTGCGAAAATTGCGACGTGCCATTCAAAACAAGAGGCGTGGAATGCTTACTGCAGGTGTCGTGCTCCTCCATGACAATGCTCGTCCACATACGGCTCGGCGCACAGCAGCTGTTTTGACGGAATTTGGCTGGGAATTGTTTCATCATCCACCCTACAGTCCTGATCTTGCTCCCAGCGATTTTCACGTTTTCTTGCACCTCAAGAAATTCCTGTCGTCCGGTTAGCGTTTTGGCAACGACGAAAAGCTGAAGACGTCTGTCACACGCTGGTTCCATTCACAGGCGGCAGAGTTCTACGACAGAGGGATACAAAAGTTGATCCCACGATACGACAAGTGTCTCAATTCTGATGGTGGCTATGTTGAAAAATAGCTGAAACATTGCTGTACCTGTTGCCAATAAATGTTTTCCTGAAAGTGTGTTCTTTTTTTTTTTAAATAGAGAAACTTACTTTCTGGATGCGCCTCGTATGTTAATAAAATGTTTTGCTATATTTTGTAAATCATATTGCGACCTCCTCAGCTCTTTACACGATCCAATGAATAGCGATCCACATTTCGGGAACCCCCAAATCATAGTTCAAAATCGCCAAATCTTCCAAAAAGGAACGTTAGGTAGTTAGTGATATTGTGAGCCTTTTGTTGCAGATAAGTGATAACGTTCTGTAAATACGAGTGTACTAATACTCACTATGACTCCAGGAGTGGACTGGTTCTGGACGAGCGGTGGGACCTGATCGGGGAAACAGTTCACTGTGAATCTAAGGCCGCTCCACGGACCCGATGTGCTGGTACGACGAGGTCTCAGCTCTTTATGGCTCGTGCATTGAGAATTTTTACTCCTGCAGGGACGCTGATGAGAATCGTCTCTCCTGAACATTTACAACAAATAAAGATTCTGAGAAAACTAATCATATTTGCTAAGCCTATTAACTAGCGTTTGACTTGGAAATAATGGACGATTTCCCATCGCTAGATTGGAGACATGCGCCAAAAATAATAATAATAATAATAATAATAATAATAATAATAATAATAATAATAATAATAATAATAATAATAATGATTTATTTTAGCTGGCAGAGTTAAGGCCGTAAGGCCTTCTCTTCCACTCAACCAGCAACAGGGTGTTAAAAAAGTATCCAATATTTTGGAAGGTGATAGTATGCATCAAAACAAGGAAAAAATGTCTAATAAACATGGGTCCTAGAACACATACTTTCTGAGATCTGAACACTTGTTCATAGGTGATGCTCGATGTGACGTCCATTCATGGCAATGCATTTTTCTGCCCTACAATACGGCAGGCTACCAGATATCATACCATAGTTGACACCCCTGGCATGGAATATTGATACGTCGCAAAGAATACTGAAAACAAAAGTTTGGTTGCGGATATGAGCGGGGTTCAACAGAGTTGGTGTTGTGAATTTTCGTAATCACCATGTTTGGGCTGATAAAAATTCCCATGCAGTTGAAGAAACAAGGCATCAGCACCGATTCTCGATCAACGTATGGGCAGGCGTTCTTGGCGATAGATTAAGAGCCATACGTGCTACCATAGAAATTGACTGGAGCTCGTTATCAGGACTTTCTTATTGCCTGCCTTGCTGGAGTATGTGCCATGTCAGTAAAGACTACAGATGTGGTTCATGCATGATGGCACACCAGCACATTTTTTCCGCAATGAGCGTGAACACTTGACGTTGACATTTCAGGACTGCTGGATTGACTGGGAAGGCCCCTACTTTGGCCTGCTCGTTCCCCAAACCTAAATCCCCTAGACTTTTGGTTATAAGGAACAACCAGGTCAATTTCAAATAGTACGTGATCCTTTACGTCGAAGGGCAGAGGAACTGCCATAAATGGACGTCACATTGAGCACCTCCTATGAACAAGTGTTCAGATCTCAGAAAGTATGTGTTGTAGGACCCATGTTTATGCGACATTTTTTCTTGTTTTGATGCATACTATCACCTTCTAAAATATTGGATACTTTTTTATCACCCTGTATATAGAGTGATTTTCCTCACTTATGAAGGTGATTCGTGTGATTATTTGGAAGCAAAAATCTAAATTAACTATTGGGATTATATTCATAATTAAGGAGTTAAGTGTCATTTGAAAACTGGGAAAATAACTTTTTTTTCATTTCAGTACAGAGAATGCAAAATAATAATACGAACACTTCATCGTTCTAAAGATACAAAATATACGTGCCGATGTATCCCTGATACAATGCAGAATTTTTCAGCTTCGGTTTTAAGGAATTACATACACCTTATAAATTGCATTCTTTCATATCCCTAAGTTCTACTTAAATGAAATGTTTTATGCTTAATGTCTGAAATTGCTTTCCAACCTTAAAATTTTGCCTGCATAAAAAAGTTTTTGAAAGTGCTAATTTTCAAAATTTTCATTTTGCCATTAAAGGTAAAATTCATATTAAGAAGCACTAGCTCACTGGTTAAAATGTCTGCACTGCAAGAAGAAGAAGAAGAAGAAGAAGAAGAAGAAGAAGAAATGTTTCATTAAATTCGTTTTGTTTCTAAATTTCTGTTAAAGGTAGGATAAAGTTTTAGCTACAGTTACTTGATCTTACTGAGGAAAAGGGTAATGCAAAATTTCATGCAATACTTTACCTAAAAAATTGTGAAATATATCGTCGGCTTATAAACAAAACATTTTAAATAAAAAATATTACCTCTGAGAAAAAGGCATTTTGAAAAATCTTAACAAAACTGAATCCTCAAAATATTATTTTTAACAAGATGTTTCTCTTTATGCGTATTTAATTTTCCAATTATAAGTTTATACACATATTATGTACATTATAAACATCTTTTTCTCATAAGTAATATTTTTAACTTAGCGTGTTTTGCTTGTAAACCGACGCTATGATTTAAACATTTTTCAGAAAATGAGCGATTAAGTTACAGATTGCTGGCTGGGATTATATTTGCATGACAGGACATTTTAATGCATAACTTGTTCATTTTATAGGTATTTTAAAATTTCTTTCACAGATATAAAGCTTAAAGTTTATATTAAATTACTATAAGAAAGAAGAAAAATATTTTTTCTTTATCCTCGAGGGTATATTTTGAGAAAATGAGCGGTAAACTTGCAGATTGCTGACTGGTATTGTGTTTAATGGCAGGACATTTCACTGCATAACTCGGTCAATTTTATAGATATCTTAAAGTTTCTTTCAAAGATATAAAGCTAAAAGTTCATTTCAAATTACAATAAAATCCCTCGTATCCGACACCCAATTAACCGGCAATACCAAAACAACGGCACGTTTGGTTAGACCAAAAAAAATCATTCATGCGAAAGCGAAGTGTCGAAGATTCGAGTGGTTTTCGTGGATCGCACATGCTGCATATTGTTTACTCTTTACATTGTTCACACGTGAAAACAGACAGAAAACTCCGTCATATCTCTGGAGATCGGTAAGCTGACAGTTGGGTCTTGCCTCTTTTTATTTTCTCAGAATGATAGCTAGTATACATAAACAAGAAGACATAAGAGATATGTTAAAGAGGTTCAAATCAACGAGCGCTACTTCATCTTCACAGTTGTGATGTTGGCTACACTGCTCTTCATGTCACATGGTCGCTATTTAAAATTGTCTTAAGGTTACAAAAACGTTATTTTTTACGCTATTATGCATTACAATCAATTATGAAGTCATGAATGTACATTACCATATTCAGTACTAAAAATAAAAACTGTACGTATTTAAAAACTTTATTTTTAAATATCTACATATATGAACATTACTAAATTTAAATATGAAAAAAAAGTTTGTGCAGTACAGTATGTCTTTACCTAACCTATAAACGTATTTTTCAATTATCCGGCAAAATCAGTTATCCGGCACAAGCTTTGTCCTACAGTTGCCGGATACGAGGAATTCTACTGCATTATAAATATAAAATATTAATTTTTTTACCCTCGAAGATGTAATTATGTAATTCCTGAATTCTTTCAAAAAATATAATTTAGACGATTCTACTCACTCTCCCCGAATTTGAGATGTCTCCGAGTTGAAGGAATAACAGAAGCCATATTCACTCTTCTGGAGCTCGAACAGAGAGCAGCAGTTGAAGTTAGCTCCGCGCCACCAACACTTGTCCACAAAGAACTCTGTGCACGTTGACATGGTCTAGAAAAAATGATGTTGTAAAGCCTTGGTTTTTCTGAACCGACGCATGCGACGTGCGAGATGCGAGGCCCGCCTCACACAAATCCGGACTACACAAGGGATAGTGAGTGGTTTCTATAACTGCGTACCTCGCAACTATAGAAACCACTCACTCTCTCTCATGTAGTCCAGATTTGTGCGAGGCGGGCCTCGCATCTCGCACGTCGCATGCGTCGGTTCAGAAAAACCAAGGCTTTAAAGATTGCATCATATAGAACTAGTTGACAAATAAATGCACTAGTCGAGTGGTAGGACTATTTACCGCTTTGATTACGTTACAAGAAGCATGAGGATTGTATGAGGAATTCAGAAGTTTTACATGATGACAATCTCTATCACTATTTTCATGGAGCAGAAATTACTACTTTCTTCCGTGCTTTTTTGAAAGGAAGCACATAGACCTATTTCTTCTCAACCCTCTAACTATGGAAGCAACTGAACACAACGTACCTCTAGCATGAGAAGGGTGATGTTGACGTTCTCCAGTAGCTCTGCATTCTCTGTATCATTCCCGAAAGTAATTCCTATCTTGTCGAAGTCTCCGAAATTGACCGCAGTCATGCTAGCGACTAGCCGATCGTAAGCATTTGTAGTCATCTCGTCAGCATCTGCCAGATACCTGTAGTCAACAGAAATCAGTTTCTCCTGGAAAACAATCCTTACTTACTGTTGCAAGGGTTGGCTATTTAGTAATAAATCTTAATGATATCTGTATGTTCACAGTGGTGCAGGACGTGCGCGCCAGCATGGGGAAGGCATTGGGGGCAGTTGATCCTACGGAGAAGTCAATCATTTCTACAGGGGTATCATTTTATTTTTACTTCAATTTTTATTGTACCTGAGTTTTTGAATGTCACTCCCACCCCTTCCACTAATGAAGTTAAATCGTTCTCCACACAGATCCAAGACCGCATACACAGTCATAGTAGCCTTACGGCCATAGTAAACAGTATGTTCCAAAAATATGTTCGCGTTTTCCAGTGACGAAAGAGCTTTCAATATTGCATCATTTTCCATTTGCCTACGTCGCATCCCGGTTTCCCCACCTGCTTCTATTCGCCTCTCTGTAAATGCTAGTGGCTGGGCTGTCTTAGCTCTTTTCTGAGAACATTAATTTATGTTTGGAATTGGATGTCTACGTAATATTATACCCATAAAATTGTTTAAAATAACTTAAATAAAAGGGCCTCGTTAAGTAATTAACTGCCACGTAATTTCCTCCCTTTCTACGACGCTGCGACGTAACCATTTGGACGGACAGTAGATAGCATGTCTGAATAATTTTATCTTTTCGGATCGGACAGAAGTGAAGATTGAATTTACAGTACGTAAGGTCTCTTTTATAGAGTAGGTACAGAATTATTTCAACATGAGTTACTGATACGAAGTACGAACCTGGTAATTGGAATTGTCCACACCTGTGGAGTAACGGTCAGCGCGTCTGGCTGCGAAACCAGGTGGCCCGGGTTCGAATCCCGGTCGGGGCAAGTTACCTGGTTGAGGTTTTTCCGGGGTTTTCTTAACCCAATACGAGCAAATGCTGTGTAACTTTCGGTGCTGGACCCCGGATTCATTTCACCGGCATTATCACCTTCATATCATTCAGACGCTAAATAATCTAGATGTTGATACAGCGTCGTAAAATAACCCAATAAAATAAATAAAAATTGGAATTAAGTACAATAGTCTACAGTGCGATAATATGCACATTAGAACTGAATCCTGCATCGAAATGAACGGCCACCATTTTCAAAAATGTGTTTAAATATACATATTATGATTATTTTTCAATTTAACTTCATTCTCTATAGTGTACGCTAATTTGCTGTAGACAGTATAATATACACTGTATAATGAATAGGTCCGCATGGAAAGCTCAGTTCGTGAGTAAAAACACTCTTTGTTAATACTATACTGTATTTCGATTAAACAAAAACATAATGAAAATTATCAAACTCAAAATTGCGATATTTCCTAGTTTACGTAAATGGATGAACTACTTTTCTTCCCTCCTATACCTAGTAAAGTGATTTGTTTGTATTTTACGCCAATATCATCGAACTCCAGTCGTGGAAGGGGGTAGCAAACGGTGTTTCCGGTTCTTAAGCGTTGATCCAAAGGTATTGCCAGGTTAATATTAGAAATGTTAATAAAAATAAAATGATGTCCCTGTACTTCATTTCATTTGCCGTGACATGTAAAAATTACTTCCTTGAATTTGTGATTGCTTGCGAATACAGAGTATTACCTTTCTGAGAACAGAGGAATATTCTTGTAAATTCTCACGTTATATGTTTCAAATAGGACATATAATAAGAAATATTAACAAATAGTGTAATAATAAATAAGTGTTGCAGCTATGTTTATTGTATCTCTTCCGCAGAAATGGTTCAACTGTGGAATATTTGTTCTGAATAATAGGTGCTTACTTCTCTCGGAAAAGCAGAGCTTTGTCCCAGCGTACATGGTTGCTGTCGCAAATAGTAAAGGCTGGGAACGGGAGGTTTTCGATGGGGAAGTTGGTGCTTTCCAAAACAGTCATGGTGGGGCTAGTCTGATACCGTTCCCAGATGTTGGAAGACGTAAACAACGCTCCAATTACAGCCATCGAACAGAGGCTTGCCCAAATGCATCTGGAAGAAAACATTTTTCATTAATGAGTGTACTTCCCAATATTAGTACCGACAACACCACAACTTCTAAATAAAATCGCCGTACTAAGCCGTGCAAACTTCAAATTTAAATGTGTCTGGCATTAAACGGATTACATAGGCTGCTTGTTTATGCGGATGACGTGAATACGTTAGGAGAAAATCCACAAACTATTAGAAAAATACGGAAACTTCACTTGAAACGAGAACTGAGATAGTCTTTTTGGAATTTACTTCTAAATCTAAGTGTATGATTATGTCTTGTGACCAGAGCATAGTACGAAATGGAAATATGAAAGTTGGAAATTTAAATTTTCTAATTGTTGCCTTATACAGTGTAAATGTCCAATTATTATTAAGGAGTCATATGAATTTAAGTATTTAGGCATACTTTTTGACAATCATTTAAAATGGAATTAATTACCTTGTGTAATAAATTACGTAAAATAATATATCATTTTGTTTTATTGAGGAATTACTTTATTACGCACAACATACTTAACTTTATTTCAATCGGTAATTATGTATGGAATTATAGGAATGGGGTAGCTTATTTAAATCCAATTTTAATCCACTTTATTTATTACAGAAGAAAATAATTAAAATATATCTTCATAAACCTATTGATTTTCCATCTCAAAATTTGTTTTTAGACTTTAATGTTCTTAAAATAAGACAAATTTATTATATTGTATTAATAAAATTCATACATGAAAATTGAAATAATTTTTAATTATATTCGCATAGTTATGAAACAAAAGGTACGAATTCTTTAAGATTGTTTGAAGCAAAATGCAACACTGCTACAGTATTTAATCATAGTAGTAATTTAGGTCCAAGAATATATAACAAATTTATATTTAAATATCCTAATATTGTCAATTCTAATAGTTCTAGTATTAAATTTAATAAGTTATGTATGACTTTTATAAAAATTTAAAAATTGTAAATTTAAATTTATATATTCTTATTGCGTGGTAGACATAAGACAAATTGTATTATATACTTCTTAATTTAAATTCAGGAATCCGTCCCTGAGCACGAGTTCTACTCTTTCAGGGGCGAGCGAAAGTTTTTCTGTTTATTTATATTTATGTTACAATTATTAGCAAAATAAATAAATACAAAAATCCTTTCAAAAGATGGAAAAATTTGAATACCTTGGGGCAACAGTTACAAATATAAACGACACTTGGCAGGATATTAAACGCAGAATGAAAATGGGAAATGCCTGTTATTATTCGGTTGAGAAGCTCTTGTCATCAAGGCTACTTTAAAAAATACTGAAAGTTAGAATTTATAAAATAGTTATATTATCGGTTGTGTATATGGTTGTGAAATTTGATCTCTCACTTTGAGAAAGGAACAAAGATTAAGGCTGTTCGAGAATAAGGTGCTCAGGAAAGTATTTGGGGCTAAGAGGAATGAAGTTACAGGAGAATGGAGAAAGTTACATAACACAGAACTGCACGCTTTATATTCTTCACCCAACATAATTTGGGAACATTAAATCTATACGTTTGAGATGGGCAGGGCATGTAGAACTTACAGGCCATTTAACCTCAGACATGAATAATTTATCCCAAGTAATCAGATTACAGATTTTTTTCCCTAGAGACACGATTCAGGTATGTTTTATTGCCGAAAGTTATGTCGTAAATTTCTCGGGCCAATGGAGGGTATTATTGCAATACGACCAGCTTCCAGCTGTTGCGTAGCTTAAAAATGACAACGTGTGAGTGCTAGAGATGAACAATGATCGAGAAAGCAAGACTAACAGCGCCTGCAAAGCCGAAACCCGCACGACAATGTTGTATACGTCGCATCGTTGACGTAAAGACTGCTTGTGAGTGTTTCGAGACGCCGAGATTGATCACTCCCGAAGTCCGGAACGTCAGGCAGTGTCTTGAATCGCCATAGTTGTTTATATCTGACTGAACTTTTATCTACTTTGGCAACTGTTATGTATGTATGAACAATCAAGTAGCCTATTTCAAACATCATCTCTATCTTTCAGTGCATAATAATCCGTTTCCCAATCTTTATTTAATTACTAGGCCCTTATTAAAAGGCTAGGAATTTTTTTTTCATATGTTTGAGATCAAGTGTGCAATCTCGAGTAAAAAGATATTAACGTTATGTTTTATGTTGCTTAGAAATGCAAATTTATTTGAGAATTGTAGGTAATATATAATAGAACCAGAACATTTTTATAACTAAGATACTATTCTGTTTTGTCTTTCATGCTCGACCATGCCGAACTGTAGTAATTATACACCTGGTAGCAGCGCTTTAATGGACCTCATTAAGTACACCTAGTCATCAAAGTTCAGGTTTTCCACCAATCAGAAAGCACCATTGTAGCAATATGAAAGCGCAAGTATCGATTATTCTCGGATATGCAATCGAAAGACAACTAGCGAAACGTCACGGAGGCTGGAAATCCAATACTGTCGCAGAAGGTTATGTTCTGTTACTATAATAATTAGCGTTAATTGTAAATAATATTCAAATAAATTCAATTTGTCATCTCGTTTTCAATGTCTAAATCAATTTCCAGGTTATATCAAGTTTAATGTTCATTTTACTCTCTAGATTATATCAAGGTCAATGACATTTGTTCCTCGGAAAAAATCAATGCTTTCGCGTCTGCGCACATCTCACAATTTAAGACATATTGCACAAGGTCACTTCCGCTCCCCAGTCAGATAAGAATAATATGAATACTTATGAATAATTTCAAGTTAGAAATATGGTCGAGCATAAAAAGTCGTATGAAACTTGCCTATAATGGTAATTAAGACGCTCGTATGAAAGTTATGAAACTCGCTTGCGCTCGTTTCATAAATGTACTAGCGTCTTAATTACTACCATTATAGGCTCGTTGCATAATGTGCTATTTGTCTCATTTAAACATTTATAATGTTATTTATTTCAATGATGTTATGTTGTTCAAAGTTACAAAATCTTTCCACGCCGACCAAATGCTATTTCGAGAATGATGAGCGAGACTCGAAAAACAAATGCAACGAACACAGCGAGCGAGTGCGGCAGTTAGTTTTGTTCATCTCTAGTAAGAGCATATAATATCTAGCAACGATTTCTCGGTATTTTTTAATGTCTTGATTTCATAAGTGGTAATCTTAAGTCATGTTAACTACGCTAAAACTAAAGACCAAAGAGTTTCGCTACCTATGGATGTCTCGTATTGCTTTATGACTCTGTTGAATGGGCAAAAAAGGCAATTCTAGAAGGTATATAATTTTACAATATTAGGCATATTCCATAATTAACATAATAATGCCTGTAGTGCTAATAATAATGAAAATGATGATAAAATCATTTATTGATCAATTTCGAAGAAAAAACTTATGCATCGAGAACCGTGGCGTGGCGTGTCATTCGTGCCAATCAGCACATTACGATGCCTGAACATAAACTGTAGCTATATATCGTGACTAGGAAGATTAAATCTCTCAGAGAAATATCGAGTAGCAGACAGACATGTAATAATTTCTTGCTACACTGCATTGTTAAAAAATGACGGGTTGTAGTGGCACACTTTGGTTCCCAATCAACACTAAAGTTCACAAAATTACAAAATCAGACGCATTTCAGTTTCATGAACCACCATACAGTTTTTAATAAAATGATGATTATCACAACGAAAGATAACGTTTAACAAAATAAAGAAAAATACATCCAAAAAAGTGTCAAAGCTTGGATAGGAGAAGAAATGTTTGAGGAAATGAGAACAGAGAGAAGAGTACAACGATGCCCCCTTATCACCTACTCTATTCAACATCTGCTCTGAGGATTTAGTCAAGATGTGTTTTCAGAACATGGGAGAGGTGAACGTAGGAGAAAGAAGAATGAAATGCAGAAGATTTGCTGCTGATATAGCATTGTTAGCAGAAAAGGAGACGATACAAAGGGATATGCTACTGGAGCTAAATGACAGTTGTGAGTAATATGGGATGAAGACAAATGCAAAAATGGGTATGGCTGTGTTGGGGAGGACAGCCGTCGGTTTTACGTGAATATTGATCATATTTCTACTAAACTTTCAAGAACATTGAGAACTTTGTTTCTCCTTAAGAGATTAAGAACTGTTGTACTTGAAAACTATATCCGTTATGCTTATTTTGCTTACTTTCAAAGTATTCTTACCTATGGAATATTGCTATGGGGCAACAGTGCTTTTATAAATGAATCGCCCCATGCAGAAAGGGCTTCAGTCCATTGGACCTAGTTTTGAGAAAACTAAAAAAAAAAAAAAACACTCTGTGCACTATATTATGAGTTCGAAGCTTATGAAAAAAATCACGGTTATTTATTGACCTAGCAAGAATGCTCTTACAGATTTGCAACGACTTTGAAGTTTTTTAAATGACCAAAAAAATTGTTTTGTGTGCTGGACTGAAGTCCCTTCTGCATGGAGCAAAATATATCTTTATATTTTTCGTATTTTCTTGAAAAAATGTGCATCATTAATTATTTCATTGGGGTAATGGTTACAGTTTGGGGTTGTGAAAGAGTAATGAGTATAAAATAAACTAAAACAATTGGTTCTGAAACAATATTTATGTAAGGAAATGTCAGAAATTTAAAAAAACTACAATACACTATTTCTTTAGTAATCTTGCTCTTCTTGGTCAACAACTTCACTTGTGGACCAGAGTGTAATTTCTTGGTAGAATTCCTGATTTACTGCGATATTTTATTTTTATTTTATTTTATTTTATTTTAAATCCACCACCAAAAGAAGCAGGCTTCCAATTACAGGTTGCTTATATAGATACATATACAAAATACATAATAAGAAAAAACAAAAGAAACAACACAAGCGAAAGAAAGAAAATACAAACCCGTAATATATGCTATAATATAATATTGCAGTTAATATAGTGCCAAATGTCAATATATAGTAGCCTCGTTTAATTATTAGGCAGCGGCATTCCTTTTAAGATTTGTAGGTCTTTATTGCATGCACCGATAATAAAATGAAAATGCGACGTTGTCACGTCTTGTTTGTTGCTGTTATATATTAATATAACATGGAACAAGACACACTGCTAAAATTTGCAACTCTGGTTTATATATACACTCCGCGTGGAGTATTAGAGCGGCCTTCAAAAGACTTGACGACAATGGAGAGTATAGAATTCCTGATGTATGAAAACTGCTTCATTATGTCCGATATCAAAATGTACTTCTTATCTCGTGCTACCGATTTCGGTGCAGTTTCTTTTATACAACATTGGCCACCAGTTCTTAATATCCAAAATGTCCTCAATTTGGACTTTACATACCTCATACTTCGCAGATGCATTACTTTGTATGATCAGTTCAGTTATTTCATGCACAGAGTACAGTCGATCATATCTTCTAAGAGAGTGTTTGATTGTAGCAAAATCTCTGTCGCAGGACAGAAAAGAATGATCTCTTACAGGAAAGAATTGCTCGATTCTTTTAAATCGACTGGTGTCTGTTAAAAATATGAGCAATCTTGCTAGGTATAGTTTCTATTCCGCCCTGCACAGTTGTCGGAAAACAAATGTAGCACTGTAATTTCAGAAGGAATGCCTTGCAGGTAATTATCCAGAAAAGAACACACCTTATTACATATATTTTTGGCAATGCCCTCATGATAAATGCGTATTATAGCTTTATTTTTCCTAATATCTTGAATGCAAAATATATTAACATTCAGCTGCCGCAAGTAAAATGTTTCCTGGACAGGAATAACCGGTAAATAAATATTTTTCATAAAATCTATTTCAAGACATAATACATAGGGTTGAACTTCAAGTTTGTTATAGAATTCCCTAGCCTTTCGTTTGTGCACCAATTTCTCAGCCAATGCACACCGTTTTGTCTTATCATTAATATGAGGATGTCGAAGTTTAACTTTTATCCAGTGTTTCACCGGTAAAAATTATTATTATTATTATTATTATTATTATTATTATTATTATTATTATTATTATTAAGTTATCATTATCATCATCATCATCATCTTTGCACAAATGCAGGTTCTCAGCAAGAAGGGCTTCAGTCCTGGACTGAATTCCTTTCTGCATAGAACTCTGAGCCTGACGCTTCAGTTTCTATCTTTCCAAGCACTGGACTGAACACCTTTCTGCACAGGCCGATGGAGCCACCCATAAAGATATGATTTCCATCGATATCTCATTTTTCAAAATTTGTGACTGAAGCCCTTTCTGCATGGGGCGATTCAAATAGGGTCCTATTCCTTCCAAAAAGGGCCATAAGAATTATATAAAATGCAACTTTTAATGAATACTATAAACCTTTACTTGTGACAAACAAAATCATGACTGTAATAAATTTATATATTCTAGAGTTAATTTTGTATGTTAAGGACAATCTTCCAACTTTAACATTAAGAAAAGATATTCATTCCTTAATATCGTAACTTGTAGACTTGCTAAATCGCCAAAAAAAAAAAAAAAAAAAAAAAAAAAAAGTTGTCAAATGTCATTGAAGGTTGTAAATAAATTTCCATCACATATTTTTAATTTAAGAAGAGCTGCTCTCAAATTTTACACCTCTATTTGGTTAATATTAAATCCTTTTTATAACCCTGACGAATTTTTTTATTGTACAATCTCGTTGTACTTGTTCCATTTTAACTGATCTTGTCTATACATATTGTTTTTAGACATGTAATTTAAACTATTAAACTACTCGTACATATCGACAGATCTAGACGATATCTTTCGTTTAACACCAAAATCTAGGCGCTAGTACATCGGAATCGCAAGATATAGACCTATTGCCCGAAAATGTTCGCGTATGGCTGGAAACACGAATTTTCCTTCAGAAGGAGTAGTAGGTTATTTTACGACGCTTTATCAACATCTAAGGTTATTTAGCGTCTGAATGTGATGAGGTGATAATGCCGGTGAAATGAGTCCGGGGTCCAGCACCGAAAGTTACCCAGCATTTGCTCATATTGGGTTGAGGGAAAACCCCGGAAAAAACCTCAACCAGGTAACCTGCCCCCACCGGGAATCGAACCCGGGCCACCTGGTTTCGCGGCCAGACGCGCTGACCGTTACTCCACAGGTGTGGAATCCCTTTAGAATCGTCCATATTATCACCCCTCAACGTAAGGCCCTAACTTCCTAACCATTCTGTATTTTTATAATCTTAACGTTCTCGTACTCGTGAAGAATCGGGGTAAAAGATAATGAAAGTACACATTGTAAATATTAAAACAAATTTAAACGTTGCAGGAACTGAGTTCCGGAAAGTATGTGGATTACATGTACGGGGTGAACAAAAGTTCACTACGCCAACATTTTTATCGCCGAACAAACCAAAACAAATGTCCATGTTTGTTCCGCGCACACTAGTGAACAAGAGCGCACACGGTGGCGTTTGTCAACAGATCACTTGCCTTCTAATGTTTTAGCAAATTTTTGTTCACGCTATAAGTTGTTTGAGCTCTTATTTTTCATTTCATTTTCATTTCAATAAATTCAGCTTGTTTTGCTATTAGATCTATGCAAAAGATAGTAAATATCAATACCTTAAAAACAATATACTTTGCATACTTCCACTCGGTAATGAGTTTTGGAATAATATTCTGGGGAAATTCCACAGATAGTAATAGTATATTTCTATTACAAAAAAGAGTAATTATTGTTTTTTTTATTGATATTTATTTGTCATTCAACTTTACAATTCACAGTTATGGTGGACCTTCACATTTCTGTTTTTCGATCCACCATCCCTTTAATACATATAACTCTTTTCTATTAATGTATTCTTTCCCGAGAATTTCCTGATTGCTTTCTAATGTTCTGTTAAGACTGAATTGCTATATGTCCTTCCCCCTCTGTCCTCTTCTATTCTCTCCCTCCTACCTAGACTGTTTCCCTTCCATTCCTAAATTTCCTATTTTATTACCCCTATCCATATATTTATATTACAAAAAAGAGTAATTAGAATAATAGTAGGTGCCAAATCTAGGGAATCGTGTAGGGCTACTTTCAAAAAACTACAAATAATGCCCATGGCTTGTCAGTATATCTTTTCATTAATAATCTTCCTCGTATGTAATCGTGAAAACTTTGTAACTAATTCAACAGTTCATAGCATAAATACACGTCAAAAAATGACTTTCATACTCCATCGGCAAGTCTATCGTGCTATCAAAAAGGAGTGCGTTATATGGCAGTAAAAATTTTAATAGCCTCCCTATCGATATAAAAAATGAAACTCAAAACATAAAATTATTTAGGGCCAAATTAAAGAAGTACCTAATTTCTCACGTCTTCTATTCTGTAGGTGAATTCATGACATTCAGTAACACTTCATGAAATTGATACTAAAACTTTGTGTTGTACTAGTAGACTATATTGTAAATCTCGTCTGTATATATTTCATCTAGACTGTGACTATAAATTAAGATTTTATAATAGTATTAAGTTTTTTGACTTGTTCCATATTCTAGCTGTAAGCAATGTATGAATACCATGGAATGTTAATAAATACAATACAAGCTGAGTTCAGACTATACTGTCTACATCAGTGGTGACCAAAACTCGAACGACAGTGATTACACGCTAGAGAGAATCTAAGAAGTAAGGCGACGGGAGAGAGGTACATGGCATGAAAACTACAACCAGTGGTGGTTCGTGCACTAACATTGATTTCTTCTTCAACCCCGGGAATAAAAATAGCAAGCTTTGCTGTATCAGTAATGTCACTACTGACATCAAGAACCAATAAAAAATATATATACACATTTTCTTGCCTTTTTATATATTCCTCAATGAACACAATCAGAAATTTCCTGAATTCTCTTCTGGATATTTAGTCGAGAAATGCGCAGTTTTTTCAAAATTAATTAACAACTCTCATTGAACAAATTATTTCAGCCACCTTGATCATTACGCTTTTATAAAACTCTCCTTCGTTGGAAGGCTTAAGAGAACGAGCTATTCCGTTCGCCACTAGATATGTAGCTGCTTTCTTTACATTTATTTATGTCATCTTTCTCTTCATGATGATGATTTCAGTTCTTGGAGTTTAATAGCTCGTTTCATTACTACACTAGCACGTAATATTCAATCAGTTTCTCTATATTATTATTATTATTATTATTATTATTATTATTATTATTATTATTATTATTATTATTATTATTATTATTATTATTAACGCAGAGCTGCACGCATTATATCCTTCACCTGACATAATTAGGAACATTAAATCCAGACGTTTGAGATGGGCAGGGCATGTAGCACGTATGAGCGAATCCAGAAATGCATATAGAGTGTCATTTGGGAGGCTAGAGGGGAAAAGACCTTTGGGAGGCCGAGACGTAGATGGGAGGATAATATTAAAATGGATTTGAGGGAGGTGGGATATGATGATAGAGATGGATTAATCTTGCTCAGGATAGGGACCAATGGCGAGCTTATGTGAGGGCGGCAATGAACCTCCGGGTTCCTTAAAAGCCAGTAAGTAAGTATTATTATTATTATTATTATTATTATTATCATCATCATCATCATTATCATATTACTGCTGCTGCTACTGATAAAGCTATCAGTATTATTATTATTATTATTATTATTATTATTATTATTATTATTATTATTATTATTATTATTATTATTATTAAATAACTAGTAAATAACTGATAATAGTCATCAAAAGATTTAAAAAAATAAATTAAAAAGAAATATAGCGTAGTAATTATTTTATCATTCAAGGGAAGATGTAGGCCTATATATTGAGGCACATAGGCCTATATAAAAATTATGGAAACACTTTCTGATGATGATAATAATAATAATAATAATAATAATAATAATAATAATAATAATAATAATAATAATAGTAGGCCTACTTGTTATGCCTGTGTATTCAGCGTGCATTCTGTAATGTCGCTTCTATATTCCACTTCTAATTAAACCGTTGAGCAAAGTAACGTATTACATTTTCTCCGACAGAACAGCGAATAAATTCCTCTTCCCATTCTGTACGAAACCTTCTGTTCCTGCTCGTAGAGACAGAGAGCAATGTACAGGAAACTTACCTTGCTAGTATGAATGTCTTTGATTACACAATGTAATTACGATACCCAGTTTGGTCACCGCTGGTCTACATACATAGTCCAAGTACGGGTTAAGTGCAATGGGGCGCCCACTTCCCCGTAGAATCGTGGTTATGCAGTTGTGACGTCGTAATAAAGTCGGTCTATTTCATAGGCAAATACATTACAAGACTTCCGACTCACAAGGGAATGTTCAACACTGGAAGATTGCGTACGATCTTCAAATTTTGCACACTGATACGTCTTATTAGTGTAAGATGTGCCAAAAAAATAGTTTCGGAAATCATATGCAGGGTGTTCAAATGATGTTCCGAATATCTATATGAATCTAGTGGTTGCGGAGCCTTTTGAGGTAGCATGTGGCAGAGACGACGGAGAAACAAGACTGCAAACGCAGAGTTAAATAGGGTGCATAATTGTGAACATACAGCGGACAGACAGAATAAGAAATGAAGCTGTGTTGGGTAGAGTGGGTGAAGAAAGAATGATGCTGAAGCTAAGCAGGAAGAGAAAAAGGAATTGGTTGGGTCACTGGCTGAGAAGAAACTGTCTACTGAAGGATGCACTGGAAGCAATGGTGAACAAGAGAAGAGTTCGGGGCAGAAGAAGATATCAGATGACAGACGACATTAAGATATATGGATCATATCCGAAGACAAAGAGGAAGGCAGAGAACAGGAAAGATTGGATAATGCTGGGTTTGCAGTGAAAGACCTATCCTTGGGCAGAACATTAAATGAATGAATGAATTAATTAATTACTAAGTATGAACTGATATCATTGAATTAAACAAACACATGGATGGTATATTAAATTGGTAAGGTACGTTCAATGGTCTTACAAATTAAATCTATAACGGTATATTTTACAGTAAGTAGACCACAATGATGATCCCCAATAATTTCATCTACTTATGGAATTAATCTTCTCAAAAGAATATTGGACAAAATTTTGTACGACGTTAACAAAAATTATATTCCTCGAAAGTTACTACAGTTAATAACAAATGGCAATAAAATAAATTGGGCTAGCGCTTTAAAAAGTGAACTTGATAAGATTGGACTGGGACAACTGCGGAGAGAATATCAAGAAAGTGAAAACAAAGTTTTTAATATTATAAGACGGTCCACACCTGTGGAGTAACGGTAAGCGCGTCTGGCCGCGAAACCAGGTGGCCCGGGTTCGAATCCCGGTCGGGACAAGTTATCTGGTTGAGGTTTTTTCCGAGGTTTTCCCTCAACCCAATACGAGCAAATGCTGGGTAACTTTCGGTGCTGGACCCCGGACTCATTTCACCGGCATTATCACCATTTCATCAGACGCTAAATAATCTAGATGTTGATACAGCGTCGTTAAATAACCCAATAAAAATATTATAAGACAAAGGTTTAACGATAAAGAAAAACAACAAATTTTTGGTTACATGAATAACAGAATTACATTACAAAATTACAGGGAAGTTGAAACTTTATGACGTCAATAACCATAGCCTATATGACAATATGTGATAAAAATGCTAGAATTGATTTTGCATGCATAAGGCTAAGAATGTAGAGACTGAAAGGTTTAAGAGGTATCTAATATATAAAATGACAGATGTATATTATTATATGGCGAATAGAAGATGTAAAGCATAATATAGGCCTATTGTTTTTTACTTGGTTATTTAACGACGCTGTATCAACTACTACGTTACTTAACGTCGATGGCATTGGTATTGGTGAGATGAGGCCGACGATTTGCAATAGATCACCTGACATTGGAAAAACCTCGGAAAAACCCAACCATGGAATCATCCCAAGCAGAAATCGAACCCACGCTCGAGAACTCCGGATCAGTAGACAAACGCGTTACCGCCTGAGTTACGCCCGTGACTCATATATTGTTAAGATGTGTTGAGATAGATTGAAGTAAACACAGTTTTATGGAAAAGGAATGGTACAGTATAGTAACGAATTTATATTAGTGAAAATATCACGCATTACAAATAAACAGATAATAAAATCTTTAGGAACATATTTTTGGAAACATGCGAATTAGAGAAATAAACAAGTTAAAATAAATTTTAAGAAGCGTGTATGTAATGTAAGTAGATCTGCCTGCCAAACACTCTTATATACAGAGTGGATGTAAATAATGTCCAAAGCTCGGAACTTGGGGACTTGTGTCTTTACACGTGGTTAAGCGACCTGACTCAAATATCAACAAACTCCCGCTTCCAGCACGGAGGTACTGTCAGGTCTGATGGAACAACATATTGATAGTATTACGGTAGGTTGAAACACGTAATTTTTAGCATATAATATATAATAAAAATAAACATGAGAAATATATCAACTTTACTCTTCTCCTCTGTACATTTTATTACAGTGTATTCGAATATTTCCGAACCCATAACTCTTCATATGATATGAAACGAGAAAAATTTATTTCCACATCATATGAAGTGACGAGAGCAAACTTAAAACACTGAATGTTTTCACTGTCACTGTTTTCTGGTCGATTTTCAGCAGTTGCTAGCTGATCTCGTATCTGAGAAAAATAAGTAGGCCTATATCCTAAATTTTTCTCGAAAATAATTTTCAATTTGTGTGTCACTATTAGGGCAGGCTCCTCTAAGACTTGATCCATGGCTATGAACAGATTTACCGCTAATTTAAGGGACTGCAATGTCTTTCAATGAATGCCTCTAATTTATGTGTGGCACAACTTACAAAATATAAACTCTCCATTCGAAAACAAATAAGGTATCTCCTCCGAATCCCTCGACGAATTCTGTACCTAAAGTTTAAAAAATGTATTTTTAAACTTCTGTAATACCCATTCGAATAACACGTATTTTCTAATTCTTCAAACAGACCGTTTTCCTGTAATTCTCTGAATGTCATTGGCTTCGAAATGACACAGTTTCCCCATCCGTCTTCCTGTTATTCGATGTGACCACTTTCTTAGTACACACGACTGTCCCTGAGCACTTGCAGCGCGAGCTTTGTGTACATCGTACCTTAAGCTTACTCATGCACACGACACACAAGTCCCCAAGTTCCGAGCTTTGGTAATGCCATTAATTTTAGGGTGTTATTCTTTGAGATATTTCAAACAACGTTTAATACAATTTTGCTAGTTTTTGTTTCCTTTTCGAGATAAAAACTGTTTTATGTGGAACATTTTATAGCGTGTTTTGGGAAAGTTATTAATTTAATTCCCTTTATGATTTGTCAATTTGAGAGAGCAATGTATTATGATATAAATAATTTTAGTGTTGTCCTTTAAATGAGCAGAAATTTGATAAAAACAAATGTAACACTATAAAACTCCTTTCAAGAAAGAAAAGTTATATTTGTTCGAATCAAATTTCTGCATATTTAATGGACAAAACTAAAATTCATTCAATCATTTATTATCATAATACACTGCTTTCAAACTGACTGAGCATATTGGAATTAAATCAATGGCTTTCCAAAACACGCTATGAAATGTTTCATATAAAACAATTTTTATCCGAAAAGGAAACAATAAATGAGCAATATTTTATTAAGCTTTTTGTTTGAAATATCTCAAAGAATAACACCCTAAAATTAATGACATTACTTATAGTTCACTCTGTATATAAAATTGCATATTTTTTTACTTTGTTATTTAACGACGCTGTATCAACTACGAGGTTATTTAGCATCGATGAAATTGGTGATAGCGAGATGGTATTTGGAGAGATGAGGCCGAGGATTCGTCATAGATTACCTGACATTTGCCTTACGGTTGGGGAAAACCTCGGAAAAAAACCAACCAGGTAATCAGCCCAAGCGGGAATCGAACCCGCGCCCGAGCGTAACTCTAGATCGACAGGTAAGCGCCTTAGCCGAAATTGTATGTTGATAAGTGAATGATAGCTAAACGAATGAAGATTAATGGTGTCATTCAACATTGTAACGCACTGCATCCAAATAAATAAAAATAAAAACAAATACAAAAATTATAAAAAAAAAAACTATTCAATGAAGTGCAATATAAACAGAACAGCAAAGACTAAACTGATATTGTTTTGTATGGACTTGCAGTAACAACCATGCAGCTGCTTTAAACTCCACCGCAACGAATGTCGACGTAATGAGAAATGAATCAACTAAACGAATAACAGAGCCTAATTAATACTGGTTAAGCATAAAATAATTGCAATCTCCTTCAGATATATAGGCCTAACAGTGATCAATAACAGCAAACCACAGCTAAAATTACCGTCGTTCAATCAATCGCTATACATACCTCTCTGTCCAATGCCTTCCGTCTTCCACAATGTACCTCAGTCCGTGCAGAGACGTGTTGATGCAGTAATCACGCAAGAAGTGCAGGATGAACGTCAGCGCCATGGCCTGGCGCAGGGAGCACCAGGAACACTTGCCGGCTTCTTTCATGTGACGTCGTGGCTTTCTACTCCTGCGGGTCGCTCTGGTGGCGTACCTCATGGCCTGCACAGCTGCAGACACAGATGACTGGAGAACGGATTTCTAGCTCCGTACCTATTTTGTTTGCCACTTTCTATATGTGTGTTATTCAGATATCTCTACGTTTCATGTACAGAGATCTATAGGACCTAAAAGCCTAAATGAAACATAAAAGTCCTATAATGTCTAAAAACTATGTCTGTGCTCAAAAGCGTCTTTTTAGTATTTTTATATAGCTGAAATAAAAATGCCGGTACTGAAAACGTAAAAATGCCCAAAAAGCTGCAAAAGAAAACTATTTAAAATGTAAAAAAAAAATATCTTACAGACCACACTAGTATGGCAAGTTCGTTCCATATTGCAAAGGAAAGGAAAGAGGAAAGGAAACGAAAGAGGAAAGGAAAGGAAAAAGGAAAGAGGAAAGGAAAGAGGAGAGGAGAGGAAAGGAAAGAAGAAAGGAAAGGAAAGGAAAGGAAAGGAAAGGAAAGGAAAGGAAAGGAAAGGAAAGAAGAAAGGAAAGGAAAGAAGAAAGGAAAGGAAAGAAAGGAAAGAGGAAAGGAAAGGAAAGGAAAGGAAAGGAAAGGAAAGGAAAGGAAAGGAAAGGAAAGGAAAGAGGAGAGGAAAGGAAAGGAAAGGAAAGGAAAGAGGAAAGGAAAGAGGAAAGGAAAGAGGAAAGGAAAGAGGAAAGGAAAGAAGAAAGGAAAGGAAAGAAAGGAAAGAGGAGAGGAAAGAGGAAAGGAACGGAAAGGAAAGGAAAGGAAAAAAAGGAAAGAGGAAAGGAAAGAGGAAAGGAAAAAGGAAAGGAAAGAGGAAAGGAAAGGAAAGAAGAAAGGAAAGGAAAGAAAGGAAAGAGGAAAGGAACGGAAAGGAAAGGAAAGGAAAAAAAGGAAAGAGGAAAGGAAAAAGGAAAGGAAAGAGGAAAGGAAAGAAGAAAGGAAAGGAAAGGATAGAAAGGAAAGAGGAGAGGAGAGGAGAGGAGAGGAGAGGAGAGGAGAGGAGAGGAGAGGAGAGGAGAGGAGAGGAGAGGAGAGGAGAGGAGAGGAGAGGAGAGAGGAACGGAAAGGAAAGGAAAGGAAAGGAAAGGAAAGGAAAGGAATGAGGAAAGGAAAGAGGAAAGGAAAGGAAAGGAGAGGAGAGGAGAGGAAAGGAAAGGAAAGGAAAGGAAAGGAAAGGAAAGGAAAGGAAAGGAAAGGAAAAAAGGAATGAGGAAAGGTAAGAGGAAAGGAAAGGAGAGGAGAGGAAAGGAAAGGAAAGGAAAGGAAAGGAAAGGAAAGGAAAGGAAAGGAAAGGAAAGGAAAGGAAAGGAAAGGAAAGGAAAGAGAAAGGAAAGGAAAGGAAAGAAAGGAAAGGAAAGGAAAGGAAAGGAAAGGAGAAAGGAGAGGAGAGGAGAGGAAAGGAAAGGAAAGGAAAGGAAAGGAAAGGAAAGGAAAGGAAAGGAAAGGAAAGGAAAGGAAAGGAAAGGAAAGAAATGGAAAGGAAAGGAAAGGAAAATAAGTAGGCTGTAGTATTAAAAAATAAAATACCTTGCATTACAATACACAACACTGTGCGTAAGCTTAATAGTGTAAATAATGTTTGATTAATGTAGGTCTATATTCTTTATTATAGTATAAATAATTTAAATTATAAATATTAGTATTAGCATTGAAAGGTGATGTAATTGTAGTGTAAGAACCTCGAGCGCTCGCGACCGACCGAGTAAATGTTTCAACCGACCAGTTATAAATTGTCGACCGCATGCGCTCGAGCGCATCATTTCCCGGCTGTCTTCTTCACAACCGAGGACTGATCGGCGAGAACGGTCGGCCGTTTTCAAGAGAATGCAGAGGTCTAATAAGAGGCCACCCGAAGACGATGAAATGATCATAATAATTATGAATTCAATATTTTGACATATAATGGGGCCTACGTTTCCCCCCGCACCGAGTGTGGGCACCCTTTCTGGGATCCGTGGCGAAACAAAAATTGACAGTATTTCAAATGCTTGCTGTAGCAACACTATGAGCCAAGCCGAACGTTACTGTTAAAGTTAGGCCACGAACCAATGTAACTTGAAGCTGCGTATAAAATTAGGCATGCCTCTATCAATAATATCTCGGCATCGAGATCAGCGACCACTCGTTTGATTTTTAATTGCGAGTTCTGCAATATTGAAGAGATAATAGACATGTACGACACACTCTGAGTGTTACATAATGCAAAATGTGTTGTTAGCTGAGACTAATTTCGGAATGCCGCAACATGTGAAGAGAAAATTTATTGCATGGCCTTCATTAATTACTTATTTTATCGAGATCCATACTTTCATCTGTAAATCGAAATAAAATTAAAACATTCAAACCAACACGACTGGGTCACGCTGCGCTACATTCCCGATGCAGCGTAGATCTTTTCATTTTCATTTAACGTCTGTCTTATACAGTAGATGATGTTCCGAGGCAGTTATAGGACAATTTCAATTATAACTCTACATTCTTCAAGGAAATCTTCACAGACTATTACAGTAGAACTCCGATTACCCGTCATCCTATTAACCGATTTGCGGATTATACGACTGTCTTTCTGTCGCTTTTTTCAGAGAAATATATGAAGTCTTTTGTCTAAAGGGTTATTACAGGCTTTGTCTTAGAAGTATGGTCTACTGTTCGAGTTGTGTACTATATAAATTATAAACATACTTATGTACAGGGACATCATTTTATTTTTACTTCAATTTTTATTGTACTTGAGTTTTTGACCTTTACTAATGAAGTTCCAAATGTCCTCCACACAGAATCCAGACCGGATATAGTAAGCAGCACTGAGTTAGTATAGTACGTTCCTGAAATATGTTCGCGTTCTCCAGTGACGAAAGAGCTTTCAATATTGAATCATATTTTCGCACAGGTACTGTCCGTTTGGCTACGTCGCATCCCGATTTTCCCCACCTGCTTCTGTTCGCCCCTCTGTAAAAGCTGAGCTGTCTTAGCTCTTTTCTGAAAACATTAATTTCTGTTAGGAATTGGACGTTTACGTAATATTATACAACTGTTTAAATAACTTAAATAAAAGGGCCTCTTTATGTAATTAACTGTCACGTGATTTCCCCCCTTTCTACGATCCTGCGGCATAACCACTTGGACGGACAGTAGATAGCATGTCTGAGTAATTTTATCTGTGCGGGTCGGGCAGAAGTGAAGATTGAATTCACAGTACGTAAGGTACTCTTTCACAGAGTAGGTACAGAATTATTTCAACATGAGTTACTAGTACGAAGGACGAAACTGGCAATTGGAATTAGATGCAATAGTCTATAGTGCAATAATATGCACAAAAGAACTGAAGCCTGTATCGAAATGAACGGCCACCATTTTAAAAAATGTGTTTAAATATTCATATTATTATTATTTTTCAATTTAACTTCTTTCTCTATATTGTACGCTAATGTTCTATAGACAGTATAATTAATCTACACTGCATAATGAATACGTTCGCATGGATAACTCAGTTCGTGAGTAAAAACACTTATTGTTAATACAGTACTGTATTTTAATTAAACAAAAACCTAATGAAAATTATCGAACTCAAAATCGCGATATTTCCTAGTTTACGTAAATGGATGAATTACTTTTTTTCCCTCCTATACCTAGTAGAGTGATTTGTTTGTATTTTACATCAGTATCATCAAACTACAGTCGTGGAAGGGGATAGCAAACTGTGTTTCCGGTTCTCTAAAGGTATAGCCAGGTTAATATTAAAAATGTTAGTAAAAATGAAATGATGTTCCTGTATAAAATGTCTTCCACGGGTATCACAAGAAATCGAGTTGTGCTAAGTATAAAAAGTGCAAATAACTGAGTGGTTTGAGGAAACTGTGGCTCATCTCAGAATACGAGATTGGAGTCATAATATCTGTGTGCAATTTAATAAAAATTAAGGATTAAGGGTATAAAGTATGTAAATGTACAACACGAGACCTCCAGTATTCCTATCTCTCCACAGACAGCCATTAGAAGGAGTTTCCTTGCCCCTTAAAAATCCAGACTTAAATCACTGAACTTCTGACCCACTATCTAACGTGTTCAATACAACACCATGGAGGAAATTACGAAAGCGTAAGCATTAGTCACTAAATTTACGAAAATCTTTTATGGCTCGGATTATTCTACTTTTTCAATTAACCGTTTAGCCCACCTCCTCCATTACCACGGATAATAGTCTAGAGGTTCAACTGTTTACAGGGTGTAAGGGGCATAAGTGCCATTATTTTAACTGATGATTATTCATGTCATAAAGATGAAAAATGTCCTTACAATTTTTTCTATTTACAATATTTAACTAATTATTAAAATTTACAATATTAGACGTTTTGCATCGTTGCTGGATAGGGGGAGTGGGTTTATAAGTACACAGTACAGCTCAAGCGGGTACATACATACCGGTACAGATGCTCTGTTCTAATGCAGGAGCGGACCATGATAATACTTTATTTTTTTTTTTTATATTTTTTATTGGGTTATTTTACGACGCTGTATCAACATCTAGGTTATTTAGCGTCTGAATGACATGAAGGTGATAATGCCGGTGAAATGAATCCGGGGTCCAACACCGAAAGTATGATAATACTGTTGTTTACATAAAACGAGCAGCAAATACAAACTTTCAATCTCATTAATAGAACATTATGGTAAATTTACATTTATGTAACAATATTGCTCCATTTTTTATTGTATGTCTAAAAAATAAACAATAATGGTTTTCTGCACAAAATCACACGAACTTTTTTCTAATGCAAAATTTTAATCTCTCCCGCTTCCGTAAAGCAGTATCATTTTTAAACAAATTTCTGGTTGTGTGATTTTCGAAACGGGGTAAGAGACTCCCAGTTTCTAATAATCGTTGAGAAACTGCTACAAAAGTTCGCCGATTAGATAACCTTCCTTGCGGAAAACTTTGACGGTAACTTACATTCTTCTTGCCGCACTTTAATTACGACGACTTTCTCCACAAATTAATAACACATGATATTCCTAAACTGTAAAGGATATTGTAAGTTGTTTATCGAATACCCTATACTGCACTGTCATCCGCTCGGCAGTATACTGTACCTATGGACAGGGAGCTTGAACTCAGCTGACTCGTGCTTACTTCAGTGCAGAGTACTGTCTGCTGAACGTTGCCATGTCTCTCACGCCAGAACATTGACAAATTTAAGCGTGCATTATCATTTAATTTCACGAAAACGTAATATAACACACAAATATTTATTTAAACTAATATTAACTCTTTGCTAGATATACCTACTGATGTAATTGTTTTCGTAATTTTACTAACGATATAAGCAATATAACGAAAATAAAATAAGGAAAGAAATATTTTTTCTGAGAAAACTATCAAGTTTTGACCCTATGTCGTATGGACATTTTTTGATTCTGTACACCGTTCCCGACGACTGTGAAAAGGATGGCACTTATACCCCTTACACCCTCTATGATAATGTAATTGCAATTATTTAATTAACGTCCCTTTCAATGTATATACCTATTGTAATTGTACCACTGTCTCATTTATTCGAAAATTATGTTATGTAAACTTACTAACCTTAGAGAGGAAATCCATTCCAATAACAATCCAAGTTGACTGTCTCCCACAGAAAGAAATGTTTCCCACATTATCAAGTTTACAATGAGAACCATACAGCTAGCTTGATGTCCGGCCAGCCCGTCTACACGGACTTGCTTTGACTGCCTCGATTCATAAATTCCTGGCATACATATTGGTGTAATATGGTTTTCGCGTGTCAGAAAGGAGCGTTCAAATAAACTCCAATCCAGCGGCACATTAATTAGTTTCTAGTTGCTGATTGGAAGATTAGTAAGAACTACCCGCCCTACCTATTAGCAGATACTAAAGTAAGTTAAAGTATTATCAGCGTGAAAAGTATACTTGTTTATATAATGCCAAGTACCTGCCATTAGTTTAAAAATATTTATATTATATAAGAGTATACAAAATCGTCTTTCTTCAGTCTTGATGGAGTGTTAATAAACGGTTTCAGATTCTGTTACCTAATAGAAATTAAAGTTTTCCGGGAAAAGTGTGAAATGGAAAATTTTCTAGAAACCATTTTTTTTTTCAATCTGATGATTTTTCTTAAGGCTGGTCCACAATAAACCGGAAACGAGAACCAGATCGAGAAAGGGAAGCGGAGAACATGAACATGAAGATTTTTGATTCACAATAAACCGAGAACGGAAATGACTGTGCATATCGATATGTATGTCAATAACGATATGTAAAATCGATATTACGCATTCTGATGTTATTTGTGTATAACTGACCAATGGAGTTCTCTCATGACTACAAGTCAGCCAACGTAAACACAGGTTAACCAACTCCAAAATTTATAACACAGAATATTTAAAACCTCCTGAGTCCTGAGACATTTGTTGTTTTGTTTTTAAAGTTCAATATAAAATAAATAAATAATTATACACTTTTAAAAAGTCACTGACATGAGGAGAATTCTGAAAAAATTCTGCAGGTTACAAGTGCAGGTATATTATACTATACTTCGGGTCTTTGCAGATACATCTTATATCATAGTCATGTATGAAGTATAGTATAGTTAGTACACTACCTACCACTCTCAGGAGTCAGGAGGTTAAGAACTCAATTCATGCGGTCGTTTGGTCACATAATGTATACACATAGCATATATTGAAAGTGATTCTACTGAATTTTTGGATTAGTTATAAACAATGGCTGAAGAAGAAATTATGTCACGGCCTCCTCGCTACAAAATATACGATATCCAAATAGCTTTATGATAACAGAGTGAATCTAGTAGGCTGTGATTGGAAACGAGAACGGCAAAGTTAAAAATTATCCAAATTTCATGTTCTCATTCCCGGGCTCCGGCAAGCTTCTCTATTGTGAATGCTCACATTTAAATTTATATATATTTTAACCATTTTTCCGTTCTCATTCTCGTTATCTTTTCCGTTCCCGGTTTATTGTGTATCAGGACTTACAGTTACTTAACGACATTATATCAACTGCGATGTTAGAGCTGATAGAAATTGATAATATCAAGATGCAGAGCCCAAATATTTTCCATGAGATTACCTGACATTGGTCTTTATAATATAATTTGCCACTGAGTCAGAATACTTTCTATTATGTCACCTTCAAATCCTATTGCCTGTAGAATGTTCATGTCTTTGTTAGTTTTGATACTTCTACGAATAAAGTAGACAGTTTCTGCATAGCATTGACATTCTCGGGGAGCAGTTGTTGCACGTCTTTATATAAATTCACTGTGAAATCAATGCAGCGTTTTCTAAACGTTTGTTCTTCTGTGCTTGACAAGAGGCTTTCTCTTATTTCTTCTCAAACACATAACCAAGTTATAGTGATGGATCTAAGTACTGCTCAATAGACATATTGAAATAATTAATTGTATTCCGACTGTTCATAATATATATATATATATATATATATATATATATATATATATATGTATATATTGCAGAATAACTTTAGAAAGGGAATTAGTAAGTTTTAGAACTTTTGTTCTGTCTGAATTTTCACTTTCAAAGATTTTCAAAGCTTCGTGCGCTTATCCTAAAAAGGCCTACAATTAAAGATTTCAATGACATCCAATATGACTTTTCGCTGCTTTAAACTTAAAGGGTGCTATTCACAGACATTTCGCAGCACGCGCTACGAGCGTACTAAGCTAGCCCCGGCTATCCACTGGTTACTAGTACAGAATTCAAATCATAGACTATTCGATCGCTAACACTGGTTTATGAATACGAAAACGCTGATCATCCACCGGAAGCCCGCGCTAAAAAATGTCTATGAATACGGCCCAAAATGTCGTTATATTTGTCGCTTGGCGCTAGGACACCAAATCTGTCGCTGGCATAGTGCTAAAACTCGTTATGGGTGGTGATAGGTGAAATTTCTATTTTCTTCATTTTTTCAAGCTACGACCTTGATCTTTTGTACATATAATAATTGCGTGATAGATAATGATGCGGTGAAGTTTCATTTCTCTGAGTCAATCAGTTTCTGAGTTATTAAGAAAAATATTTTGAAAAATTTGCATATTTCAAAATAAAATGTGTCGCTCAATTTTTCAGTAAAATTGTCTAAACTTTTTTTTGCAAGACCAGTAGCATATTTAGAAAAATATTAGGCATTAGTTTTCCTGTATCTTTACTATAAAAGGGGGGAAAATTTTATAACCACTGTATATTTCAAAATAAAAATTTTCCATTGCTCCTATAAATATTTCATTTTTTATTTTAAAAAAGTATTCATTTAATCATGAAACCCATGCTTTATTCTGTTAACCACAGTATATGGGCCATTCAGAGCAAAAGTGGTGTAAGTCAAATATGGGTAATGAGGTTTAAAGTAAAAATTCTGTAAAATACAGCGCAAAGTAGCAATTAATATGTTCTTCTTGCTATTCACTGACTACTAATAGTTTAAATAAATTGAATATTAATTGCTTCTTTGCGCTGTATTTTACAGAATGTTTACTTTAACCCTCACTACCCATTTTTGACTTACACCACTTTTGCTCTGAACGGCTCATATAGAACATGCAGTAAAGATTTTTTAATTGGGTTATTTTACGACGCTGTATCAACATCTAGGTTATTTAGCGTCTGAATGAAATGAAGGTGATAATGCCGGTGAAATGAGTCCGGGGTCCAGCACCGAAAGATACCCAGCATTTGCTCGTATTGGGTTGAGGGAAAACCCCGGAAAAAACCTCAACCAAGTAACTTGCCCCGACCGAGTTTCGAACCCGGGCCACCTGGTTTCGCAGCCAGACGCGCTGACCGTTACTCCACAGGTGTGGACTGCAGTAAAGATGTCATCAAAATTGTAAGAGCCTTTACACTTCGAACCTAACGAAATGTGCTGAAAAAAAAAGTGTGAGAAAACAGCTAGTAAAATTTGCATGGAATTAAAATTCAAGGATGCAGCCATTTATATATTGCATAATTTTTATGCTTTCGAGCGCTGCAGAGCACTGAAATTTTCTTAACATATAAATGAGAGATTGCTGATTCATTTTCACAAGAAAACGAAAATACGATTTTTGACTGAAAATTGTCAAAATTTCACCCGTCTCCTCCTTAAAAAGACAATGGGTGCTATTCATAGACATTTCGCTAGCCCGCGCTACGAGCGTGCTAAACTAGGCCCGGCTATCGACTGGTTACTTGTACAGGATAAATATCATATCACATCATATATCATATCATATCATATCATATCATATCATATCATATCATATCATATCATATCATATAGCTAACACTGGTTTATGAATACGGAAAACGTTAGTTCGCTAATCATCCACCGGAAGCCCGCTCTAAGAATGTCTATGAATACGGCCCTAAGTCACTAAGTTGGTAACCTGGTAAGACCTGACTACGCAATGCATAAATGTAATCAGTTTTATAAAGTAATGGGCGTATGTTTTGTTTTTACGCTCTGAAACAAAATATTCCATCAAATGCATGCAACAAAGAAATATTTCACCTGAAGTTTATTTTAAACGTCTTGATGAGATGCAAGATGAGTGCCCTCTTCCCACGCTTCTGTCAACAAGAATGCAGAAGAATTTTCAACATCATACTGTACTTCTTGGACCACTGAACATCAAATTGTGTCTACACACGCGACCCAGGAGGAATCCGATCTATCTTTGTCTCATAAACACACACTTCTCCTGCGTCCCACGCGACAATTTTCCCATCAGCCACATTACTTATATGACTTGCCACCAGAATGTCAACATTATCGCCGTCTTCCACTAGATTCCTTTAATAACGAAAGTCGTTACAATGTGAATTACGACCATTTTGTCATTACAATCATTTTATTTGTTAATCTGTACATACTTCGTTTCATTTTCAGACTACAAATCAATCTCTTCTTTCTTCCCACAATATAATGACTTAAGAATTTAAATTATCTGTCCGTTCATTTTACACACATAATAGTTATAAATAACTGTATGTTGCGATTTATAAAAAAGAGGGAGATTTCTTCCTCTCTGTCCAATGTAACATCCGTATTTCTCATTCAATGGGTTCTGTATTATTTATTTCCTACGTAAATGACTTGCCTATTTATTTGAAAGAGTACCGGTATTTCCTTACTATGTATGCTGATGATACTATGGTTGTTGTAAGTGCTGAAAGCGAACTAACTTTACAACATAAGTGTAATGAGTTGTTGAAGGATCTTAAATTACGACTTACAGACAATACACTCTATTTGAATATTAATAAAACCCTTCTTTTTATTCAGTTTCACAATATTCAAAACAAAAGTGAAAATATTTTGAACATTAGTATTAACGAGCACCAAGTGTGCCAGTCACATTCTCTTGGCCTAATATTTAACGAACATTATAATTGGAAATTACATTGTTTCATTATTTCGATCTTTAATCAGAACACTCAAATTAGGGTTGATACTTGTTTTTGTTCAGTAGCAAAATCACAATAAAATAAATAAAATGGAAACCAAGTGTATTAAATATGTAAAAATTAAAATTTTATTAGGCCTATTTTAAGATTGTAACGTGACAGAAAAAAAAAAACAGACTTCTGATCTGTAATCAGCACACTCAAATTAGGGTTGGTACACTTGTTTTTGTTCAGTAGCAAAATCACTGTAGACCACTGTTATTAGTCTCTCGTATTTAGCGCACATATGTTAAAGCCTACATAAACAATAGCAAAAACAATTAAATGTGTCTAAATGTTCAACTTTTGGGAGAGACTCAGGGGCGGCTCGTCCATAAGAGCTGCGGAGCTGCAGCACTCCCTGCTTTGACAGGAAAATAAAAATAATATTTATTTAATTTGTAGAAGAATTGTTACAGCTTTTATTGGTAAATTGCTTTATATTTCATCTGGCCGGGAATATGTACTATTATCTTATGCATTATCTTTTTGCGCGTCGACTGTACTGGAATTGCCACTGCATTCAAAGTCGTCCTGTGATCTGTAGGGTGGGACAGATCATAGAAAGTGTGTCTTGAAGGTCAGGGGGTAGAGAGGTGAAGGGAAGCAGAGGGAAACTGCCGCTGTTTAAAACCCATATTTCGCTGCAGCGGCTTGCAGAGCCAAGATCTTTCCTCCCCTCCCACACCGCTATTGTAATGCTACGTCAAATGGATTCTCTATTCCCTTGAAACTTAATGACACAATTTTTATTTTCTCTTCACATACTTATTGTTGTAGAATCTTATCGTGTTAATATAACGAAATTAATGTTCTCTTTTGCCTTATTATTACGTATATATCCAGTCTCCAGCAGAACCTAATATTTGCCTCAAATGTGCAAGCATGAGAGTGTGTGAATTACAGAATATTAATTTTATTTTTCTCAACTTTCCCTTGCGGAGAAAATTGATGTAATGAAGTGAAATTAAAGGGTCGTTCGTTACCCGACTTAAATCTTACTCAAGCTTGATCCAGCCGAAATAGTGCATATAATGTAAGGAAGTATAACAATGAAATTTGCGCTGAGCATTTGTGGTTGCCTCCTCTTCGGTGGTGATACTGCATAGACTAGGAGTGGTGTGACAGATTTAGGACATTTGCCCCTAAAAATTAAAAAGCACGAATCTTCGCAATCTCACCTGAAAATGTTGTTTCATTGGCTATGTTAGGCAAAACTAATATTGCTGCGCAATTAAGTGAAACGAACAGAACAAAATTCTCAAACATAATCAAGAAGTGAGAAAAAATCGTGACATTATTTTAAAAAAATATTGATTGTATCAAATTTTGTGGCCAATATGAACTTCTCCTTAGGGGACATGATGAAAAAATGATTCGAAGAACCCTGGTGTATTTCGTGGGTTGCTACAGTCCGTGAGTAATCTAAATGAGCCTCTCAAAAATAATTTGGAACATGCCACTGTTTAAAGGTAATTCTAAGACAATTCAGAATGAACTGGTAGATTGCAAGTTGAGTGTCTGCCGATCAGAAATTCAGACTGAAATCGATGGTATTAGTTTTTTTAGCGATTAGCAAATGATGCCACAGACATCTTCCAACTAAGTCAGAAAGTTTTGGTTTTTCGATATGTAGTGCATTTATTTTTGTCCTATAGTTATAAGCAATGGTATCAAGAAGTGAAATTTGTATGTATCAAAATCTACTGTAGCTCTCCCAATCCATAAGTTCACGAGCCGCCACTGGAGAGACTGAATTACTATACCCCTCCATCTAGCTTCTGAATGAGATGAAGGAGGTAATGCCAGCGAATTGAGTCCAGGGTCCAGAACCGAAAGTTACCCAGAATTTGCTCTTAATGAGTTAAGGGAAAAAGCCTCAAACAGGTAACTTGTCCCAACAGAATTTGAACCCGGGCCCGCCCGTATCACGGTCAGGCGTGCTAACCGCTACTCCACAGCGGTGGAGTTAATTACATTTTTCAAAACTGTAAATTTGTAACCATGATAAATTACTGTCATCTGTAATAGAGTTCATATTGTTCTTGTAGTATATAATAGATTCATTGTATTTAATTTTATGCTCGACCATGCCGAAATGTAGTAATTATACACCTGGCAGTAGCCCTTTAATGCACCTCATTAGAGTGCACCTATTCATTATAGTTCAGTTGTTCAGCCAATGGGAACTCACCATTGTACCATTATAAAACAGCAAGTATCGATTATTCTCGGATATGCAATCGAAAGACAATTAGCGAAACGTCACGGAGGCTGAAAATCCAATACTGTCGCAGAAGGTTATGTTCTGTTACTATAATAATTAGCGTTAATTGTAAATAATATTCAAATAAATTCAATTTGTCATCTCGTTTTTCAATTCTAAATCAATTTCCAGGTTATATCAATATTAATGTTCATGTTATTCTCGATATTATATCAAGGTCAATGACATTCGTCCCTCGGAAAAAATCAATACTTTCGCGTCTGCGCACATCTCACAATTTAGAATTGGTCAGTTTTTCCGCTCTTCATATTATATCAAGGTTAGAAAAAATAACCATAACATGAATACTTACGAATCATTTCAAGTTAGAAATATGGTCGAGCATAAAAAGTTGTATGAAACTTGCCTATAATGGTAATTAAGACGCTCGTATGAAAATTATGAAACGAGCGCAAACATACTCGCGTCTTAATTACTACCATTATAGGCTCGTTGCATAATGTACTATTATCGAGTAGTCACTATAAGACCATGCAGTTAGGAGATTATAAATAAATAATATTTTTAAAGTTGTATTTATTTCTTGGCTGTACTCAAAATTGTTGAGAACACAATATTCTGTAATTGCTTGTACTGTATGTCATGCAATAAAATAATAATGATAAACTTAGACATTAAAATAGCAAATAGTCATAATTTCAGTTCTAAATTTTGTTTCGCTATAATTCACTCTCGAAATAGACTGCTAATGAGCGATGACAGGTAAATAGAACTGGATATGTTATAAGACGTGTAGCTATTATGCTGTTAACATTACTGAAATACTTCCAATCTGCAAATTGAAAATACATTCACGTGATGAAACATATTATTATTAAATTTACCATAATTTCACATCCGTCAAATCTACTAACTTCATTCTGTCAGCTGGCTACAAGTCTTCTTGCATTAACAAGTGACGTACAAATTACTTAACAATAGTAACATTAATAAGCAGAAATGACAGATTGCTTAATGATTGTAAGGAGCCGTTTATGTACGGAGGTCTGAAAATCAATGTGAATTATATTCAGAAGTATGAAAGGAAAAGTAATATCAACAGTCTGTCCTATTAAAACGATTTGCTACTACTCCAAAACATGAATGAATCGAATGAATTTTATAACTGACAAACATATACATAACACCAGAATAAATGTCCCAACTCTTTTCGCAGAACCTAAATGCCACACTACAGCTGGATTAATACACAGTAGAAATTATGGACCAAGACTATACAATTCAGTATTGAAAAATAATCCAGATCTAAGCAATTTACACATTCTTAATTTTAAAAATAAAGTGAAAATGTTTGTATGATATTTGTTAAATTTTATTATTATTTTAAGTGTTCCTAGCATTATATGTTACTAATATTTATTATATTTATCTGATGCATGTAGCCTATAAGATAAAACATTGTAATAAATATAAATAGATCACTTTCTTAATTAATAACAGCATATCTCCAATAAATGATTTCTTAGCATCGCCACAAATATACACTTGATTGTACTTGTCACTATCTCTGCCACTAGAGAGTTCTTGAAATTTATATTTTCCCCGCTATTCATAAAATATTTTCATATGATACCTCTTGCACAAAAGGGGAGATCTATAACTGAAACTTAATATATTTCAGTATTATTTGTATTTATCCTGGTAATAATGAACAGTTTGACTCGTAGACATTTTGTATTTCAGCATTAACTTCCCATGATTGTATGAGAAGATTCGAAGAGAACGGCAGTTACGTAGACCTTCGGCTCCCCCCCTACTACCAATAATGCATAACACAATGTCAATACGGCGGTTGCTGTCTGCGTTACAACGAACGTTACTGTTGATTTTCGAGTTCGTCATTTTTTTCTAGTTATTATATGCTTATTTAAATTGTGTTAACTCTCGCTAAGTGGTTTTATATTTTATTTTATGCTCGACCATGCCGAAATGTACTAATTATACATCTGGTAGCAGTCCTTTAATGCATGTCATTAAAGTACACCTACTCATTAAAGGTCAGGTCTTTCAGCCAATGACGACTCAGGTTACATGTGTTCAGCCAATGACAAGTAAGCTTTGTACCGTTATAAAACCGCAAGTATCGATTATTCTCGGATATGCAATCGAAAGACAATTAGCGAAAAGTCACGGAGGCTGGAAATCCAATACTGTCGCAGAAGGTTATGTTCTGTTACTATAATAATTAGCATAATTGTAAATAATATTCAAATTCAATTTGACATCTCGTTTTTCAATGTCGAATTCATAATCAAGGTTACAATATTATAATATTATCAAGTTTAACGGGACTACGTCAAGATCAATGACATTATTGTTCCTCGGAAAAAATCAATACTTTCGCGTCTGCGCACATCTCACAATTCACGACCTAGAACAAGATCACTTCCGATCTTGTCAGTTACAAATAAAATGTATACATCTGAATACCGGTAATTTCAAGTTAGAAATATGGTCGAGCATAAAAAGTCGTATGAAACTCGCCTATAATGGTAATTAAGAAGCTCGTATGAAAATTATGAAACTCGCTTGCGCTCGTTTCATAAATATCCATACTCGATTCTTTTACTATCATTATAGGCTCGTTGCATAATGTACTATTATCTGTCTTAGTATTTATTTTATTATTGTAAATATTTTTGTTTTATTATTATTATTATTATTAATTATTTGTATTTGTATTACTATTTTGTATCATCTCCGTCACGGTTATTCTATTATTATTATTATTATTATTATTATTATTATTATTGTTACTATTATCAACATTATTAGCCTATTGATCTCTGTAAAATTTACGTAGACTACTGGCCTGTACCCGAGCACGAGCATATGTTCATTTCGGGTATCAATTCATATGTACGAGTATCATTTCAAATATAAATTGTGAATAAATTAGAATTAGAATAAAAATGAAAAACCGTCTTTCAAGTTCTTCTTCCATGACAAGTCCTACGAAGGGCAATGGGAAGAACAGGAACAGAACTTTTTTTGACGTGGATAAGTCTACAAGTTCTTTTCAGTATCCTAGAAAGTCGACCGACACATTTTGTCGCGTGATATATCTAAAGATCTTACACATGTGATATGACTATGGTGGCCAAATTTTCAAGTTCTAAGATCGGGACACCTCGTAAAGTTGGATAATAAATGAATGTAAACCCTGTATATACATTTACGTGAGAAATATAAATACGCGATAAAAAATGAACAGAATCACGAAAAGCAACGCATTGTACTATTACCCGACCATTCTGTTTGTGGAACAGCCAGTGTTGTGAAACTGTGTGGAATTCCACAAAATGTTTGGAATTATTGTTGTGTGGTGGACTGATTTTGTAATTCTCACAGCTAGCTAGGCCCACAAAATTTTCGAATTAATTAATAGTACATTATGCAACGAGCCTATAATGGTAGTAATTAAGACGCAAGTATGTTTATTTATGAAACTCGCTTGCGCTCGTTTCATAATTTTCATACGAGCGTCTTAATTACCATTATAGGCAAGTTTCATACGACTTTTTATGCTCGACCATATTTCTAACTTGAAATTATTCAAAATTAGGTCATGTTATGGTTATGTGCGAATTGACCTGAATTGTGAGATGTGCGCAGACGCGAAAGTATTGATTTTTTCCGAGGCCGAATGTCATTGACCTTGATAGAGAATAAGATGAACATTAGTCTGATATAACCTGGAAATTGATTTAGAATTGAAAAACGAGATGACAAATTGAATTTATTTGAATGTTATTTACAATTAACGCTAATTATTATAGTAACAGAACATAGCCTTCTGCGACAGTATTGGATTTCCAGCCTCCGCGACTTTTCGCTAATTGTCTTTCGATTGCATATCCGAGAATAATCGATACTTGCGGTTTTATAACGGTACAAAGGTGACTTGTCATTGGCTGAACACCTGAACTTTAATGAATAGGTGTACTTTAATGAGGTGCATTAAAGGGCTACTACCAGGTGTATAATTACTACATTTCGGCATGGTCGAGCATAAATAATAAATGTGCATATGAAAATACTGATACAGTTGACTCTAGATTAGCCGTGGATGGATTATCTAAATCAGTGGTCGGCATTTCGTGAGTCTCGAATCAACCCCTTAATACACAAACAGGACAGAGAGGTAAGGCATGATCTTCCTCCCGTTGTTCATTCAATGTTAAGCAGTTTGAGTATCTCTCCCTCCTACTGTCCCTTTACTGTGTATTGCGGGCTGAATTTTATATGACGTAATCTTTGCCGACCACTGATCTAAACCGTGCTTTCCGTAGAGGTAGCTTGGATTTTGTAATTTTGTTTGAAGGTTTTTTACCCTTTTTTACAGACTTTCAAAGTTCTGAGTGGCAAGAAAATACTGGACACCGCTCATGGACTCGGACAGCCGCCTGAACAATGAACTTGAGGAGGATGGTGTCGGCTTCAAAACATATTTTTACCACTATGTCACGTTGAAAGGGTGGGTAAGAAAGTAACAATGAAATCAGTCACTTGTCTGATTTTCCTTGTCTCTCTATTCTGCTTTATCTATAGAGTCTGGATGGGCGGAAGAGAAGGCCTACTGGCCTTAGCTCTGCCAGATTAAATAAATAATTATTATTATATATGACCCGTAACAAATAGAGTTTCTATTACCCAAGATTAAATTGCTTAATATACACCGTATTTAAACAAATAATACTGAATATAAATAAATACAACGAATATATGCCTAATACATACACTAAACACTACGTAAACAACTTTTATACAACGGAAGATGGGTCTATTTCTAAAAGTACTGTACCGATAATAAGAGTGTGAATACCGGAGGACACTAAATCAGCGTTGGATGCAGAAAGCTACGTAAGTACAGTACATTTATTAACATATCTATATAAGGTGTTTAAAAAATGTCGCATATTTTTACAGCAGGCACCATAGGTCGAAACTAGAAAAAAAAGTTAATATAAACATGTGTCCGGAAACAAATATCTGTTGAGATTGGGCCATGATGTATTGTGGCCTTTGATAGTCATTCATTTAAAACACAAAACAATGGTACATGTTTTCAGAGTGGATAGCAGCCCTCAACAGAAGTATTTACGGAGTCATCATTTTACTTGTGTTTAGTAAGTCTGTACAGTATCCAGTGATGTAGGCTGTCTTTCTGTTTATATCCGACGGAGCACCACTCCACTTTCTACACCTCGTGGGACAATATTTAACCCGGAGGTCTAGTAGGCGATGGATTGGTCGAGGAGGTCCAGTTGCATGGCCTCCCCGATCACCTGACCTAAATCTTTTGGATTTATTTTTTATTTATTTATTTAACCTGGTTGGATTTATGGCTTTGGGGACATTTAAAGACATTCGTGTATGCCACACCCATCGACAACGTATCGACGTTACTGGAGCAAATCCGACAACAGGTGTGGTCACAAGAGTTTGGGATTCATTGAGAAGGGCTGAACCTGTGCAACATAGAGTATCTTCTGTAGCGTCTATGTAACAGGCATGTGGGTATCATACAGCATTGCCCACATCTCAACATATATTTATTTTCGGATACGTGTTTATAGGAACTTTTTTTCAAGTTTCAACCAATGCTATTTTCTGTAAAAATATGCCACACTTTTTTTAAAATATCCTAGTGCACAAAAATGTATTCTAAAGTTAGGCGGTTACATGGATGTATTTTTGTATTGCTAGTCTGGCAACACTGGGAACAGCAGTCACCGCTGTTATTTCACCTGTACAGTACTATTGCTCTCTTATTCTGGTCAGACTGTTTTTCTCTCTCGCACAGAGTAACAACATAAGATCGCAACGCCGCTGTTTACGTTCCATATACAAAATGATCACCTAGCACATGCATACAATAACATAAAAACACGTGATCCAGTGGTTACCAAGAAATCGAAATTCACGAGTTCATAAGCAGCCGAGAGCGATAAAATCCTCAGCATTGCTTCCCCTTGGAAGGAAGTGCCGCTGTAGGGTTCCGTGGCGTACATTTACGCATGTAGGAGAACTCTGTCTCTGACAGAGCTCTCCAGGCAAGGCAAAATTTGACGGCCAACTGTGGCCCATATTCAAATTAAACGCTGAAAAAATTCTGCAGGAGAAAATCATCTGCTACTGCTGCTACTACTACTACTACTACTACTACTACTACTACTACTACTACGACCACCACCACCACCAATAACATTACTGCTATTACAGCACCTGTGGCTTAGTGTTACCGAGCTGATGTTCTATCCAGACGGCCCAGCCTCGATCCTTGGAAAAGCCCTTCATTCCATACATCTGCAATGAAGTCTTGGGAGGCAGTGTGTGTTTCCAATGTTAATTTACTGTATACTCCGGTACCTGTGGTTTATCAGGTATCACGCACCAATGTTGATCGTGAGCCCAGCACCAGATATGATCGACACTATATCCAACAACGGCAGAGATCGGGAAGATTTAGCGTGTCATGCTTGGGCTGGATGTCTCATTATAGCGATTGCCGATTTGGGGCACCGAATTATCTGCATATTTTGAAAACGTGCTTTCTCCTTCAGCCAGAGTTAGTTATCCCAAAGGAAATTGAATTTTGCAGCAGGATAACCACTGCATGTACACAGTCATTAATGTTCAAAGATTGTTCACAGGAAGGCCCAAGATTGAACTCATATGTTGGCCTCCCAAGATACCTGATTTGAATGTTATTGAACACATATGGGCTGAGTTGAAAAAGAGGAGGTTCGACAAAAATTCAGATCAGTTGTGGATCAAGTTCTGGCTACCTGGGGAGATCTTGGCGAGGACCAGAATTATTTCCGTGATCTGGTGGACTCAATCCACAAAGGTGCCAGGAGGACATATACACGGCATATCAAAAGTCCGGTAACACTTTCAATATTTTATTACACAAAAACTACTAATGATAGCACTTTCAAACACACGTCAGTTTAAAGTCAAACTCTCTAAGTTCTGTTTACACCTTACAGAGATTCAATGTGTGAACCACGAGTGACTCGGCAGATGTCCAAACGATAATCAAACTCTTCCCATACCCTTTTCAACATATCCTCTGTGACCGTGGCGGCAGCTTCTCGAATTCTGGTTTTTAGTTCCTCTAAATCACGAGGCAAAGGTGGTACAAACACGCGGTCCTTTAGTTACCCCCATAGAAAAAAAGTCACATGCAGTCATATCGGGTGACCTTGGTGGCCATGTCATGAAACATCTGTCCCTTACTCCAGCACGTCCTATCCAACGAGCAGACATCTCCGTATTCAGGTAAGCACGAACTGCATTGTGGAAATGTGGCAGAGCCCCATCTTGCTGAAAGATGAAATCGTCATCGAGATCTTATCTAAGTTTAGGCACCAACCATTGCTCCAACATGTCCAGATATGAATGTCCAGTCACAGTAGCCTCAATGAAGAAGAAAGGTCCGTACAGTTTTCGTTGTGACAATGTGCAGAAAACATTCATCTTCCGTGAATCACACTCGTGTTCAATGATTCTGTGAGGTTTCTGTGTACCCCAAACACGACAGTTGTGCTGGTTAATTTTCCCACTCGTATGGAATGTAGCTTCGTCGCTGAAAATTAAGCGGCTGAATAACTTTGAGAGTTTGACTTTAAACTGGCGTGTGTTTGAAAGTGCTATCATTAATAGTTTTTTGTGTAATAAAATATTGAAAGTGTTACTGGACTTTTGATATGCCCTGTACATCGGTGACATGTGGACAAAGTATTTTTTTTTTGTTTATCTTTGTTTTACTCCTGGGAGAAAATTGATCTCCCAAGAGTTTTTTTATTCTCCTAGTGGAGCCAGAGTTGGGAAATAATTTGGTCCACTAAAAAAAAAAATAAATAATAAAAAATATGAAGAGAATTAACATGTATAAAAATTAGTTACATTAATAAAAAAAATTATTTGGTCGGGAATCGAACACGGGCCCCAGAGACCGTAAGCCAGCATGCTACAGACTGATCCACTGCAGAGGACGTTAGGAACACTGCACGAAGAGAAGCTTGGAGCTCGACTTGAAGTCAATGGAGACAGTGCATTTCTTACTCGTGTAAATCGCACGTCAATTCTCAAACATTTCCACCACCAAGAGACATTTTTCTAAGATTGTACATTATGCAATACATACAAACCATCTATTCCACCAATCTGAACTAAAAAAAGACACGTGAAAGAGAAGCTTTTTAGGTTTTAGAATTTTAATTTTGGGAGTTATTAGATACATTTGTTCCTGGTTATAGCAAGAATAGTGCATCACAAGAAGACACTATAACTGGTGCTCACCACTCTAAGCCATGAAGATGAGCTGTAAGGTTACTTACAGTCGACAATTCTTGATGACCAATGTTTGAACCTATAGACATCAGTAATTTTATTATTTTCAGAAGTGTACACAACACTTCTATTAAGATAAAACCAATCAATATTTAAAATTAATTCATATTAACTAACCCAATCTCACTACTACTGAAGTGCAAAAAAGGATGACAGAAAGAATCTAAAATCCAGCATTACCATCCAGCCATGCCGAAATATGTGGATCAGAAGTGCATTAAGTTTTAAACTGAATAGTCCCCTACTTACAAAGGGAGGTCACAATGTGGAAATGCGATAATCTTATGAAATCTATGATAAATTATATTATCTTGAAATTATTTTCTACAGCACCATGTTTTCTTTTATACAGAGGGGAAGTGAAATAATCCTGCAAATTTTCAGAGCGCGCGAATAGCTCTTGTATGTAAGAAAAAAGTGTAACACCACATTGGTGGAAAGTTCACAAAAAAAGTTTCTTCTTAAATGTATAACACACTTTTATTCGGTAACTATTGAGAGTAGAATCGTAATGTTTGTCCATATCGATAGAAAATGTGAGAAAGAATCACATATTCCTCTAGCATATTTCCATAGTGTGGACGGTTTTTGTGTAAATTTAATTTCAAAACCTCTAATTTTAAGCCTATGAATGATGCGAACAGATTGAAACATCGCCAGAGGGGGAGGTTCACCTGGGACAGTCTTGTCAAGGTCAGTCATTACTATGAGAGGGTTACGGCAATTGTAGCAGCTTCTCCTATAAAAATAATTCTACTAAAAGTACAACTTTGGGACACTTACAAATGTTATGTCTTTACGTTAAATGTTCAATTTATGATACTAACGTAAAATCTAGAAGTCTGTGTGCAATAGGTTCGTATTGAAATAGATTCAATTAGTTAATTACATTATATATTTTTCCCTAGGTCAAATGACTTCATTGTCAAATGCCTGGCATTAGAAAACAACAACATATATTTTTCCCCCCTCACATAATGAATAATACATTCTAAACCAGTGGTCGTCAGCACTCGCTGAAATGTGCAATGGGTATGAGGTGCCGTCCAGTGTGCACGGCCGTGCAACAGGGACAGATAAAGAGCATACCCACTAGCAGCTACGAGAGCACTATAGTGCACTGCGTTTTCAGCGGGTAAGAGAGACTAGCCCCGCGTGCTCTGTACTGACGACCCATTCTAAACTATTGCTATTTTTAATATTCTGAAGTAAGGAAAACAGGTTTATAAAAATTCGACTTTTGAAATTACTGAAATTAAATTACCTCACACTTCAAATATTGCCTAAGAAAATAAAATGTCTACTTCATTTGTAAGTATTGTACGGCACATAACTGTACTTAAAAAAAAAAAAATCTTTCAGTATTCACAAATTATCAAGGTTGTACTTTTTGCTTCTACTAGAAAACTTTATTATAAAATGATACTTAAAAAAAAAAGTAAATTCAATTAATAGTAAAAAAAAAAAATACAACCTATGCTTTTAGTATGTTTACTATGACAAGAGACTAATAACTTCGAGCAATTGAAGTCTCACTATACAGTAGAACCCCGATTATCCATCACCCTATTAACCGATTGGCGGATTATCAAACTGTCTATTTCTCGCTTTTTTTTCCTTCTTCAGAAATAAATAATTTATATGAAATAATGTTTTGTACATCATATTAGTAGGTTCAACGTATGCATTTTTGCTAGTGTGTGTTATTACAAGCCTTTATCGTTACACAGCATTGTCTACTGTTCGAATTGCTTTTATATAATATAACTTGTATATAAAATGTCTTCCACAGGTGTTAACAGAAAACGTGTTGTGCTAAGTATCGAAAAAAAATAGAAATAATTTGAATGGTTTGAGAAAGAAAAACTGTGGCTCATCTCGCATCAGAATACGAGATTGGAGTTACAGCTGCGCGATTTAATAGTGTAAAAAAGTATGTAAATCTACAACACGAGACCTCCTTTATTTCTATCTTTCCTGAGGCAGTCGTTACAAAGGGGTTCATTGTCCCTTAAAAACACGTCGTTGACAATCAGACTTAAATTAGTGAACTTCTGATCTACTACCTAGCGGGTTAAATACAAGACCATGGAGGAAATAACGAAATCTTTCATGGTACAGATTATCCGATTTTTTCGATTAACCATTCAGTTCATCCCCTTCAATATCATGGATAATAGAGGTTCTACTGTACTAGGATTATTTATTATTCCAATAAGCTTCTGATTAGTTCAATCACGACACTGTATATTATGAAATAAATTCTTAACAAGATTACATACAGAATTTCAATCACCCGGCCACTGTAGAAAAGACCAACCATGGCTATGGCAAATGTCATCTATGACTCACTTTTACATGCCTGACCTAGGGAGACAGACCTGAGTTCGTTGATCTCTTACATCTGTATTATGGAAAGAAGGAAGAGAGATGTGTTAATGGTGATGTTGCCAGACTGCTGGAACTTCCAACTGAATTTTCTAATTAACCGTGCATTTAATCACAAAACGTAATATAGATTTTCTATTCATTTAAGTGCATCCTATCATCCCTTTCAGTCTGCAGAATTATTTCACTTCCATCCTATATTTCGTATACTGAGAAAGTAAAAATAACCAAATGCTTGATAATAATAAGCTAAAGAAAAGAAATGGAATTGCGAGGTTCGGACTAGATTCATCTTGAGCATACATGGGCACAATTTTCGGTTACGTGAGGCACTCAATTTGAAATAGTTTGTTTACTAGGAGAGGAGACTGCAGAGTAGGATGGGAAATATAAACTGCTGTGACCTGCGTCACCTTATCGTAATCGCTAAGGCGGTCAGTGGCAAATTATTAGGAAAGCGCTTGGTTAACGTGAGAGACTCGAAAACTTTTATTCAATTTGGCAAATTAATTCGGCAGCTTTAATCATAAACCTCTTTACTATTTCTGCATAATTGAAATGATTTAAATCACACTCGAGAAATTGCGTAACTAGCCAATAATATTCCATCACATTGTCTACGTTTATTTTCTTGAACATTCTGCGTTTATCAAGATTACATAATACATTTGCATGTTCTCGACCTAAAATAATTTAAGAAAATCATGTTTCGTTTTCTACGCACATTTAATATTTTTTTTTATTATAAATTTCTTTTGGAAATAGTATGTACAAACAACATTTAGTTCCTCGTACCTTTTAATGCAGCGTGTTTAAGGTATAATGTCGTATTTAGTATACTATGCAAATGTTAAGATCATAAATTTTCTTCGGAATAGTACGAAAAATAACATTTAATTTGTCTTACCTTCTAATTCAGCATGTTCTTTATGACACTCAGAGCGATAAGCTCTGTGAAGGTCAGTGAGGCATTATTTCTCAAGTGAGACACGATGCCCATCCATGATCTTGAGTACTAGCCTATGCATTTATCTGCTATGCTACGCTGATTTGTAAAAAACAAGCAACTGCTGCTAAGTTATGAAGCTTGACAAGAACAGTTCCCGAAAGTATTCCCATCCCTCCCACAACCTAGGTGGATATGGATCTCCAACAATTTTGTATAGGTTTCACTGAAACATGTTTGCACTTCATAATAGCCTCCCGTTATCAGTGTCTCAAATGACGAAGCTACTTCACAAAGGAAGAATAAGAAAACACGTTTCCTCTCCAATAATCTTTGTTTCAACAGACAGGGCAGTCAAAACACTTAAACACAAAATAATATTAACATGATATACATAATATAATATATATATATTTTATACTCTTACTCTTCCTGTCAGCTAACAATGCTATATTTTCATCTTCTAAATAAAACAATCTACTATAGTTACACCACAAATCTATGGACAACCACTCACCAGAACTAACCGAATACTGTCGAGGTACAATCAAATCATAGTACAATTTCATGGTCTCAGATACTCTCACCATGTACGTGTGGAATTTTGTATAAAGGGTTCCCCAGTTTATATACAAAACAAAATAAAATTAAACTGGACAGAACATTTCAAAAAGCAATTACTTACAAAATATACACGAGTTCAAAATCTTCCAGACATAAAATGGAGAAAAACTTCGTCTACACGCTACTGAAGGTGAATCAATGGAATGTTATGAACCCAGTAATCAGCTAAAATAAGTAGCTTTGTGACACATAATGATAATGTATGAAGAGTTAAGTAGGAATGATTCTGAACAACCAAAATGGACAACGATCTAAAATTATGCATATCATCGACAATGGTTTTGTAACAATTAATATACAATTTATACACCAAGTTAACAATGTACAATTATGTTCCATATTGCGTTTAAGATGAAATGAATGTTGCAGGAGATCATCATCACGTTTCAATACCTCCTTCCTGTGAAATGTATTACTGTACTTGAAACTGAGTATTGTAAATTATACTTAATTTGAATCTGTATTCAACACCTCAAGCATCGGCCAAGAAATACTTAAATGCAATGCCTTCTTTTCTTTGTTTACAGATGTTACAAATTTAGTTCTCTATTAATTCAGTACCCATGAAAAAAAAACCTTCGCCGTCTTTGATAGCACAACCTTACGTCCCCCCACCCCTTTGTAAACAAAGCCAACACTCAAGGAGTTAAAACAGCATTTCGTTCATCATGGCATTAAATTGGTTAAATTTGATGGAACATCATTTTTCCTTTTTAACCAAAATACTTATAAATATAATACTCGGAAACCATGGTTTAAACATCTCTTTTCAGATGAAAACGTTAATATTTTCCCGAATATGCTCCCTTTAAAATGAAGTAAACTGCCTATATCTTCAATATAAACATCAGACAGATTATGAGAAAGAAACCATGGACCAAAGCTATTTTACAATCTGACATGTCTGTTACTAATTCTCTGATCTTGAATGACTGGATTTAATACAGAAATGTCTACTTCGCAGTAGTATGTCTGGAGTCTCTTGGATAAAATTCTGCCAATGTAGCAGCTGGAATACGCTTCAACATTTCTTTCGGGAAGATACGAAGGAGTTGCCATCCAATGTCCAGCGACTCAAACACTGTTCGATTTTCGTAGTTACCTGCAAAAATATCACTTGATTACAGAGATATGTCTCAAGCGGCCATAATAAACATAACATACTATTTTGTCATGGTGCACAATGTAAATGTGTGACTAACAGTAATATAGCCATGGACACAAATGTAGTTTTTCATGTTATCAGTTATATTCCTTTGTATGATACATAACCACAATCTCTCAATTAATATCACTCAATAAAAGAATTGTATTCCAATGGATACCATCCCATTGTGGATTCCTGGGAAACGAGAATGTGGATGCTTTAGCAAAGAAGGGCATCACTGCTACTTACAGACCTGTTACTGAATCTACATATTACTCTGTGAAAAGCTGTATTAAATCTACATAATTAGACTTCAACAAACAAAATTTGATAACACAATCACAAGGGAAAAAATGGAACTCTCTGCATCATAATCCACAGTTAATTCCCGATTTACCACGAAAATCGTCTGTAGCTGCATTTAGATTGGTAACAGGCCATGATTGTTTGGCCAAACACCTGCATAGAATTGGAATATATGTCCCTTAACTGCCCATTGTGCAACTCAAACCAAGAAATGGATTCGAAACACCTCAAAATCTGTGTGACCATGTTAATATCTTTGAAAAATATTGGAGTGCAAGAGGTCAAATGACTTTATTGTCAAAGCCTGGCAATAGAAAACAACATAATATATTTCACATTCGATCTGTTACTTTGAATTGGTGACAGCGAGATGAGGCCAAGGATTCGCCATACATTATCTGACATTTTCCTTGGAAAACACTCAACCAGGTGGGAACCTGTCCAAGCAGGAATCGAACCTATGCCTGAGTGCAACTCTGGATCGGCAAGCAAGCGCATCAGCCAACTGAGCTATGCCGGTAGCAACAATGTGGGGTTTACTTCACCTGATTAAAACTTGGTACTAAATTTCATTTCTAAAGAGGGGCATCTGTTCAGCAGAACTGTTCAATTAACAGGGTAAGTATAAAAGATAGACATGTTTGTACTGTTCCTATTTTTAGACAGGAGAGGACGACACCAATGCTATCCAGCAAAGCAATTAGAAACCAAGTGATATGAAGGTCATTTTTAATAATTTTACCGCATTAAAGTCAATTATCATATGATCCTATTACATGTCATAAATTAAGTGTGACACTAACCCTTACTTTAACTTTCTTTTAGAGAAAACCAAACTTCGGAATGATTCACTCAAAAAATGCCACAAAGTATTTACCCCCTCCTCGAATAATCCCCCTCCAAGACTTCCAGGACATGTTTCTCAGAATTTTATTTTTTGCGCATAATTTTTCCCTCTTGCTGTAAACAAAACTGCACACTCCTTTTCTCTTAAAGAGTGTCTTTCGTGAAGATTCCAAGTATCGAAAAAATAAGCATGGAGAAATCCAAGGTCTTTATTTATTCCTTCTACAATGAAAAATGTCTAGATTCCTCTGATGACAAGGAAGACGATTTAAACTTCTGTCCATTGAAAGTATTGCAGTGTCAAATATATCTACGTTTCTTTCCCTCAGTGATACAGATATTTTATGCATTAAATTTAACATCATGATCTCAGATTAGTCACGGTTACGTTAAAGACAGCAGAACTGATATACAAAGAAAAGCCACAAAATTGTCCATAATTTCTGAAATTGTTAATATATTTGTAGCTATTTAGTATTCAACATTTGATTACGACATGAATTGTTAGATTTTTTTTAGTTTGTTATTTAACGACGCTATATCAACTACTAGGTTATTTAGCGTCGATGAGATTGTGATAGTGAGATGAGGCCGAGGATTCGCCATAGATTACCTTGCATTCACATTACGATTGGGGAAAACCTCGGAAAAAACCCGACGAGGTAATCAGCCCAAGCGTAAATTCAGACCGGCAGGCAAGCGCCTTAACCGACTGAGCCATGCCAGTGGCTGTGTTTGATGTTATTTATGACCAGATTATTTTCGATATTTTGTAGTTCTTGAGTAATTCTCCCCCTCCAAATTTTGAGAAAAAGGGGGAAATTACACGAGTACATATTGCACTTAAATTTGGAGACACTTAAAACAGTGTAAAACAAAAATTTACCTTGAGAAATGAAGTTCTTCTCAAATTTTGTAAGGAATTCCAGATATAGCAAATCATCTGGTGTGAGAGCTTCTTCTCCAACCACAGCCTTCATGGCTTGTACGTCCTTACCAATAGCGTAACATGCATACTGTAAAGAAAATACAAGAAAATAGTATGACAAAAGGGGACAAATGAATATAATAAACATTACACCATACTTCAGATATCTGAACTAGTTCAATGAGCACAACACATCAGTAAAAAGATAACCTCCATTATCTTCAGATAGTTATGTCAATATGTATACAGTATACATAAATATGGAGCACAGCTCTGCAACAATGAATATTTACCAGTTGGTTTGACACATCTGCATGGTCTTTACGTGTCATTTCGTCACCAATGGCAGACTTCATCAGACGACTCAGGGAGGGCAGTACATTTACTGGTGGATAAATCTGTCTGTTGTGAAGTTGACGATCAACGTATATTTGCCCCTCTGTGATGTATCCAGTCAGATCAGGAATTGGATGAGTAATATCTAAAAATAAACAAATATTTCGTAAGAAACTGTTACATACTCATACTATAAGGATTTATACAGGGTTAGTTAAAAGTCGCGCACCACCTAAATAACTTTTGAAGCATATGGTTCAGTCACATGAAACTTGGTATGTGGGGATAACCATATGCTAAGAACTCAATAATGGTATTACCGAGTTTTTTCTACTTCCATTTAACCAGAAGTAACTCCAACTCTCTTATTTTAAATGGAACACCCAATGTGTTTTTTTATTTATGAATAAAGCTCATTAAGAGCTTTCCAAAAATTACCTACACTTGATACTTCTGTATAAATTCAGTGTTACTAAGTCAAGGAAACAGAAAAGTGAATCGAATATTAAAATAATAAAATACTTCTTCCTTAACAAAAACAAAACAAAGCCAGTTCATCTTCTAAATTATGTGTTCAAATTGGTAGCCCTCAGCTGCTTTACAATGTGTCATTCGATCATAGAAACCATTTAAGGAATGATTTAACCAGGCTTTAGGAATATCTTCCACCACTTCCATTTTTATTTAGCAACACTGAATTTGTACAGAAGTATTGTAATTAACTTAACAGCACCTCCCATAGAATTTCATGTAGACTCTTGCTCATACTAATGTTCTAACAATTGCAAATTTATCGGACATCAAAACAACACATATCAGATTAACATTCCTTCTTACCATCGTTAGGCATTGTAAGAATGGGAATTTGTGTAATTGACCCATTACGTCCCTCTACACGACCAGCGCGTTCGTAAATTGTGGCCAAATCTGTGTACATGTAACCAGGGAAACCTCGTCGTCCAGGCACTTCCTCTCTGGCAGCTGAGACCTATCAGAGAAGTACAATTTAAGTATATTTCACAAAAATGAGATCTTTCCTGTGACAGCAGCTGAGTAACTGCTTTGCCAGATTTGTGAGGCACAAATACAATATTTCCTTAAAAGTATATCAAAATGTTACATTTTACCACAAGCTAAATGAATCCCCCACACATATATTAATTTATTGAAGTTCATTATTTCTGTCCTTCTTTAATATATTTTAATTTTAAATGTTCTTCAAGCCGCGATTGTTTTCATAGTGACCTTGTTGTAATTTGTTTATGGATGAATCACAGCTGCTATCACCAACTCGACATTTCAGTGCTTCAGTTAGTAGAATGACATCACACCTCCAGCAACAAAATACAAACATTAGTCTTTATATTTTCTGTACACCCCAATCACGCAAGTGAAGTGGTTAGCATGAGACACATTTTCTGTACTACTTTTCATGTTTATAGTTCCGTACTGTCCACACCTGTGGAGCAATGGTCAGCGCGTCTGGCCGCGAAACCAGGTGGCCCAGGTTCGAATCCCAGTCGGGGCAAGTTATCTGGTTGAGGTTTTTTCTGGGGTTTTCCCTCAACCCAATACGAGCAAATGCTGGGTAACTTTCGGTGTTGGACCCCGGACTCATTTCACCAGCATTATCACCTTCATATCATTCAGATGCTAAATAACCTAGATGTTGATACAGCGTCGTAAAATAACCTAATAAAATAAAATAAAAAAATAGTTTCGTACTCTTTTAATGTAAGTTTAACATTATGACGAAAGTGCCAGAATAATGTTGCTTGTTGCAATAATCCAGTCCTTTCCATCTCCAACTCTAACCTTCATCTTTCTTGGTAATCAATGATAACTACATCTTTTCATTTCGTTAGTCGTTTTTGTTAACATGTTGCCAAAGTATAAAAATAGAAATCTTTTCATTTCATTAGTCGCGTTGACAAGAGTATAAAACAGAAAAAAAAAAACACAATTTTCTGCATTATACGTTTTCACGTCCTAGTTATCATTAGCAGGAATGCCTGATGTAGCAACACCAGGGTGTGACATAGCGACCGTAAGTTAATTAAAAAAAAAAAAAAAAGAAAGAAAGAAAAGAGAAAAAAAAAGCGCACGCAAGCACGCACACACACAACCCCCCTCGCCCCTCCTGCTTTTTTTTTCTACAAAACTAAGTCCAGTCTTCTTGGCCATTTCTTTAGTTTAACATCTCAAATCTTCTGGAAAGACTGTGATGTCACAACAGATGTCAAATCAAACCTACATGTACGTGAATCATTTCGGTGAAATTATGGCTAATATAATTATATGCTATCAGTGCTTAAAAACCAGTAAAAATGTTACAGCTTAACACTTTGGGGGATCTAGACCCGATGTGTGTACCCTCCTATCGGTCAGGTCTTGAATACACCCATGCATTTTCTGTTTACTATTACCTACATCACAGCTCTTTCAACACATTAATATTCCTGCAGTTTAAGATACAAAATATTTAACAATTATAACATTCACAAATAACTATCATTCATTACTCTATCTAAGGTTTAAATGAGAAATATTTAAATAGCTACCTAAAACAAAATAAATTCAAGAAACTGGATATATAAAAAAGGCGAAGTCGAAGCATCAGTGTATATAGAAAAAAAAGATTAGATGCAATATTTTTGTTTGACAAATGCTTCAGCTTTTAGAGAACTGTAAAAAAAAGAAATTTAAGCCTTGGACATTTCTTTTGTAGAAATCAAACAACTTACATTTTTCAATAATATATAATCAAAATAAACTACATTTATAAATAAGAATTATTAAAACTCACTTCTCGCAAGGCCTCAGCATAGGAGCTCATGTCTGTAAGAATAACCAGTACGTGCTTCTCACACTGATAGGCCAAGAACTCTGCAGAAGTCAGAGCCAAACGAGGCGTAATGATACGTTCGATGGTGGGGTCATTGGCCAAGTTCAAGAACAAGCACACATTTTCCATAGAGCCATTTTCCTGAAATCAGAATCATACGAAACTGTATTACACTGAGAAAAACGAATAAAATCCATTCTCTCTACTTAATGCCCAACACCACGTAACATACCTCGAAATCCTGTTTGAAGAATCTGGCTGTTTCCATGTTCACACCCATAGCAGCAAATACAATAGCAAAGTTGTCCTCATGGTCATCCAGCACGGACTTGCCAGGCAGCTTTACAAGACCAGCTTGACGACAGATTTGTGCTGCAATCTGTGAAAACGAAGTGACCATGTCAGCAGTCACTTGATTCTGTTAAGGCCTAACTTGCCACAAATTCAATTGCGGTTTAGGTAACTAACAACTAAAAATTAAGCATTTTTATATTACTGCTATTTTCACTCGGTAAAAAGAAAGAGAATTCAATATCCAATACAATGGCCAACACCTTCCTAGGACTTATGAATCCAAATATCTTGGAGTTATTTTCGATAGTAAGTTAACATGGAGCAACCATTTGAAATACATTTCTGAAAAAGCTCGTAAAAGATTCTCCCTTCTAAAAAAACTAGCAGGAAAGAAATGGGGATGCTCTAGGAATACTTTGAACACTACATACAAAATGTTTATACAGCCAGTGCTGACATACTGCGGAGAAATTTTAATTACTTCACCTTTCATAATAACATAGAATATGTTCAAAACCAAACTCTCACACTCATTACTGGTGGAATCAAAACAACTCCAATAGATTCTATGAGATTCCTCACTAATATTAACAGCATCAAAATGACAATAGAAGAAAAAGCACTGATTCAATATGAAAAACTTATCAGATTACCAGGAAACAATTGGCATTCATACAGTCCTCTCTGTAGATTGAAAACTCAAAAAAGTTTCATATCCATTGTTCAAGAATTAAAACAGAAAATCAATATCCCGAATTTAAAAGAAAACTTACAAATTAAACCAAACCCTTTAACTCTATTAAATATAGAATATAATCTAAATTTAACAGAAGAAATACTGAAATCAGAAGTAAACACTGAAATACTGAAACAATTGTCTTTAGAGACAATTAATATTAGGTACCCTCCACAAAACTTCATTTATACACCAACGGATCCTTGATCTCCAGAGAACAAGGTGCCGGTGCAGGTGTTACGTGCTGTCTCTTCTCACTTTATAGATCTCTTGGATATGGAACAACAAGTTTTGATGGTGAAATCATTGCAATAAGTGAAAGTCTCTGGAAACTTCTATGCCACATCAATAAATTTAAAAATGCAGTTATATTGTCAGACTCCAAAGCAGCTATTCTATCAATAGTGTCTAAACACACACCTTCATCTCAAACAGCAGAAATAACTAAAATGCTCTCTCAATTAATATCACTCAATAAAAGAATTGTATTCCAATGGATACCATTGAATCCTGGGAAACGAGAATGTGGATGCTTTAGCAAAGAAGGGCAGCACTGCTACTTACAGACCTGTTACTAAATCTAAGTATTACTCTGTGAAAAGATTTATTAAATCTACATACTTAGACTTCAACAAAACAAAATTTGATAACACAACCTCAAGGGAAAAAATGGAACTCTCTGCATCAAAATTCACAGTTAATTCCCGATTTACCACGAAAATCGTCTGTAGCTGCATTTAGATTGGCAACAGGCCATGACTGTTTGGCCAAACACCTGCATAGAATTGGAATATATCAGTCCCCTAACTGCCCATTGTGCAACTCAAACCAAGAAATGGATTCGGAACACCTCAAAATCTGTGCTTCAGTGGCTGGTCATGACAATATCTTTGAAAAATATTGGAGTGCAAGAGGTCAAATGACTTTACTGTCAAACGCCTGGCATTAGAAAACAACAACATATTATTACTGCTGCGGTAAAAATTCGTTTAAAAACTAGACTCATTTATACAGAATGACTGTGATGCTCTCATCGAAGTATTTTTCAATTTCCGAGCATTATTTTAATAAAAGTTTTCCAAATTTTACAAAAACACCTACGAAAGTAATACCAAAGGAAGGGACAAAAAAATATATTCTCTCAGTTCTGGTAATTTTCTATGAAGATAAAGCCCTCTTTAAATAATGTTAGAAAAAATGAGTGCGTACACACAATCATACACATGCATACAATAAAATGAATGGCAACTATCATTCAGAGTTTTAACATCATAAGCTGACTTTGTATAAAAGTATTTCATTTAACGACGCTTCCAACTACACAGGTTTTTCAGCATTATAATTCAACTGTAAACCTACGACATGGGCCGCCCAGCTTTATTTCCCTCCCAGTGTGAGCCATGCTAAGGACTTTATCGTCCTTTAAAATTCATTTCCCTCAGCTGGATATGAATGTACGAACCTTAGATTCAACATGGTAGCACTAAACCACAAACCATGACAGTTAACTTTGTAACAACCTGAAAACATCCTCTTATTTATTATTGCCGCGCTCTCATGCTTAACATGCTGGCATCATACAATAACGTGCAGTGTGCTTTTAAAACATAATTTAGCCGACCGATTGTTGCTCTGTAGGTTTCACTCCAAGCATCACGTTATCACGTCTACTTCCTTGATCAGAATAAGCACTAGTTTGTTATATTGTTAAATGGCTATTATTACTTACTTACTTACAAATGGCTTTTAAGGAACCCGGAGGTTCATTGCCGCCCTCACATAAGCCCGCCATCGGTCCCTATCCTGTGCAAGATTAATCCAATCTCTATCATCATATCCCACCTCCCTCAAATCCATTTTAATATTATCCTCCCATCTACGTCTCGGCCTCCCTAAAGGTCTTTTTCCCTCCAGTCTCCCAACTAACACTCTATATGCATTTCTGGATTCGCCCATACGTGCTACATGCCCTGCCCATCTCAAACGTCTGAATTTATTGTAGGGATTCGTAACAAGCTGTTTTTTACGGTGATGGGTTGTTAGCCCTTCGCCCAACCCCCAAGCTGGAGGACCACCCCTTATCGGCTGTCCACGACTGCTTATGGCTATTATTATTATTATTATTATTATTATTATTATTATTATTTCATATACGAGTACCTTGACATTCTTAACTCTCAATAATAACTCTTTAATAATAATTTTTAAACACATACCTTACTGTTCGTCCTCAGCACAAGACATTGCAACCTCGGTTTTAGTCCACGTGGATTAGACAAGTAAGTGTCATTTAATAATGGAAGGAGCTTATTGATTGCAATATTGAAATTGAGGCGAGTGACTGGAACGGCGACATAAGAAATTGAAAGTAACAATACAATTAAATTTCAAAGACCTGCCGAATGTTAACCATGAGAACGCGGCGATAATGCAGCATACGATGGTATATCAGGATTCACAAAGTAATGTATTAAATGACTGGTAAAAAGTTTTGGAAAATGCAGCTGTACAGTACTGCACACAAAAAATAATATGAATACAAACTGAGTTCACTTTCCTGGATTTCTGCTTTTTTATCACAAGAAGTTTTATTATTTGAGCTGTGCAAAACATACTCACTTCATTATGTGGCAAACCAGCAGCTGAGAAGATAGGGATCTTCTGACCTCTGGCAATAGAGTTCATTACGTCAATGGCAGAAATACCAGTCTGGATCATTTCTTCGGGGTAAATACGAGACCAGGGATTGATGGGCTGTCCTGTAAGCATTGAAATAATGCATTATATATTTCAGTTCCTAATATTTTCATACAGAAAAAATTGCTTCCCTTTAAAATAAGCATCTCGTTTTTTACTGCTTATTAAGTCGCCATCTGCCTTAACAATGCAAGAAAATGTAACAGACTATTTTATAGATGTGTGAATTTTTCCATTCATCTTTCGAAACATATCAACAAGACAAATAATATGAAGTAAAGCCTGTAGTGTTTATATTTTTAAAAGTAGTCTAAAGACGCAGACAAAAGCTCGACTTCACGATATACTAAAGTCCCGTCGCTCTAATTTCCAGCAGCCAATCACGTTACAGGTCGGCTACATTTAAACGTGTGCGTCTTGTGATTCGCTGATGAAGAAGTTATACATTTTCTAAGGCTCGATAAATACTTAATATAATCCCCCGCCATTTTGGCTCTTTCGTTTGCGTTCACAGAAAGCACACAAGGACTTTATTTGCCGCTCAATTATTTGCTGAATTGCAGTGCGTTTGATTTATTATCATAGGAGCTACGACATGATAATGTTTAATGGTGTGGCAAATAGATCCCTCGTCTGGTAGCTCGGCAACGAAAGAACAAAAATAGAACGATCCCCTCTTTATAGAGCCTTGACACAGATGTAAGCAAAGAGGAGGAGTCACACCGGGAATAACAGCGTCGCGACTATAGTTTCCAATTTAATGAAACGACTAAACAGGAAGTGACTTCATTTTGCTGTCAGTAGAGGCTCAGTTGCGATATAGATCATTTCTCTTTCCCCCATCTTAAAAATTCTTCCCTTCCTTTTCATAATGTAACAATCAGGCGACTCTATGCCTATTTTAATCATAGTGTTAACACTTTAAGTATGCTCAGTTGGTACTGTACTGTCAGTTTGTCTTACCCTGGATATCCAAATAATCCTCTGCCAGAATTGGTGGACCCTTGTCAATAGGTTTACCACTGCCGTTGAATACACGACCCAACATATCCTCCGACACAGGTGTTCGTAGGATATCTCCCGTAAATTCACATAGTGTGTTTTTTGCATCTATACCAGAGGTACCTTCAAACACCTGAAAACAATATACAGGTAATAAGTCTCCAAATGTGTAAATGTGTACAATATTTTCTCTGTACTTTTACGACATAATATGAAACAAATAGAATTTCATTATATCAGTTGTAATGAAATTTATAGTTACTACAGATCAGTCATAAAAATACATTCAAACATACGTACAATAATTCTTGCACATACCTGTACAACTGCCTTTGATCCACTGACTTCCAAAACTTGTCCTGATCGAATTGTTCCATCAGCAAGACGAAGTTGCACGATCTCGGCATATTTAGGGAATTTTACTTCGTCCAAAATTACCAATGGACCATTTACTCCCGACACAGTTTTATACGCTGAAAATTGCAAAGAAATTATAAGATACATCACATGCCATTGTGTGTTTTTTTAACTTTACAACTTCTGCCCATTTTGTCAAAACTACAATTGACGTAATTATATTAGCTTGCAGAACAATGAAAAACTTGTCAAATTTTTTTATGTTTACCTACTTATACAGTGACTGACAAAAAGAATGGTTTTGAAATAGTTACATCTTGAGTTGCAAGATGCGAGTTGTAAGAATTCCATTAGCCCTGTTACTGAATGCCATTTAGTCACAATGAAGCAGTGGAACAATTAAAATCGTGCTTTTAAAGTAGGTGATTCTGTAAGTCCAAACCCAGCGATTGTTTCGTAAGCAGTTCATTGTTGGTTAACATGGTGCTGTACCCAGTTGAAGTTAAATAACGAACTGAGTTAGAACTTTTACAGAAACAGATTAATCTTAAAAAAAAAAAAAAAAAAAATACCTACAGGCCACCCACAAACTGCATGTTCTCTAGAAAATGTTGAAGCTTTGCATCAGAAGTACATATCACCCTGCCATACAACACGCTGCTGCTTCTGGCATATCCGACCATAAGTTTGGAGAATGTCGCATGTGGACCTTTATTTCCACCCATATAAAATTGTGACAGTGCAAGACTAAGTACCGTAATTGAGCTTCCAAAACCAAAATCTGTGTGCTACAGTACATCCACCTCAACATCAGTAAAGATAATGTCTGATGAGGCCCACTTCCATCTTTCTGAATGGTAGTTTAACAGAGAAAACAATGACAATAACAGTAGGTAGTCTGTTGAGAATAATGCTATCTAATCGGTGTAATGTAGGATTGTATGGAATTGAACAAATCAGCATATGTGAACTGAAATTTTTTCACTGTGTTATTTTTTAAGGGTAATAAGAAGAGTCTGCCTGTGATTGAGGTTCTGGCTGATATGTACCTCTATTATCAGGCAGTACATCTCAGTTGACGATATGGTCAGAGGAAGAACAATTGTTTGTATGCATCTGAAGTCTGATTAGTATAATATGTAGCTAGTCTGTGATGTATGCAATGGAGGGGGAAAGGAACTGGTCTCCCTACCCCATTATCTCCTGGCCTAGTTGCCTCATAAGTGGCGTCTTGTTGGTATTACTTGTGAGGTTCAGACCTATCTTTGGACAGTTGACTAAACAACAAGAGCTGAAAAGCAATTTTTGTGAGACCATGGAGTGTTAAAAAGGCAAGTAACTTGTGAGGTGAGGTTAGGTTACTGTTCTCCAACCAGGAGATAAACCGTGAAAGGAATGTGCTTACTATTGCGTCATCTATTGGAGCGAATTAGATAGATAATATTAGAGTTATAACGTCAGTTTAAAAATCATGCGCTCTCCTGCATATGTTATTTCCTGTATGGAGGGATTAAAAGACCAGGAAATTAACCGTGATCTAATTTTGTAACTAGGATAGTATAAAAATGTGTGTATCAGTGTTATCGTTTGTGCTTTGAGAGATAGCCAATAGAGATACGAGTACCCACGTGTGTGTGACCTTATGACATCAACATTCATTCACAGCATCACCCTGCTCTGTGTCATTCCCAGGAGACTTTCTCGTGGTTGGAGTACAGTAGTGGTTTTTAGTTGGTTATTTTACGACGCTTTATTAACTGTTATGGCTACCTAGTGTTTGAGTGAGATAAGGTGATAATGCTAGTGAGATGAGTCCAAGGTCCCAGCATCGCAAGTTACTCAGTAATAAATTTGCTCTTTATGGGTTGAGGAGAAAACCCCGAAAAAATCTCAACCAGGTAATTTGTCCCAAGTAGGACTTGAACCCAGGCCCACCAATTAGAGATTGAGTCACAACTCTGTGATCCTGTGGATTTTCTTAGCAAAACGGTTTGGGTGCTGCCATCCCTGTTTCCTCATTTATCTGTTCGCTTCCTAGTGTTCAGCACCTCAGTTATTTTTTGATCTCCATGCCATCCTGTTGCCTCTATGAAGTATTGCCACCCCAGCTCCATGCTTACTTGAACTTCATCTTTCCATTAAAAAAATGCAGATTCTTATTCATGGTAAGTGTAAAGGGCTCGGGAGGTAAGTCTGCAAACCTAAATCCACAGGCAAGTTCCCTCATGTGTGGGTGGAAAGTATCAAGGCCTCTGACTCTGAGTTAAGTCTTCAGACTTCTAGGACTGCTTGAAATTTTCCTTCTGTAGCGCTCTTCAAATTAAGGGGCAGAAAAAGTAAACATAGAAACGAACGATACTGCGAGCATCTGGACGAGATTTCATTGTTACATTTTGCAGTCCTCTGTAGGAAAATGGCAGCAACGTATGAAAATTCAGGTTTAAGGAACTATTCCCATACATTTCTCTTAGAATTTATAGAAATTAACACATATATATAGAATTAACACATATTTTCCATGGATAATCAAACAAAACTACAGATATACTGTTATTTAAAAATGGCACTAAGGAATCAAACGAATGCATAACCATGGAGAATAGTATTTGTCGAGTGATCACATTTCTCCATGGGAAATAACTTCAACGACCTCTTATGCCTTCTTGGTGAACTGTAAGTCTGGGAGGTAAGTCTGAGCATGTATGGGCAATCAACCAATTCAGACATATCTCCCAGAGATAAGTTTGTACAGACTTACCTCCAGGTAAGTCGAGGTAAGTCTTTGCATGTATGGGACCCTTAAGTTTGGCTTGGTGCTTAACGAAGTATCACTTAAATCATACAAATATTTTGTTCACAAATGCGCTACCAAAGAGAAGTGATTTATTTATCTACATGGCTTTTACTCAAGTCATATCATATTTACTTGCATATTAGAGCCCGTTTTTCCCCTTTTTTTCTAATGCAAAGAAAGGTATATGCATACAAGTAAAAAAAAAAGTACAGGAATAATTTCTTAAAGCGAGGTAACAGTAGGTCTACATATAGAAATTAGTTCAAAAATGCCAAATACAGTCACAGTATTTCTATTAAATTACAGTGTTTACTATAGAAATAATATACTGAACTTCAAAGTTGTAGCAGCAAGAATTTCTTTTTGATTTCCCCAGTAATGAATCATATTGAGAGCCACTGGCATGGCTCAGTCAGTTAAGGCGCTTGTCTGCCGGTCTAAAGTTGCATTTGGGCGCAGGTTCGATCCCCGCTTGGACTGATTACCTGATTGGGTTTTTCCGAGGTTTTCCCAACCGTAAGGTGAATGCCAGGTAAACTATGGCGAATCCTCGGCCTCATACCAAAATACCATCTCGCTATCACCAATCTCATCAACGCTAAATAACCTAGTAGTTGATACAGCGTCGTTAAATAACGAACTAAAAAAAAAATCATATTGAGTTCTACTGAAAATTCGCGATCAGCAGTTTTCATTCCATTCTTCTCCACGAAGACAATCACATTCAATTTCAATGACACAATGACACAGACTAACTCGCTCATTGCTCATTTTACATTCACATCTGACATTGATCTCTTTCTCAGAATGACTGACTTCCAGAGTACGGTATGCGAAAACAGAAACAATTGGTAAAAAAAAAAAATGAAAGGAATTTGTCTTTGTGCTGTACAATGGTAAGACTAACAGTAGTTTGAGGATAAACAATGATATGTTCCTCTTTGTCAGCATGGATGTGGAGGCAATTGGAGAAGTAACAGGACAACTGGGAAAGAGGCCTGTTTCAGAAGTAGATTTTACCTTGCTACCTTTCCATGAGCATTTGTGAATATATGTACGCTAATTACTGTGCAAAAGTCGTAGACGGAAATTCAGAAACAGCCTTTTATCATACATATGTAGGAGTCTAATACCAGGATATAGTAGTCTTGAAATACAAGGGGTTTTGTATGCTGGGGGTTACTAATAAGCGCGTAAATACGATATTTACAAAAGCAAAGAAGAAATTGAGCAGTGACGCCAATTTGGAACCAAAATAAGGGTCAAATACTCATGGGGAAAGAAATTTTCTCATGAAATTTCGGCCAGTATCCGATTGTGAAAGCCAGCTATAACAGTTGGGGGAATCATCGTGCTAATTACACGATACCTCCATTCTGGTTGGATGATCGTGCACCTCTGCTTAGGCATGTGAACGTGAGGCCAACAGCCGGCTGGTTGGTCTGGGCTCCTAAAGGGCTGTGCCACCACAGATTATTATTATTATTATTATTATTATTATTATTATTATTGTTTTAAGATTAATACAGACCGAAAATTGTTCTCAAAGTGATGGCTAGCAGTGAGTGGGATATTATGAGTGATGTAGAAGAGGTCACCGGCAGAGAGGCAGGATCACTCAGACGAGGTAAAAAGGATAGTCAGCAGGGAGGATAACAATTAACTGTTTTACACTCCTGATGTAATTACTTTATTACAACATTTACTGTTATTAATGTAGAACTTCAGTCGTTTTCCACTTATGGTTTAGTTTCTGCATCATGAGTGTTGGCAACACATGAAGAAGCAGATGATTTCAATAAAATTAGAGAATCCATTATGTATAAATGTTAACAAATACCGAAGCAACACAGAAGCCAGTAGCATATTCCCCTTAGCAGCAAGCTTGCTAACCAGCAAAAAAAAATACGTACTGTGGGAATTAGGCTTTAGTCATGGCTTATACATTTACGTACTAAAACTATACAGTACTATCTTCCACCTCACATGCTCATGTGGCATCTTAAGCATGCCGTATTTGCAACTAAATGACTGTCGAAATGCATTCCTTCTTTCATGTTGTACTCATTGCAGCATTGCTAACATATGAGCTCCTTCGAAGAATTTGCCCTGGATCTTAAATACCTTTAAACAAATTGCGATTTTTTAAATTCTAACATTTTTCACCCAAAATTTGGTCCTGAACCATGAAGACATTCTTACAAATTATGTATCATTTCCCTGAACACTCCCTTATTACAATTCACGTTGGTATCATTGTTCATTTCTTTTGGGCAAGATTTGAACTGTATTTCCCAAGGAGTCTGGGTGACTCAGGCAATTTGGATAGGTGACTTCCTTACATCACTGGGTACTGTCGCAGGTCCAAATCTCAAGGAAAGAAATTAATAACAGGCTAAGTTACATAAAATTGTATGTAATAACAATAACACATAGTGAATAGTGAGGTTTGGAAGACCTCCAGTGAGGTGGTTGCAGTCTGTAGAGGATGACCTGTTGAGGAGTGGTGTGGGGGCATGGAGGAGAGCAGCAGGTGATAGGATGAGATGGAGGACAATTGTTGGGGTGGTCAAAGCTGGCAAACGGCTGTAGTACCACGAGAAGAAGAAGAATAGCGAGGTAAAAGAGAAGACAGACAGGACGAATAAATGAGAAATGAGGGAAGGAACGAGAAGAGACAGTAAAGATAAGCGTTCACTACATCGTATCGCACTCCTCGTATGAATCACATGCAACGGATATTTTAAGTGCAGTGCGTTCACTGTAATGGCTTCACCTCATCGGATTCCCCTATCAGCTGTTTAAAACATGACGTCGTACGATACTGACATTACTGAAAGTAGAGGTGTTGAGGTTAGGTCTATTAATTACGTCTGTTATCGAATAAGAATTTGTAATTGCTTCATGCGTCTTAATTGAAGAGGAAGAAACGAAAGAAATATTGTTTATATAATATATTTGCAAGAAACAACTTCATTACTGTAATGGGAACGCCTCAAATTATATATTCTTCGCAATTTTTTACACGCGAAATAAGTTTTCCGTCTGCCATTTTGGCGCGACACTGAACATGGCACAACATAATAGTAACAGTTGACCAGTTGAAATTGATTTATTAAAGAAGGCCATGATCACAAGCATCGGAAAAGTTGCCCATCTGAGAAACGTGGACGGATTTGCCGAAAGGCGATGCATCCGATACGATGTAGTGAACGCGGTTACATAACAATTACAGCAAAGATAGTCTTTTTCCGATCCATGCGATTCGTCCGATACGATGTAGTGAACGCTTACCTTAACGCCATACTAACTTACCTCCACTAAATGTCACTTCTCTACCCAAAGCCCCCACTATCCCACACTGTCCTGTAGTGTCTCTGGTAGGGGAAGTCATTGTCCTTCACCTTCCTTTGGTAGCGCAATTGTAAAGAATTACCCAATACGATTTCTTATTCAATCTTTTAATAGTTCTATATACTAAATCGTATGTTTTAATACGAAACCTTTTCTCTCCTCCATGCAGTGCTCTTGCCCGCCTCCCTTACCCACCATCTTAGTCAATATACATCACATATATTTTTCTCGAAAGGACAGAACCAGTACTTATAGATATTTACCACACATTGGATATCACTTTGTTATTGAAGGCATTCATTACATGTGAGAACTCATGTGGTGTGTTGGTGTGTATAAATTGAATGTGGTTTCTGTTTTGTGCCTATAATCATTTGTTGAGTGTTTCACTTACACTGGAACATTTACGTAGACCTAAATATGGTGAAAGTAGTAGTATGTGATGAATATAAGGGCTGAAAATGCTATCAAAAAGGATAGACTATCATATAAAACTGGGCGCTTCTGAAAGTATAGGTTCAGTGAATATGAGTTTTTTTTTATAGATATACTATTCAGAATTTTAAACATGTTTTCTCTCAGTTGTAATATTTTGATAAGGTCAATCCAAAGTGTATCTTCTCCCATGTCCTCTGCCCACTATAGAGACATAGGCCAATTTTACACATATTTAGTATAACTTGTTGCTTCTTTGACAGGTTAGGTTTGGTTAGCTTAGGTTTTTGTTATAGCCTACCTTGCATATACGATTATAGCGCAACATTGACAGTGATAAACGTGAAATATTCGTTCAGTGGGCGTTGGATACTCTACATTCACCAAAAATGAAAAGTAAAACGTTGACCAGTTTTTCTTTAATTTTTCCATTTTGTTATTTTTAAATGTTTTTTTCTTGAGTATTAAAAAAGATAGTAATTATCCAAAATTCCATCGGGCATTTTATTCATGACATACTAAAGAATGGACAATAAAAAAATTAGGGCATAATATTAATGTGTATGAGAAGATACATTTCATTTTTGTTACATTTTTTGGAAAATTTAAAGAAAAAAATATAGCTCTAAAACTATTTGAGATTTTGAGTTCAAACAAGCCAAAGTTACTTTTAGTGTCGAACTCTCTGTGGAAAAAAAGTAGGTTTCTAGCATGTTTAGTTAGGAAAATCACAATTTCCACCTCGGCCCCCCAGATGAAACGGAATACAGTAAATCAGAATAATGTCATGACTTTAAGGGAGGACTTAAAATTGCGGGCTGTGAAAGGAAATAAGTAGCCTACATTGTTTAAGGCTGGTTTAAGTTTAATACTAAAACACATGTACGTGATTAAGATTTTGAAAATAAAACAAGCACACCATACGAAAGTTAAATACGGAACGAATAGTTTGTTTATAAAACACAGATTTAATGTGCAAAGTTGTGACTTAGGATGGACTCGTCTCAACAATGTTACAATACAAAATCCGGTTAAAAATAATTTCCTACAGTTCCTTCCATCTGTAGAAATAACAACTATAAAATAAATAAACAATTAATATGCAAAATTATAAACAATCTGAAAAATATTAAAGTCTGACCTCCTTTACCTTCTCGAGTGCTCGGCTCGCCCTCGGACAGATTAATAACTTTTTACCTTTGCTCATAGTTTTCCGGGAATAATTCATTTTAATTTTTACCCAAACTTACTTAAGCGTGGTTGTGAAACAAAATCTCGAGTAACTGCCAAGACATTTTCTCTTGTAGCTTGCTTAAATCCTCTTGCACTCGACATCGTTCTTCTTCTACCGTCTTTTCACGTGCAATCACGTGATGGCTGATTAGATGAAAGTATGGAGTGTTCAAAGATCAATCATTCAATAGACGCCATTTTCATTCATATTCACCCACACTCATGAAATAAATTTACGTAAGATGAGATGGCACGACATGAAACTTGAGATTAAAGAAAATACGATATAACACATAAAATTGTTTTAAAATATCTCATCTTCATAAAATAATAAATACAGTATACAGTACAGGTTGTCTCTGCCAAAGATGAACATATTTTTATACTCTTTGAACTCTGTTACTGTGTTCTTTGTGTTTATAATCTATGACACGCGTCGTGCAATTGGTCTTCTCTTGTTTTTAAGTTGTTGAAAGTAGGGCCTAGGTGTGAAGTTTGGCGAATAAAATATCACGTAAGTATATATTAATCTTATTATATAATAATTAATTATAACCAATTGTATGTATTAAATGATCTGTTACATCCAATGAAATACATATTTATGGCGGTTATCCAGTGTAAACGTACATGAAGGCTGTTATTCTGTAGCTCCTACTCATTGTTAGCATGTGTTGATTTCTTTTTAGAAAATGTTATTTTACTCATTGTCAGTCATAATCGAATTCGTACGCAACGTTTCACACTATATGGTCGTCCAGAATTTAAGATTTTAAAATAACCTGTAGAAGTATAGCAGGTAAAACTGTGCGTTTGACACCTTTAAGGTTATACTTCCAATTTCTTAATTTGTTTATTTTACGACGTTCTATCAACTGCGATAGTTATTGAGTGAAAGGCTGATAATGTCAGTGTCAAAAGTTACCCAACATTTGCTCTTAATGAGTTATTCCCGGAAAAAATCTGAACCAGGTAACTTCTTCCATCCAGGATTTGAACCCGGATCCGCTCATTTCACGGTGAGACATGTTATTTCACAGCTATGGACCTATAATTATTTTCTATTTGGTTATCCCAATATTCTAATTAGATTTTCGTGTAATGTTTTATTTATATGTGCATATGTTATTTTCTAGCATTTTTGGATCATAAAGACCAGATTTGTCTGTGTTTGTCGAATGCGCATCATCGCGTTTTCGAAAAGGCGCCTTTCAGTGCCAACTATTTTATTTCGGGGTATGGTGAGTGACAAACTATTGATTTGTTCTTGCTTTCGTAGGATGTTGATGCCAAAGAAGAACCGTGTTGCAATTTATGAATATCTCTTCAAGGAGGGAGTTATGGTTGCGAAAAAGATTTCCATGCACCAAAACATCCCGAACTGGAGACCATTCCAAATTTGCAGGTTATAAAAGCTATGCAGGTAAGAATTTGTAACCTCACCCAAATGTTATTTTATTCTTTACTAAGAGACTGTGTTACTGAAACCGTTCTTTATAACACTGTAGACTGAATTTGTTGTGTTTCACATTAAAAGGTAAATGTGGCACAACAAGGATATCTGCCTCTGTGCAGTGAAGTACGTGTTATTTTGTGCAAGTTAATATAATTTTCACTATCGTATATTTAATGTGTGTTTAGAGTACATATTAGATTCTGTGTTTTAATTTGTTTTTCCTTTACCAGTTATAGTATTTGTTTCATTTTTCAGTCATTGAAATCTCGTGGCTATGTATCCGAGCAGTTTGCATGGAGACATTTCTATTGGTACCTAACAAATGAAGGTATCAGCTACTTGAGGAATTATTTGCACTTACCAGCAGAGGTAATTGATTATCATATATTTCAGTACGAGTTCTTCTTATTCATCATTTCATTGTTCATACAGTTAGGTAATCTTAAGAGATTCTGAAACCGGAGTCTGTTATACATACCATGCAGAAATAGTTTCAAGTAGCTTGTTGTTACAATAATTAAAGATTTAATGAAATTTAAAAAAAAAATTAGAAACTCCGAAGCTAAACTGCTTTTGTTACAAAAACTTAACCATGCATCCAATCACAAGCATTTATAGACATTTCAAAGTGTGGAGGAAATGGTTTTTTTCTTATAATTACTAAATACACACATTTTTCCTTTTTTAAACATTTTTGGGAAGTGTGTACATGCCGAAAAAAATAAGTTCTCATGTTAAGAAGTATAGGGGAGAAAGTTCTGCATAGAATACAAAGCCAAATAACTCGTATTTTCTGTATTTGCATCCGTTATTCAAAATATAATAATTCAATTTTAAGACTTCTTGGCGCCAGATTTCTTTTCATCACCACCATGTATTGTACAGGGGGGGTAAAAAGTTTATATACTTCTCAGTAAGGGATTTTTGTATGGTAATACAATGGTCTCAAATGTTGAACTGCTTTCCAGGTAACGTTAGTGTTTCAGAAACAAAAATTTGATCCTTTTAAGTTTTATCTCATTAAATGTGAGAGTAATAAAGAAAATGACGAAGCATTGTAAGCATTTGTCACAAAATATGATCATTGAAGAAAGTGTACTAATTTTGTTACACCTGTTTATTCCTCCTCCAAATGTTACAGTAATATTCATGAGAAAAAATTTATGGGCAGAAACTTAAATTTTTTATTTATAATATGTTTGCAACAGATTGTACCATCAACTCTGAAGCGGCAAACAAGGCCAGAAACTGCTCGTCCTCGGCCAACTGCTCCTAGATCAGAAGGATCAAGACCAGCAGAAGATAGAGCTGCATACAGGCGCACACCAGGTGCTTCTTCAGGAGGTCCTGACAAGAAGGCTGATGTAGGAGCAGGCACTGGCGATTTGGAATTCGTAAGTTCCTAGAATATCATTCCCATACAGTATTCCCTAGATCTCTGATAACATTGAAAGATGAAGTGTTATTGTTGTGTGTGATCAAATGCTATCATGTCTACACATTAATATTCATGCTTGTTGAAAGTCTCTAGAACTAGTAATAAGTGGGGAGGAGTTACTCTATTGTAAGGCCTATGTACTTACTGTCCTTAGTGGTCTTCCATGTTCTGAGATTCACAGGTAACTTGGTCAACACTGATAGGTCCTATTTCAATCTGTTGATGTTAATACAATGTATCATCGTGTAGCTGCTGCCAAGAGCTCTTCTTTTAAAATTTCAATTCCTGTCATTGGGGAGAGAGGGGGGGGTAAAATAAATAATTCCCTGCAGTTCTTACCATCAGTAAGATGTAAATGAACATAATATGTATTCCGACTTTAACCATATTTTTATGTAAGTGCATTATTTTCACAGAGTGTGGGATACTGATAGTAATCTCATGTAAATTTCTTTTCTGTTTCAGCGTGGTGGATTTGGCCGTGGACGAGGAGCTCCACAGTGAATGTATATAAATAAAATTATGTAAACTTTTCTATTTGTCATCAATAAATATTTTGATTTGACAGAAATGAAGTTTATTATTGAAATATGCTGGACTATATCTATAGTGCACGGTAAATAAAGAGAGTGTAAGTCGCAAATTACAAGTTTTGAGTAGAGCAAAAGCAAATTTTAAAATGAGGTCCAAAATCATCCTGATGAGCTGGAAATGTGAAGCTAGATCAGCAGTCATCAGCACAGAGCTCCCTCAGGCTAGCATTTCTTACTCGGAGATAAGAGACTGCATTATGATGCAGCTGCTAGCAGATACACTCTCTGCCTGCTCCATGATGGGGCATATTATGTTGCACTGAATACCCTTTACCCATTTCAGCGAGTGTTGATGACCACTGCTCTAGATCATCATATTTATCGTGATACACATATACCCTTCATAACATCTGAAATACTTTTTTACATGGAGGTCACAACTCAGAAACCACCAATATATTCCATTTTGCACCACCATTAATTTTGATTCCTAATAATTGTGTAATAATTTGTCCCTTCACTGCAATATTCAAACCGGGAAATGTTATACACCATTATCATTAGATTCAGAATTTGAAGACTAGTAAAAGAACGTGCAAATATGGTATTTAAATAACACCTAAAATGTTTGTTTTTTTTTGTCACATAAACACATCTGAATTTGTCCGAGGCACCATTGATTCTTTGAGCAATAATTTATAATAAGTACACACAAGTAGGTTGCTAGCCTCACTTGCAGGGTGCGAATTAACTAGAAGTTATTCCCCTCTCAAATTCATATTAACATCCCTGTCAGGGATAACTTCTATCTCCCCCTCATAAAATGTAATTGTTTTAATACGAGTATACTTTATACTGTAATACTAATGTACCAGCAAGCTGACAATCAATAACTTCGGAATTACACATCTTATCATTATTGTAATCAAGATGCAAGACGAGAAACTCTGTGCGACCAAATGTTGAGTCATATCGAATGAGGATAATAATAATTTTATATTGGTATATTCTCTCTAGTATTCTAACCTTCCGTCATCAAAAATCTTAATTCGCACCCTGCTCACTTGAGTGTGTTTTTCTCTAGGGATCTTCTCCCTTAGTTGAAGGTTTCGGTTTTAAGGTGCCAAAAGCTCGCCTTTATCCTCTCCCATCTGCTACAACTAATATTGTATTGCCCGAGGACATGGGAGTAAGATTCCCTGGCAGTGCTAAGAGATATTGCTTTAGATGGCATTATACAAGATTTTTGGACACTGTATATCAACATGAATGGTATCCCTTGTGACCAGTACCAGCAATTGATGGGTCAAAGCAAGAAGAAAAGGATGGAGAGACCACATATTGAGGATGTTGGACGATCGTTTACCAAAACTCGCAATGACAGCAAAACCAGACACCCCTAGACCTCAGGGACGACCGTTGAAATGGCAGGAAAGCTGGTCACCTGCCTCCGAACACAATAGCACCGATTGAAATAGGACAGGATTGAATCCTAATTTAAGATAAACACATCCCCAAGTTTCACGTAAATCGTAACATAGTTGTTCATCAGCTTGCACTTCTCCAGGCAGTAGAGCCAGAAAATAAGAATAGTAGGAAAACTACCTTCACAGTACATGTGGGCCTACATAAGACTATAATAGAAATTTAAAAAAGAAGGTTAAAGTTTTATAATACTCACAGACATATGCTGAAGGTATTTCCTTTTTACAATCTGGATTTTCTGCATCTTCTTATCTTGTTTAATCTAAAGTCTTCGTGGCTTTCTTATACACATCCTCTGTTTCCAAGTTGGGCCTCCCGGAATGATTTCCTGAAGTCCTACAATATATTCATAAGGCTATAATTTCAGTCTTAAGTTACCACACAATTCTAATTCCTCTCTTTCAAAAAGTGAAAATTTGTATTCAAATGAGCTTGAGTGTAAACTGTGAGGAATTCTACGAAATAGCACTGGGAAAGAAAAGACTTCTACAATCTGCAAAAAGCTCCAAGAAATATAAATTTTAAGGCATCTATTCTTATTACATTAAAATATTTAATTATTGCTAAACATAGAACCCATCATTTGCTAATAATAGTTTTGCTTACGAAGACAGGTCTGAACCTCACAAGTGATACTAACATGGCAACATTTATGAGGCAACTAGCAAGGAAATAATGAGGTAGGATGCCAGTTTCTTTTCCCTTCCATTGCATACATCGCCAATTAGCTACATATTACACTAATCAGACTTCAGAATAATAATTTAGTAATATATTATTTATTTCATCTGGCAACCCAGTGGCTGCTGCTGCTGCTCGTGGTTCCAAATAAAAGGTGGGCCAGTTTGTATTGTTTGTACCCTTTCAAAATAATAATATTGTGACTCCATGGCAAAACATAGTCACTTCTTGCAGTTTTTAAGGAGCAAGCATTTAAAGTTGAACGACCATATAAAATCACAGGAATCATGTTTCATAACAGATTAGAGAGAAAAATACTATAGTCGTGTCGCTGTTATTTCCGGTGTGACTCCTACCCTTTGCTTACGTCTTAGGAAGTGAAGGCTCTATAAAGTCTAGGTAGATAGTATCGTTCGCCATTTTGTTCTTTCGTTTCCGAGCTACCAGATGAGGAATCTATTTGCTTCACCATTAAACATTATCATGTCGTAGCTCCTATGATAATAAATCAAACGTACTGTAATTGAGCGGCAAATAACGTCCTCGTGTGATTTCTGCGAACGCCAATGAAAGCCAAAATGGCGAGCGATTATATTAAATATTTATCAAGCCTTAGGAAATGCATTACATCATCAATAGCGAATGACAAGACGCACACATTTAAATGTAGCCGACCTGCAACGTGATTGGCTGCCGGAAATAAGAGCGATGGGACTATAGAAGTATGCATGTCATCTTTTTTTCATAATCAGAATGCACAACAAATCGCAAAATCTCATTTTCACAAAAATTATCACCTTTTGCCTTGGAACCATTAAATGTTAAGAAATGAAAATAAAATTGTATTCACTCAGTTCTTGTAGATTTAATCCACCCTCCTGTTCTTAGCACTTGCGAATTTTTCTACCACTTTCTGCTTGAAGTCCTTTTTGTTGCTGACATATTCTTTGTGCATTGGGAGGATAGCTAAAGCATTCAGTCTGCCTTGGTTCATGGAATTTCGCATTGTACATTTCATTGTACTAAAACAACGTTCTGACCCAGCAGTTGCCACAAAGGTAGTTAGAACAATTTCTACTAATTTATTACTCTCAGAAAATGTATCTGTCAAACAATTTTCACAAAGAAACGATGTTAAGTCCACTGACTGTTGAAACTGCACACGCTGTTTCATTTCCAGAGGTCACAGATAACTCACATTTAAATTTGTCTTTATTTAGCATCGGATATATTGAGCCGGGAATATTTTAATTACAAACCTGCAGTATATGTAATGGCATGATCACATAACGGGACATGGTTCTGGAGTCACCTGTGACCCTCGTCGGATTGAAGAATATGACTAACTATGGAGCCCCTGATAACTTTGGGAACCACTGCTGTAATAACATCATATGATGTAAAGTTAAAAAAAAGAAAACATAAATTTGTTATGGTGTTGAAAGGGAGGGTGAAGGAAGCAACAGGGATAGAAGAATACAATTTTTGGTCTGTGATTAACTTGTATATAATGGAAACGAACACTGCACAAAATACAGAACAATATAAATAGTCTATTTTGAATCTTGCGTACACTACTTTTAACACTTGAATATAAGTAATTGATTAACTAGCGGACTTACTCGTGTTAATTATGTAAGTTTGTGTGGCTTACAGCTGTTTCGGTGTCGATCACATAACCAATGCTAACCATACATACAATAACATAAATGCGGACATGGAAATCCTACACATACAGCCCAAGAACCAAAAACTCAACACACTAGAATAATACAAAATATACAAACACATTAAAACACACCCCGCTCAAATTCTCAACACACAGATCAATTTCAGTACGCACACACTATTTGACTCCACTTTTCAACAATCAAATGCACCCATATAACAGGCAGAGAAGTTCGAGATGATGCCGAGATCTATAGTCGCGACGCTGTTATTTCCGGCGTGACTCCGCCTCTTTGCTTACGTCTTAGGAAGTCAAGGCTCTATAAAGTCTAGGTAGGTATTATCGTTCGCCATTTTTGTTCTTTCGTTCCCGAGCTACCATACAAGGAATCTATTTGCCACACCATTAAACATTATCATGTCGTAGCTCCTATGATAATAAATCAAACGCACTGTAATTCAGCAAATAATTGAGCGACAAATAACGTCTTCGTGTGCTTTCTGTGAACGCCAACGAAAGAGCCAAAATGGCGGGCGATTATATTAAGTAATTATCGAGCCTTAAGAAATGAATAACGTCTTCATAAGCGAATCACAAGACGCACACGTTTAAATGTAGCCGACCTGGAACGCGATTGGCTGCCGGAAATTAGAGCGACGGGACTATAGTAGGCTCTGAGGATGGTGTGATGAAGCACCGAAACAGCTGTAAGCCGCACAAATTTACATATTTAACACGAGTAAGTCCGCTAGTTAATCAATTACTTATAAATAGTCTCTCTAAAAAACAAGTTCACACAGAAAGACAGAAAGGCAAAAGTATGAGGTAATTTTAGAAAACAAGATAAATAATTCTGTATTGTCTTATTTTTGTGAGCATTCTGTATAACAAACTTTTAAAGACAACCTTACTATTTCAGAATTCTGCTTTTCTTAATTTTTCACTCAATGTAAGTAGAAGCACACAAAAGAATGATTTTGCTGTTTATTTTATTCTGTAGATTGTGTTAAACAATTAACACAAGTTTCTAAGTTTCAGAGAATCAGTACAGAAGAAATGTAAACGTTTATTTTACGTTAAAGTAACCACTGATCTATGCTCGTGAAGAAACATTCATCCAAAGCGATTCAAACTGTTCACACAAATCACCAGTATTCTCTGGATCAACATTTCTGAAGTGATGCAAGAGATTTTTTATTTTACAATACACCACGAATGGATTTGGTGTGGAAACTGAGTTAGTTTCGAAAGCCTGTTTACGTTGCTTAAGCTGTTCTAGTTTGACCAGCAGGTTATCTGAATCTACACAGCCATTAATATCACCTTCTGCAGCTGAAGTGCCATTCACAGGAACCCTAGATTTTGCGAACACTTTTGCTATTTCATTTTCCCATTTCTTTATTTTCACACAGTCTTGAAAATATTCAAGACTTTCCCTCTTTATAACAGAATTCTTGCACACTTTCAAAAATGCCAGTAACCCTAAATTCTTCTTGATGCAGTACTCGCAATCTGTCCTCATAGTTTCTGCATTCTCTTCGTCCTCGTTCTTTATGTCACTGGTCGATGCTTGGAGAACCTCTGCAGCCCAATCTACAACACCTGCACATAAATACGCCTGCAGACTTGTAGTGACATCCTGCAGGTCACCAGCTCCGTCTGTGCAAAATAAACTCCTCTCAGCAAACGGACCTGCGAATATTTACATAACAAATCAACTGTAGCATTACAATTCAGAACAATGTAGTTCCTTCACAATAAATTAATACTGCATTGGAGAGAAAGATGTCATGCAAGCTTTGATGTAAGTAAGAATTCCGTCTTAGATACCCTTGTTTTCCACCAATGAAGACGATTATCAAAAACAGATCAAAAGTTGATCTTCAAATGACCACAACTTGAAAAGAACTTTATAAGAAGGAAAATAACCCACAGGAAATATTGTAGTCAAACAGGTACATATTTTTAATTATTTGGAATTTAATGCCATTTATTGCCGTCAATAATGATGATGATGATGATGGAAGTGTATTGCTGTAGCTACTAATTCAAACATATCAGCAACATCTATAACTATATACTGTATTTCATCGCATAATCGTTGCCATTACATAATGGTCGCACCCTTATCTATAGACGAACTGATCAGGACTTCAAAATTTCACCATAATTGTCGCATGAATATTTCTGTTTATCACGATCAAGAATTATTTAAAAATAACGTACTACTACTGCAACACGAAGTATCTTTATGTTCAAGGTCGAATGTGCAAGAAACAATAGTGACAACTGACGAAAGTGAATGGAGTGGAGGTGCGAGATGTTAGCCCAAGCCAATAGCTATAAATGCCTTCAGTTCAGTACAATAATTGGTTCTGAGTGGTGGTTGTTTACGAATGTTCAAATACTTTTTTTAAGGCCTAGACCACTCATCTTTCTTCGGACTGGTCCAGAAGTCAGATGATATCAAATTCAGTGTATCAGATGTACTGTTACATGTGATTCAACAATACTGTGAATGCAAATCTGGCTTTCAGGTATAGCTCCCTGTGAAGCCCATTTGAGATATGTAGATATAAAGGGAAAAATTGAGCCGGTGTAGGTTAGAGTTCCTGGGTAGCTCAGTCAGTAGAGCATTGGCACGCTCAGCCAAAGATCCTGGGCATGAGCTGCTTGAGACTGGCAATTATTAGAGAGGTATGGAGGGGAAAATTACAGTAACAGGCAGTGAAAACAATCGCAGGTGGAAATGATTTATATTTCAAAGTATATTCAGCATGAATGCGAAAGACATAGAATAATAATATTATTAGCAGTAAATATAGAAATAAAGAAAATGAGATTATGTAATTGATGGAAAGACATGACCACATAATCTTAGGGCAGAACTGTGCTAGAGCACAACATTTCAAAATTGATCAAAATGTAAACATTAGTCTGTATATTGCAAAATCGACTGATTAATTACTACCATAACTGTCTGGCAGAACATCTACATAGGATTGGAATGCTTAACTCTCTGTTTTATGTGTTATGCAATTCAAATGAACTTAGAACAATTAGGAAGATGCAGGACCTGATGATTCTATACCTAAAAAAATACTGGAGTGCAAGAGAACTAATGGCTTCGTTGCCAAACGTCTAGGTATTTGAACAATAACATAATATATTGTAAAATTTAATTTTAATTTAGTCTTATTTAACGACGCAACTGCATCACCGGTGTGCCGGAATTTTGTCCCGCAGAGTTCTTTTACATGCTAGTAAATCTACTGACCTTTTTGTAAAATCAGAAGAGAGATGAATATCGATTTCTATAATTTCAAACTAATTGCTACTTAACACATACCTTTGGGACTAATCCACATGCAGAGCTGAAGCAAAAGATTCTCTGTCGAAGGATACAACTGTCTGTATTGGTAGCATGCACTCAGGGCTGCCACCAAATGGCGTAATTTCTCAGCTCCATCACTCATACATGCCAGAGCAATCTCCACACTGACTGCTAACCATAGCTGGCAAAAAATAATAATTACAGTTAAAAATATATAATTAACATGAAAATATCAGTTACATATAATGTAATGGGAAAATCCATTATAATTTCCTCTAAGGTCAACAAAATTAAAAAAATTGTGTAAATATTCTTATTAAAAAATCACGTGTTTTCTAGTAGTGAAATTAAGCATTATTAAAGTGCACTACGTACGTTAAACACCGATATATTAAGAACAGAGCAGCGGGAAGTGTTAAAACTTGAAAAAAGTGGAAGTCGAAAAGGGGAAAAATTGTTAGGGAACCTTGGTTCCAGGATTAACGTTAAATAAAGTTAAATATCATGTTCTGTATATTTATTTATTTTATTGCGTTATTTTACGACGCTGTATCAACATCTAGGTTATTTAGCGTCTGAATAATATGAAGGTGATAATGCCGGTGAAATGAGTCCAGGGTCCAGCACCGAAAGTTACCCAGCATTTGCTCGTATTGGGTTGAGGGAAAACCCCAGAAAAAACCTCAATCAGATAACTTGCCCCAACCGGTATTCGAACCCAGGCCACCTGGTTTCGCAGCCAGACGTTCTGATCGTTACTCCACAGGTGTGGACTGTTCTGCATATTAAAACAACTTTACCTTAGTAGCACACTAATGTTTATACTCATGTATGTATTTAGCATTAGTCTTTCTTCGCTTGGGTACATTATTACTAGACTGGGAATTATCTATCTCTTCACATTTCCTTTATCTATAAAGTTTCATATATTCCACGCAAATGCTTCTTCTAGACATGCTTTCAGTATAGCAGTTGCATAAGCCAAACAAAATGGTCCTAACTGCTAAACTGTAAGGGATGGATCAAAACTATTACATTTTTTAAAAGATCGCATTTATTAGCATGCTTCACTTGCAGTAAGTCCTCATCTATTTTTTACAGTTAGCTATAGCAAGCAGTTAAAAATCTATAAAATTAGGAAAATTATTACATGTTTTTTGGTTACTGTTTAAGCAATGTACAATTTTACTTGGGGACGGTGGTGGGCTCGGTGATGGCAGCAGGAGTAGATTGGTAGCAGTGGCTGTGATGATGATGATGATGTATTGTTAACTCAAAAGATTTACCTTTTCCTTTGTATCCGGATTTTCATTTTCGCCAAATTCTTTTAACAACATCATATAAATCTCCCTTGTCTCTTCTTCACTGATACTAGCCTGACAGCTGGTTTTAATGAGTTCAAGAAGTGGTGTATGCTCAGATGGCAAATCCTTGCACTCATGTAGCCACTTCTGATACAGCGATCTCTCGCTCAAAACTGACAGCTCTGCTAAAGTTTTGTGTGCAGTAAACAGCAAACCAAGGTGCTGCAAAATAAATATTAATACAATATTTTTCTAGAACTGCAAAACAAATATAGTTGGACCATCGGATCTGTGTCCCCGTAAGATATGCGAACTGAACCCTAATTCCTTCTCAGCCTCGGTAATTCATTTCTCTCCCTGCATTCCTCTCTCTCTCTCTCTCTCTTTTCTAGCCCTCTCCCTTTCTCTCCCCCACTATTCACAATTTTGAGCCTTCTTGCAGGACAGTTTATTTGCACTTGCAGTCCAGTGTTGCCAACTCAATATGAATACTGTAGCACAGAATGGTGAAAGAAATATTATTAAGCAAGTACATAATAGCATTTTGTGATTAAGAGAAACAAACAGGTCAATATCTCTTTACTACAAATAAGGCAACGAAAAGAGCAGCTGCGATCACAGGTGAGGCTTATTTTATTTCAATTGATTACGTATTAAAATTACTTACTTAACTAATACTGATAATACAACATGTTATGTAATTATATAGGCAGGTCAGAGCGCTTAATAAAGAAAATCAGGAGAGAGAGAGTCTGTGCAGGAGATGAAAAGATAGAATTACCAGGGAAGAACAGACCAAGGGAATCTTTAATTCTTGTAGATGATATGAACCGATGTATATTTCAAGAAGAAAGATAGGCCTACAAGAATTTTATACCGTGCAGAAAGAAGTTCCGATATTGAAGAAATTACTGAAGGTTGCGAGAGAAGCAATAATTTCCAAGGTTGGAGAGAAATGCTAGCATGGAAAGTGATTCGAGACATGGGATTTAGGTTTAAAAATTGTATAAATACAAGATGTATTTTGACTGAAAGAAATGATATTGTAGCATGGAGGACCAGTTATTTATGACACGTTTGACGGAAGTTTGGCAACATCCCTATTCGGCAAGGTTCGTGGCCTGCTGTTTGATGTGGTGGGAGGAAAGCAGGTGGAATGGAATGAGTACATGCGTTAACTTTTTCAAGAACGACTACAACGCTTAAGGGGCACAGATCCAATGGTCTGACAATATTAATACAATATTCCTAGAACTGCTCCTACCTTGAGATGTGAATACTCTGCAGCAACTTCGCTTGCAACTTGCAATTTGCCTGCTAAGAGGCTCTGCTTCATGCTTTGACTTGCAAGCATGGAAGCTAAATCCTGTGCACCAGCTTTCTCCGCTATCTTTGCTGCAAGTTTCAGAGAGCTTTCATCATTTCGCTTCCTGATTAGCATTGCAGCTTCAATGAATTCTCCCACAGATATCAAACTGAAATAAAGATTGTAAAACATTGCAGCACATAGCACTATAAAATTTAAATACTGTATGGCAGTAGTTTCCAAAGAGTGGATCACGACCCCTTGAGCATATACAGAGTGAAATTTGAAAGGCATGTTGGTCCGACAAGTTAACAAATTTAAAGAAACAAATATCAAAAGTCCATCTATAACTGTCTATTCAAAAATACAAAATATTACATAGGATACATGAACATATTCTGACTAGCGCTTTCGCTATTATAATAGCATCTTCAGGTCAGGTACATGACGTGAAAATATAAAAATATAATGATAAGAAAAGTAAAAAGACTTATGAACAGTCTGATATATATATATATATGGCAGTAAAACCTTCATGAGGTCTCAAAAATTAATACATAAAAGTATTTGACATGTGTGCGGGTAATAGATCACAATTTGTTAAAAAATTAAGGTCTGCAAGATATATATGCAGCCTAAAATAGCGACACAGACAATAAAAATAACAAATTAAAATATTGCTTTGGATCAGTCACCACGACATGGCAGCACATTGTAAAATCTGAAAAGAAAATTATCAGAAAACATAAAAGTTTTGATTATGATATCTTTAGAAAACCCACAAACACTACCCATACTATTCACTGTCAATCCAGCCATCCCCAGTCTCATAAGCATAGTACTTTCGTTTTCTTAATTGATAGATTGCTGTATGTCCCCCTTTCCAAGAAAAAACTATTAAAAGAATATAAATATATAGTAGGACTTGCAATAGAAAATGGATTCAATAAAAAATTGATAGATAAACTTCTTTCTAAAAGAAAGTCTCATTTAAACAAGAGTTCAGATATTACGCTCACGCCCTTCACTGATACTAAAAATCTAAATATTGGAACACAATGTCTTTTTATAATAATGTATCATACAAGTTGCATAATTTTTTCAAAAAGAAAATGTAAAGGTCTCTTTTAGAACAGGTAATAAACTTAATAATGTTATTTCAAACAATATTTGTAACTTTGATAAATATGCCAGTGGTGGAGTGTACATGCTGCATTGTAAGAATTGCCCAAAAAAGTATATTGGCCAAACCAAAAGGAATTTTAGGACTAGATATTCTGAACATAAAGCAGATTTTCGTCACAATCGTAATAAATCCAAATTCGCAACCCATTTGATTGAGAACAACCACGAACTTCAAAAATGTCCGACGCTTTACAGATTTTAAAACCCATCAGTAATGGAACCTTTAATTTAGTTGCTGAAGAATTTTACATAGCTAAATCGCTTAATAATACAGTTTCATTAATTAATGAACAATTACCTAGTTCCGGTAACCCCTTATTTAAATTAGCCAATGGAAACTCTTCTCACTGCGGCACGTACCCCCCTCCACTTATGTCATGACATGTTTCTCATACTGTGTCATTGCACCAGTCACTACTACGCCACAGACCAGGCAACATCACTTTCTTTTATTATGCCAAGACCAAAGACCTTGTAAGTATTTTATCGTCAATTCACTTCTTTTTCTGGTTCTACACAGATCCCTTCACTAAATACTTATTATTGATTTTTGCAGATTTTACAATGTGCTGCCACGTCGTGGTGACTGATCCAAAGCAATATTTTAATTTGTTATTTTTATTGTCTGTGTCGCTATTTTAGGCTGCATATATATCTTGCAGACCTTAATTTTTTAACAAATTGTGATCTATTACCCGCACACATGTCAAATACTTTTATGTATTAATTTTTGAGACCTCATGAAGGTTTTACTGCCATATATATATCAGACTGTTCATAAGTCTTTTTACTTTTCTTATCATTATATTTTTATATTTTCACGTCATGTACTTTAACACTTTTCGACGTTACTTGTCCATCCATGCCTTTATATGAAAAGCATAACATCACAAAAGTCTGACCTGAAGATGCTATTATAATAGCAAAAGCGCTAGTCAGAATATGTTCATGTATCCTATGTAATATTTTGTATTTTTGAATAGACGGTTATAGAAGGACTTTTGATATTTGTTTCTTTAAATATACAGAGTGACTCAAAAAAACCTCCCACATTTGAAAGGATAATAAAACAAAATGTATTGCAGAAGAAACTTGTTTATTCAAAAATATACGAGTATGACAATAGTTTGTAATGACTATGTTTTGAAAATGACGTCTGGTAAGTGTTGTCCATTGCAAGCAACATACATTTCAAGACGATGTCTGAAATCTTTCATTACCCAAAGTGTCATGTCTTGTGTAATAGCCGCTATCTCCACTTGAATTACTCTCTTGAGGTCGGCAAGAGTGTGGGGCCGATGTGTGTAAACCTTAGCTTTAAGGTGACCCCAAAGAAAAAATCATTTGGGGCGAGGTCTGGTGAACGGGGCGGCCAAGCAACATCTCCTTGTAACATCACAGTGCTACAGCTGATCAAAATGTGAGAGGTTTTAATGGGTAGTATGGGGTTTTACTGGCAACAATCGTAGTGTCATTGCCACACATTAGCACTTAGTTTACAAACTGAATAATTTCAAGGGAAAAATTGTTCCGGGGCCGGATATCGATCCTGGGACCTCTGGTTGAATGTACCAGCGCTCTGCCAACTGAGCTACCTGGGAACTCCACCCGACACCGTCTCAACTTTTCTCTGTATATCCATACAACTCGCGTGGGCTGATGAAATGCCAGAGACCCACATAGAGTGCACACAATCTCTGTGTGACTTGGAATTGTGGTTTTTTGTTAACGTACACAGTGACATATATATTATGCAAATCTAGCCTTTCAGGTAAAGCTCCCTGTAAAGCAGATTTGAATAATTTCAAGGAAAAATTGTTCCGGGGCCAGGTATCGATCCGGGACCTCTGGTTGAACGTACCAGCGCAACTTTTGAAAGTTGAGATGGTGTCGGGTGGAGTTCCCGGGTAGCTCAGTTGGTAGAGCGCTGGTACGTTCAACCAGAGGTCCCGGATCGATACCTGGCCCCGGAACAATTTTTCCTTGAAATTATTCAAATCTGCTTTACAGAGAGCTTTACCTGAAAGGCTAGATTTGCATAGTTTACAAACTGTTTTCAATACCATTTTATATTTTTTAATAACCAAGTTTCTATCTGCAATTCTTGTTGTTTTATTCGCCTTTCAAATGTGGAAGGTTTTTTTTTGGGTCATCCTGTATTACAGCAATAATACTATTGCTACAAATGGTTTTCAAGGAACCCAGAGGTTCATTGATGCCCTCACACAAGCCCGCCATCGGTCCCTAACAGCAAGATTAATCCAGTGATGACCATTATATCCCATCTTCCTCAAATCCAGTTTAATATTATCCTCCCATCTACATCTCGGCCTCCCCAAAGGTCTTTTTCCCTCAGGTCTTCCAACCAACACTCTACGATATATGCATTTCTGGATTCACCTGTATGTACTATACAAGATATTACAGCAATAATAATGACCCCAAATAGAACCTTTCTCACATTAGATCATTAGGAACATTCCAAACATCAAGCAAGTAACCTAATAATAATAAACATGCTTACCACATCACAGCCAGTTCATAGTTTCCTTGTGATGCCACATGCCTACCCCAATCACAGATTATTTTCTTGCATGTAGGATCATCTGGTCCAAGACGGCAACGAGCAATCGCAAGTGCTTCACGGAAGAGCTGGTGACTTGTAAGTACTTCTATGGCTTCATTTATTTTATGACATATCAGGAGATACGAAGCAGCCTTTTGATATTCGCCACACACGACAAGCTGCTCGGAATATGCTCTGCACATTTCCATCCACAACCTATACAGACAGACATTAAACAATCAAGTTCTCCACTGTGGCTCAAAGTGGTAGTTACACACCAGACCCAATTTCGATTCTTTACAGGAAATAATAATAATAATAATAATAATAATAATAATAATAATAATAATAATAATAATAATAATAATAAAAATGGCTTTATTTAACCTGGCAGAGTTAAGGCCGTAAGGCCTTCTCTTACACTCAACCAGGATTAAAACTAGCTTACACAGTTGAACATAAAACTGGATCGGAATTAAGTAATTACATACTGATACAATTTAGGTACATAATGAGATCAAAAGAGGTAGTTACATAAAATTTACCTCATAAAATAAAAATAAACATAGTGAAATACATATTAATGTTCTTAGAATCAAATACGAATCACATAAAAACAGAAGCCAATAATTCAATAAAAAAATGTGCACAGTAAAAATAAAAATAAACACATTAGTATACATATTAGTATTAGATTACAATTAAGTAGGATTTACATAATTAAACCAGAAACCGACAATTGAATAAAATGTACACAAAAATAGATTAATAATGAAAAAACAACACAGCGGGATACATATTGGCGTGAAGTGATAAATAAACATGATTTAGATAATAAAAATAAGAAACAAAAAAATAAATACAGTGGAACACATTCCATTAAATATTTGCAACGCGTTAGGTCTGGCAATTCATCATAAGATATTTTTCTAATTTACATTTAAAGAAATTAGAATTCGGCAGACTTCAGGCGGCAGAGAATTCCAGTGACGAGAAGTAGCAACAGTGAAAGATGAAGAATAAAGAGATGGGATGTCTTCTTTTCATAGTGTTGCATGTGTCCCTTGTTTTAGTAGAAACTCTGTATCATATTGAGTATACTGTCAGGAATTCCATACTTGCTCAAAAATAAGTTTAGTCACTACTTTTAGACATTGATATCCACAGCTAGGAAGTTGGTAACAAAACTGTTAAGTCATGTGAGCTTGGACTATACCTCTACCGAATGAAAAGTAGTAGCACAGTCAATGTCAATAAACCAGAATGACAAACATGTAAGCAGGGTGATAACCAAACATGTGCTGCAATCGTCCATGGCCTTAGAACAAGAAAATAGTAAATGAATAATATAAAAACCAATAATTTGTAATTATAAACTTCGTAACTCGCAATCTAAAATAATTTACCCATACATATAAAAATAACATACAAAGTAAACAATTACGATTTAATGAAGAATAATCTGGGAAAAAATAAATGTGTGACACACTCTCATTTGCATAATCATTTAATAACAGATGAGTTTATTTTTTTTTAATTATCCATAATATTAACATATAATAACAACAGAATTATCTCTCTTTATTCAGAACCTAAAATATTAATATAAATCCACAATATTCTTCAAACTATTCCCTGTACACTGATCCATAGAATCATACTATGTGTTATTTATGTGAACTGTGTATTGTCTGTAGTAAGCAGGAGCAGATGACATCTTCACTCCTCGCTGTACTCAACTGAAATCTACTGTTTTGGTACGAACTTCCTACCTATGTTGATAACTTTACTGGTTAGTACACAAACTAAACTGAAATCTATAATAATATTAAAACAGCTCTTTTTCTTCATAACAATTACGAAATGAAATTACACAATTCAATTCATGGTTTTGTTTAACATGTTGTAAAACAAAGTGATCACTTGCCAGAAACAAAGGAAAAATCACATCCGGTTAATTAGTAATGGAAGCAGCTTAGTATGAATTATTGCCTCCCCCCAGCATGAACTATACTATAACAATGCCTGTTCATGCTTTTGACAACATGCTGAAAGTTCACTTGAGGCAGATGTCTCCATTCGTCCACAAGGACTCCAAGTGTTTAGAGGGGCTGATATCTCTCTCAAACGCTTCGTTTCAGTTGGTTCCAAACTTTTGCAATCAGATTCAAGTTAGAATTTCTGGCTGGTCACTTCATTATTTGCAAACAGTGCTGCTGCATGAATATTTTAACAACGTAAAAAATAATAAAAATAAACATATTAAAAATTTGTATACTCACCTCTGAGAACCCATAGGTGCAAGAGAAACAAGCCAGTCTGAAAGTTGTTTTCGACGCGCTGCCTCCCTCAGCATTTCTGTTATGTTACCCCTCCAAAGCTCCAGATTCTGTGCTAATTCAAAGTGTCCATTACTGTTGTGCTGTTCCACTAAAAAGTAAAAGAAATTACAATTTTAAATTTGCTTGAAATGGAAACTGTATGTTAAAGTTTCTAAACGCATGTGTTATATTTTAATTATATTAAAAAGTTATATTAAAAGGGCTGAAGTTACAGGAGGATAGAGAAAGTTACACAGAACTGCACGCATTGTATTCTTCACCTGACATAATTAGGAACATTAAATCCAGACGTTTGAGATGGGCAGGGCATGTAGCACGTATTTACAAAAAAAAAAAAATTAGATGATAATGATCAACCCGGATTTTAATTTGGGCGAATCCAGAAATGCATATAAGTGTTAAAAATGGGAGGCCGGAGGGAAAAAGACCTTTAGGGAGGCCGAGACGTAGATGAAAAGATATTAAAATGGATTTGAGGGAGGTGGGATATGATGATAGAGAATGGATTAATCTTGCTCAGGATAGGGACCAATGGCGGGCTTATGTGAGTGCGGCAATGAACCTCCGGGTTCCTTAAAAGCCAGTAAGTAAGTAAGTTATTATATTAAGATATTAAATTTTGAACAATCTATACTGCTCAAAAAAATTAGAAGACCACTTTGAAAATGTTATGTGCCTTTGTAACGAATTTTTACTGTTATGTTGCAAGTATTAAAAAAAAAATTAGATGATAATGATCAACCTGGATTTTAATTTGAACATTTTCCGAAGTGGAACACAATAGTATTTTATACGACTAGTTGCAAAAATTAAGCTTTATGAAAGAGTGAGTCAGATTAGAATACGATCTTATGAGTGCAAGGAAGCTATTTTTGCACAAGTTGTATATGATATTTTATCTAAATTAGTAGAAAACAGAGCTGTAATAATATTACGAAAATTTAGTTTGTTTTTTATAATCCAGGATGTCACATTTAGCAGTTTTTAGTAACCACATTAAAAGTCAACAAGCATTGTTATAATTGTTGCATTTTGTTTCTGGAAACATTATGAAAAAAAAAAATCAAATAATGGAAGAGGAAAACGAATATTAAATTCGAAAGACTGTACATACTGCCACATTACACTTATTGCCATGAAAGTTAAGGAAATTGTAAGAAATGACTTGTGAGCAATTCAAAGGATGGCATAATATGAAGAAGGAACTGAATGAATAAAAGGGTTACTCTGTTGGTTTCCATTCAAGAAAGTTAAAAAAAAAAAGATACGATATTAAACAGAAATAAGAATTACCAGTTTCTCCAAAATGCACTGGATGAAAGATACTCTATGGTGAAAGTAAGTCGATAAAATTTTAGCCTATTTGTAATCTTTGTAAAGGATTTCACTACAATTAATAATAAATTAGTACCTAATTAAATTACCTGCATAATTTTTCTTCCAATTAAAGTGAATATTTAAAACTGTAGTACATATAATTGTCGAATTACAATAAAGTTAGTTTGATGTGTTTTTCATTTGTTTAAACTGATATTGCAAAAAGAGTATTATAAAATTTCTGTAACACACTACTATGTACAAATATATGGCAACATGTATATTATTTTATATGAAATATAGTGACACTATTGAAATTTAAAAGTGTCAAATAATGGCCTGTTCTACATACGAAAGTAGATCAATATACTTCAATGTTCTGAAATGTGATCTCCTAAGTAGTTCATACACACAAATACCAAACTTACTCAAATAAAAAACCTATTCTATATCAAATTCTGCAGTTTTACCTTCCATGTCAAGAAGTTTCTGCATTGCATTACGATCACCAAAGAATCCGAGATAGGGAGGAAGTTCACTGGTCTCAGTACAAACGCCATCAACCACAGGAACATTAGTATTTAGAGAAGCCAGCAAATGACAGCAGTTGGTAAAGTGCTGAACATTTTTTAAGTTCTTCTGTATAGACGAAACAGGAAAAAACGACTTGGTAATTGGAGTTTTCTTCTTCTTGGAAGTATGAACTGATGACGATTCACATGCTTCTACAATGAGGAAAAACGACAACAGGTACAATAATACATAAAAATAAACAAAGCATTAATTAGAAGTAAAAAGAGAAAACCTTTAAAGGACGAAAGCAAATATTATTCATACTCCATTATACATCATTATGTAATTTTGTGTTTCCTTGGTTCCTTGAAGTTTCTTTTTTGTTTCAGAAATCACTGCAATTTTTTCATATTATTTTCATTCAAAATTTTATCTAATTCTTCCTCTTTCTCACTTAAGCTTCTAATGTTCCATGTATCATATTTGAAATGTGAAACCATATTCCTTGCTTTGTCGTCAACTGAAGATCCGCTTGGTTTCTTATTTTGAGATTTGCCAGTAATTAAAATCTCCTCCGAATGGGTTACGAGCCCAGAGCACAGTAAGTCCAGTGGTGGGGTAGCCACCTTAAAGCCTCTTGACATGCTTTCCGAATTGGTCTAGTTTTAAGGGCCTGACACTTGCCCTCACCCTCTCCCGTCTACTACACTTAAAAGTAATTATCATTTGACATAGAGATGTACTTATGAATTTCTAAAAATTCAGTGCTCTCAGAAATTAACCTGAATATCCTAGGTTCAGAGGTAAGCACACGTAAGAACTGGATCATTAAAGGTAAAGGTATCCCATACATGCCATGAGGTAGAGCTCTGTGCATGTTTTAATCTAGGCACTAGAATGAGGTGGTGTGATCAGCACCATGTTCCAACAGCTTTTCTATCCCCAGGAAAGACTAAAGATAACTATAAAAAAGTAACGCTTGCTAAATTACCTTTTTCACTCCTGGCAAATTCTGTTACTGTGTCAGTTTCTTCCATAGACTTTACTGTTGTTTTTACTTTTTCGTCAACTGAAAAAAAGAATAAACATACTAGTACTAATATCATAAAACGTATTTATTACTTCTTTTCCTCCCCAAGACAGTTATTATCTATGCGCTAGTATTCAACGAGGTGATATATATGTATTTATTTTCTGAGCACTTTAAAAGTAAAGGTTCAAAGACCTCAGTGACAAACATTAACATCAAGTACATACATTATGTCTAATTAAATAGTTCAGAAAACTTCCATAAGGTTCATGCAATGGATGAGGATATGTCTTTCCCTACCTTCTGCTTTAGGCTGCAAATTGACATCACTATCAGCTTCTGTTGCTGTCGCAAATTTCATCTTTTTGGCTTCTAATTTCTTCTGCTTTTCTAAAATAATAAAAATAATATTCAAGCATTTACAATGTAATCACTTCCTTTTCGCAATAAAGAGTAAAGTAATTTTTTTAATTTAGATATTGAGAACAGCTGCAAGATTATGAAACAGATAGAGAAAAATCAGAAGAGTACTTAATGAATGATTTATGCGAAAATGATGACGAAGCTTTCAGTATCTCAAAAGACAATACATTGTAAATGGTTCATAGAAACACTAAATACATCATATATATTCAATTATAACACGTCTTCGAATATAACATGTACTCAATTTTAAGAACATCAAAATAATAAGAAAAAATTTACTGGCGGCACCCATGCTAATATACAGAAGACCTACTGTAGGAATGAAAATGTTAAAAAATGAAAGTTATATTTTGTCTATGCATCACATTCTGTCCCAATTCCATCTTCAGAATCTGAAGTCTCCATCATGTCCAAATTGAAATCCAAATCACCAAAGTTTGACTGCCACCTTTACAGAACAATGATGATGGAAGAGTAGAACAGAGAAAAATTCTCTCCGGCACTGAGATTTGAACCTGGGTTCTCAGCTCTACGTGCTGACGCTCTGTACTTCGGTACATCGTAATATATGATATGCGAAAAATAATCACTTAGTGATTTAAGACGGCGCTTATTCCGTCGGATCCCGGCCACTTAGTCACTCATAACGAGTGCACCTCTGCACATGTGTGGACATTGTGCCACTGTCATACATCTATGACGCAGTGCATGAGGGTAGGCCACTAGAGGGAACCCAAGAGGTAGAACTTAAACTGAGAGGATTCAATCCGACATCGGAATGGGAATCTGGTGTGGCTTAGTGGATAGAGCGTCAGCATGTAGAGCTGAAAACCCAGGTTCAAATTCCGGTGCCAGAGAGAATTTTTCTCTGTTCCACTCTTCCATCATCATATGATGAATGGACATCAGTGTTTAAATTCAATGGCAATTTCTTTTTCTGGATTTTAGGATAAAAAATGGGGTGCGTATTATATTCGAGTAAATACATTCCTGATGCAATGGTCTATAGTCCCAGGAAGTACAAAGGACTAGGAATTTTTCGAACAAAATGGGAAGCACTATTACAACAAATTAATGCCCTTCGATGTTTACACAAAACTCAAAACCCATACATCATACAAACACGTCAGGTTCATGAGGAGAGTATTAGATGTGCCCAATCTCTGAACATTGTTCCAGAAGATGACTTATTTCATAAGAATGAACATTTCTTAAATGCTACAAAGTTTCGTAACCTTCTGAGGAACAGAGAATTTGATATTTGGTGTCGTCATCCACAGAAAGGGAAAGGCATAGTTTTATTTAAACAATATCCTGGTGCCAACAAATGGATTTGTAAACACGAAGGACTCTCCAACAGTGAATGGCGTGATGGCATTAAAATGGTTGGAAATGTTGCTGCAGTGCGTGCTGTGCCGGGAAGATCTCAGGACAACCATTGTAGGCATTGCCACAACGAGGTTGAAACTCTTGCACACGTCCTGGGATCCTGTCCGCACGGTGAAGCTCTGCGAAACGCTAGACACCACCAAGTACGATCAATTATAGCCACTGCCCTTAACGATACCGATTACAACACCTTTGAAGAATTACATGGTCTCTCCGTCACTGGCAGTACACGGCACATAGATATAATAGCTTTCATGGAATCTACATGATCTGGATACATAATTGATCCCACTGTGCATTTCGAAACAGATGAACAACCAGCAGAAGTGGATAATGAAAAAAAGAATATCTACAATCCTACCATTCCCTATTACCTCTAAAAATACCAGTTAAAAGAGCTTGAAGTAATCGGACTTCTGGTTGGAGTAAGAGGTACTGCTACTCTCTTCATGAAAGATGTGTTTAAGAGGCTTGGAATACCTACATCTATTATTCCGAATGTAACCTTAGCTGCATTGAAAGAGCAATTGCTCTCCTGAAGAATCACCTATATTCGAAATCAAACTAAGTTCAGTAGCATTCTTTACTTTTTTGTAACTCTTACGTCTCTAAAAATAGGTATATTTCCATTAATCTCAAAAAAATTATTTGCAACTTTGTACTTGTAGGAATTTCATTGTTAAAACAAAATCAATGGTTCAATAAATTTATTTAAAAGGGTCGATCTGCAATAGCAATGCTGAATAGAATTATGTGGAATAAACTAATATTTAAAGAAACTAAAATCCATATTTAAATCAACAGTTTAATAACTTATGATTCAGACACATGGAATATAAATGCAAAATTAAAATCAAAATATGAGACTGGGAAGATAGAAATGAATTGAGGAAGGAAATTTCAATTAATTGTATAAAAACTGAGCTCAGGAAGCTGTATTTACACTTAAAACCTGCATGCTACACTGAATATTCTTACTTCTTTCAGGTGGTAAAGTCTGCGTCTGGTTTGATACCCTCCACACTCTCAGTGTAAAATCCGAGGAACCTGTGATTACCAGATCTGGATCCAAGGGACTCCAAACACAGCACAACACGTAACAGCAATGTGAGCAGAAGTTGGCAACTGCTTGCTGCACAGGGACATTCCACACCTGCAAAAATAATTATGTTGTAAACAAATTAAGTGTAACTTTTTTTTCAGGCTAAATCCAGTAACATTTAGATATTTTAGACATTAAATTGAACTGTAGTAAACTTCACAGAATTCCAGAATAGTCTTATTTGGCCATATATGTAAGCCCAGGAAAACAGTACAGATACTTAATATATAGATATAATTACTTTGAATTTGAGTTCCTTCAAAGTGCTAGAAAGATGTAACCTCTCCAGGAGTTTTACAATATGTTTAATCTTCAACATCAATACTTTTATACTACAGTAAAAGCCCTCGTATCTGGCACCTAAATAACCGATTATACCAAAACAATGGCACTTTTGGCTAGGCCAAAAAAAAAATAGTATTCATGCGAAAGGGAAGAGGCGGACGAAGATGTGAGTGGTCTTGGTGAATCGCACATGCCGCATATTGTGTTTAATCTTTACATTCTTCACGCATGAAAACATACACAGAAAACCCCATTATGTCCCTGGAGTAGATCGGGTAGCATCGGTAAGTTGTCACTTGGGCCTTGTAAACAATGCGCAGAGACAATATTTTTAAATTTACCACTTGAACTCACCCGTTTCGAAGGGGTGTTGGATGAGTCTAAATAAGAAAGTGTGAAACTCTCTGTTTCTACAGCACATAAAAGTTTCATTCAAGTGATAGATAGTATCATGGCTATTACCGCTAAGTGCTGCTGTTGCACAATGGATTCCGCGAAATGTTCTTATGCTCAAATCATTGAGCGTTACTTCGTCTTCATAGTTGTGATGTTGGCTACACTGCTCTTCACGTCACATGGCCGCCATTTAAAATTGTCATAAGGTTACGAAAACTTTCAGTATTTTTTATGACATTATGTATTACAGTATTACAATAATTATGAATTGATGAATGTACATTATCGTATTCAGTACTAACAATAAACACTGTACACATTTCAAAACTTTACTATATGAAAATTACAAAATTTAAACATGAAAAAAAATGCTTGTTTAATACAGTATGTCTTTACATAACCTATAAACGTATTTTCCAATTATCCGGCAATGACTTTGTCCCACAGTTGCCGGATACGAGGAATTCTACCGTATTACTACTTGGTTTGTACAACTGAGCATTGCTTTGCCATCCCCATTCTCCAAAGCATTCTATTTTGTGCAGCCTCATTCTTATATTAAAAAACTATATACATTTTTTCTTCAAATGAATACTCTCAAATACTCTAATGTACAGTGTGCTGCTTTTCAGGCAGAGTTAGTTAATATGTGTATTAGTAGGTGAGCCAGTGATGCACTGTTGCCAAACTACACATATTTACGTCTAATTTCCTAATTAACCACGCACTTTATTAACAAAATGTATAATAGGTTTTATTTATTTATTTTAATGTCTTCTATTGCCTGCCTCCTTCAATCTGCAGAGTTATCTGCAGAGTTACATCATTTGAATAAAATAGTGTTTGTATTTCTTGTTTAAATCTTATTTTAACAAACCCTTTACGTAACAAACCATTCGAGGTTAAGTATATCCTTTTCCCAATAGAAAGAACTAAATCAATTTCGTACCTGTGCTGTGTTATCATAAGACACTGACACTAATTGTCCACCAATATGAGGGCTCCAGCACATGCTCACTACTCGGTTAAGGTGTCCACTTAATGTAATGCAACTCTGAGTAGGTGATACATGATTTGCTTCAGCATCTGTGTCACCTGAAACAAATTCCAGCTCAGCTAATGGAGACAGTATGTGTGTAAATATACGAAGGAAAAGTCTTCCAATCCACTCTATAAAACAATAATTAATTAAAAGTAAATTTCTATTCATTCAGAAGCAACATAATGAGGATATAGCTAAAGACAAGAAATGGAAGATTATTTTAATTGATCCTGGTGTAATACCTCAAGAATCACGAAAATCTATAGTTGTAATGTTTAGACTATAGACAGGTCACGACTCCTTTGCAGGCCACCTTCACAGGACAGAAATTTACATCACACCAAATTACCAAATTATATTCTATGCAATGCAAATGAATATTGGAATGCAAGAAAACTAATAGCTTTATTGTCAAATATTCAGGCATTAGAATAAGAACAATTTCTACTTTTTCACATTTAGAATTAATTAACTGACTTTAATGGTCACTGTTACACTGTAACTTCGTTCTTTGGATATGAATCCTGATAGCACTATTGTCTCATAATAATTTCTTCCTATCATATCTAACATTATTTGAAATATATTAACATTCTATGTACATTAGTTGAATTTTGCTACAATTTGTATCTCATTGTTTAATTAATAGTTCATACTATTTTACACTTGAATTCATAAGTATTTCTTCTATACACGTAACTTTTATCAAACTCAATTTATTGTGATCTTTGTATCTTGTAGATTCACTCATATGCAGTGCCAGTGCATCAATAAGAGCACAAGAGCACACGAACACCTTGTTTCTGTTAATGCACGACATGTTTTATTATTTACAGTAATGTCGTATTGACTTACTGAGAATGTATAGTATCTGAATTGAGTAGTTTAAACTTCCCGCAACGTTCACAGACTTCTAGTATAAATTTGGCAATGTACATTCACATGAAAGCCGTGCTCTTATCAAGGAGGTTACATGACTTGACACACATGCGTGGGACAAAATTGTCTGTAGCTGCCCGTTTATGACTCATCAAGAGCACATGGAATTATCTTGCAGACATCAGGTGTGTCAGTGCATTCTCCAGGTAGCAAATAATGTGTATTTTAGTCCATAGTTGTCAGCATTTCTCACTGGGGCAGCTTTTATTTTGTATGGGTGTGTGTACAGTGTGGCTACAAAATTATAATTTGTGAATTACTATAGTTCAGAGTAATTTAATTAGGTATATGTTCATGCTATAACATTCCACAAGATAAACATGTTGATCAAATTGTAATAAAATAATTGGGGTTTCGTTATTATCATTATTATTATTAATATATATTTTGAATTTATACATAGTCTATTTTCGACAGTGAGACGTTGGAATCATGACATTTATATTAAATCTATTGCATCAAAATCCACAGTTAATTCCCGATTTACCACGAAAATCGTCTGTAGCTGCATTTAGATTGGCAACAGGCCATGATTGTTTGGCCAAACACCTGCATAGAACTGGAATATACCAGTCCCCTAACTGTCCATTGTGCAACTCAAACCAAGAAATGGATTCGGAACACCTCAAAATCTGTGCTTCAGTGGCTGGTCATGATAATATCTTTGAAAAATATTGGAGTGCAAGAGGTCAAATGACTTTAATGTCAAACGCCTGGCATTAGAAAACAACAACAACATATTAAATCTATTGATTTTAACTAATGATTTCATGTCCTCTTCGGTTTTGGAACACAAAATTGTGAACACATGCATTGTTTTATCACGAGCCGCCACTGTTCATATGTATGCATACTTCTTGCTGGTTGAGTGGAAGAAAAGGCCTTATGGCCTTAACTCTATCAGCTAAAATAAATCATTATTATTATTATTATTATTATTATTATTATTATTATTATTACTATTATTATTAATTGCAGAATTGATAGTGACTCATATTTCAAGAAATGAATCATAATTTCATCTGCACCCCAAACTGAAATCATAACTTTCATGAATCATGATTAGAATCATGACATTTATATTAAATCTATTGATTTTAACTAATGATTTCAATTAATATTTGAGAAGAAAAACTCGCTCCGGTGCCGGGGATCGAACCTGGGTCCTTGGTTCTACGTACCAAGCGCTCTGACCACTGAACTACGCCGAATTCAATCCACGACACCAGATCGAATTCTCCTCCTTCAATGTTTCCCTTTGTGGCCTGACTCCAAGTTAGGCATATACGTTGATATTTTATGTCCAAGTCAACTGCCATTATATGTACGTAGAACCAAGGACCCGGGTTCGATCCCCGACACCAGAGCGAGTTTTTCTCCTCGATTATTAATTGTCAATATTACAGATATTATTCTGTAGGACAAATTAATACAATCTTTAATATAATTATTTCAAGTTCTCTTTGGTTTTGGAACACAAAATTGTGAACACACGCACTTTTATTATTTATCACAGCCGCCACTGTTCATATGTATGCATAATTTTTGCTGATTGAGTAGAAGACAAGGCCTTATGGCCTTAACTCTATCAGCTAAAATAAATCATTATTATTATTGTTATTATTATTACTATTATTATTAATTTCAGAATTGATAGTGACTCATATTTCAAGAAATTAATCATAATTCCATCTGTACCCCAAACTGAAATCATAACTTTACCAGAATATTTCTGCAATTCGAACTTTGCCCGGGTTGAAAAACAAAATGATTCCACTGTTGACTGATTTTATTTCAAGGTCGAAACTACGAACTTATGTTTCATCCATAGTAATGCATCTTCTCAAATACTTCGTCTCATCTCTCTGACAACACTGAACAATCTCATGACAACACTTTACTCTTTCCTATTTCTCAATAACATTCGATGCTTCATGAATCCACCAAGCATAAAAGAATACAGCTTAACACTAAAGACTAAGAATACCATTATGAAATCCATTTCCATGTGTCGTGGGCTAAAAACTTATCAACTCCCCTCTCCAATATAAATTTACCTTTTATCAACTGTGACAGGTCAAATACTTTGATGTGTGTCTCGTTTGATGCAACTGCAAGCCAGTGTTGATATGGTGAGTAACTAGTATCAGTAGCTGTACTTTCAGGATGCCATGCGACACACTGGATCAGTTTCTTGTGCGCAAACAAAGTATGAACTAGTGTAAGATGTGGAGCAGTCACAATGTGCACAGTTCTGTTACAGAAATTAAAAAAGTTACCCTGAGGATTATGCATTCAAATAAACAATCTTAAGGAGAAACACAGTTGTGTTTGAAAGAGTCAAAGCAGTTAACTTTCAGAGCTATCTAGAGTAGCATATATTTCAATTACTAATATTGCACCAAGTGATATAATAAAATAACAACAAATGTGTTTGCACTGTCACTCTTACCCATCTTCATTCCCAATAGCTAGCATGGAATTGTCTGGTTTCCACGCAATATCTGTTTTCTGAATATCCTTTTTAGAGTTCAGATCAGGAATGTGTAATATATCCTTCAACTTAAATGGTTCTGAAAAGATGCAACAGATCTAATTTCAGTACCTCATCTTGTTCCTAACTGTAAACCAACCATTTGTAAATCACATTCTTATAGTCTACATAACAAAAGCAAAAGATTTTTTACCGGGACATTAAACTATGCTCAAAGATACGAATATGATTCTTATTTGCTTGTAACTTGATTTGATATTGCATATTGTGTTCTAATGAACCTTTGAAGATGAAAGAAATTTCCACATAAAACTATTTGCACAGATATAATTATGAATCATCTTCGAATAACTAAAATTTGACTCTAGGATATTCTAATGAACGTTCATGGTTCAAACACCCAACTCACCATCATTAGGATTTTCAGGATCATACCGCACAACTTCTCCATCACCACATGAGTACAGGTAATTTCCAGTTCTTTCTTCAGCACCTTCAACAAAATTTCACACTATCTGTATTATTCTACCAATAAAATTCTGAAAACTACGGTGATGTAATATCTTTGTAGTTGATGGAAAAGTCCTTCACAAAGAAACAATAACAAGTACATTCCGAAGTTAGAGTTGATACAGAAGTTCTGTATTTCACATATCTCAATAATAATAATAATAATAATAATAATAATAATAATAATAATAATAATAATAATAATAATAATAATAATAATAATAATAATAATAATAATAACAATAATAATGATGATGATGATGACGACGACGACGGATGACAATAACAATAATAGTAATAGTAGTAGTAGTAATAATAATAATAATAATAATAATAATAATAATAATAATAATAATAATAATAGTAGTAGTAGTAGTAGTAGTAGTAGTAGCAGTAGTAATACTAATAGTAATAATAATAGTAATAACAAGAACAATAGCAACAACAATAGCAACAACAGCAGCAACAGCAACAACTACAATAGTATTAGTAGTAGTAGTAGTAGTACTAATAGTAGTAATAATAGTAATAATAACAATAGCAATAACAAGAACAATAGAAACAACAGCAGCAACAACAACAATAATAATAATAACAACAATAATAATAGTAGTAGTAGTAGTAGTAATAGTAGTAGTAATACTAATAGTAATAGTCGTAATAATAGTAATAATAACAATAGCAATAACAAGAATAGCAACAACAGCAGCAGCAACAACAACAACAACAACAACAATAATAATAATAATAATAGTAGTAGTAGTAGTAGTAATACTAATAGTAATAATAATAGTAGTAATAATAGTAATAATAACAATAACAATAGCAATAACAAAAACAACAGCAGCAGCAACAACAACAATAATATTAATAATAATAATAATAATAATAATAATAATAATAAAAAAGTAATATTATTATTATTATTATTATTGTTATCCAAATATTGAAACCCTATTTTACCTTTGGTATATTAGGTTGTAGTTTGTTACATGTGAAATACAATATGTAGTGATAATACACAATTTTAAAGAATTAATAGTAGGTGTGAATCATAGTTACAATATAAATACACTAATTAAGAGACAGTAAACAATACTAATACGTTATGCAATAATTACTTTCAGTTAAAACAAAATGAAATAAAATTAGAAATTATAATCGAAGGTGTAGAGAAATTTCAAGATTATTACATTAATTTGTGATCTTATACATAATTTTAAGCAATATTAATGAGATAATGCACATAATTGGCGTAGTTACAAATTAAACACCTAATATATAGTTGGTTTGCGATAGTAAAGAAAAAATAAAAACAAAATTACTTATGGTTACAAACTATATACCTGTCATCAAATACTCAACAATAGTAAAATCTATAATACAAACATAGTTATTGTTGTCATTACTATTATTATGTCCCAAAGATAGACACCTTGTTTTACATAGTGCATTAGGATTTTATAACATCATTAATTTATATACAATTAACAGCTACAGTCTTGCGTGGATGTGGTGTATAAACTCTGTGAATTGTTTGTAACAACATTTTTTTCTAAGAAAATGGTAAAGGGGTGTGGAGTAATTTAAATTGCAATCCGAGATATGATATCTTAAAAAGTGTCTTTTCCTTTCGAACACTGGACAGTGAAAAATCAAATGTTCAACAGTCTGATTCTCTTTGCATATGCACAGAGATTCTTCTGCACTTTTGATCCTAAATCTTTCGAAGTAGGAACCGAATTTTCCATGGCCGGTCATAAATTGGGTGTAAAAGAAGTCGGTTGAGAACTGACTGCAACATAGTCTGTCTTGTACATTGGGAAAGAATAATTTCTTGGTCACAGAGCCTTTAACACTAGAGTTCCAGTATGTATTCCACTTGAGTGTAGTTGTGTGCTTGATCTTCTGCTTGATGTACGAAATAGGACAGGTGGAATATTTATATTCTGAGTTGGTTGAGGCCGCTTGCTTCGCTAATGTATCCGCTCTTTCGTTTCCTTCAGTACCTGTGTGGCCGCACCCACATTAAGCAAATACGACCTTCAAATTTAAGTATTAGGGATCTAATTTCGACGGCTATAGAATGCAAGTTGTATTTATCGTCAATGGTTTGTAAGGCAGATTGAGAGTCGCTGTGAATACATGAGTCAATCCCGTTGGTAATGCTCCATTTCACTGCTTGCAAGATGGCAAAGAGTTCTGCTTGGAACACGGAGCACATGGGCGCCAGGCGGAACGTGGCAGAGTGGACTTCAGTAGTGTTGTAGTAGGTAACAAAAGCACAGCCCACCAAGGTGACGTCGTTCTCCTTTTGCAACCGAGAGCCGTCAGTATAGATGTTGTATTCATGTCGATCTGTACATGTATTTGATGCACGGTGAAAATCTTTCGGATGACCAGTTAATTGAAAATGTGATCTTTTTTCCACCTCAAGATATGATTCTTGTTCTATAAATATCCCATTTCTTTTCACGTTAGAGATTTCAGCTTTAGCCATGGCTGTTAAAAACAATGGTGGTATACCCGCGACCACTAGGGCTGCGTCTGTCGATGTGGTTCTGTAAGCCTTCGTGATTCGTAGAATGAATCCACGCTGGATTTGTATCAATTTATTTTGAACCCACTTTTTGTGAAGTATATTTTGAAATGCCGAGACACAGTATAATATCAATGGTTCGAGCGCCATGATATATTGTTCGCAATATATCAGGACTAAGACCCCAGGTTGGTCTGGTGGCCCTATGCAAAGCAGATTGAAACTGGTGTGATTTAGTGACTAGTGAATCAATATGTGCCTTAAAAGACATACGTTTGTCGAGAGTGACGCCTAAATACAAGAGTGTCTCTACTATGTCGATATCCTTCATGTCCATCTGTATGTGTGGTAGGTCGTAATTTCTTTTCCTTGTAATCAGCAAGGCTTTTGTCTTAAGAGGGTTGAACTGTAGTTTGTTGTCTTTTCCCCACTTGGATATGGAAGTCAGCGTTTCATTGGCTTTGTTTTCAATACAGTTTATATTGTCAGCTGTTATTAGGACGAGAGCGTCATCAGCATATGCTATTAATTGACAATCATTTGGCAGATCCATCTGTAGCAGGTCGTCATATAAGATATTCCAAAGCCCTGGACTACAGCAGGAACCCTGGGGACATCCTCTTTATTAACGTCTTTCATTAGAGTAGTAGTTCCTATCGTGAGTTGTACTTTGCGATTGCTAAAGTAATTTTTGACTAGGTTATATAGGTTTCTAGGACAACCTTTTTTCTTCAGTTGAGACATAATTTTAGGCCACCAAGCGTTGTCAAATGCCCCGAAATGTCCAGTGATATGAGTAATCCGAACTGCCGACGTCTTAGAGTTTGATTTGCCCAGTTCACAACATGAAGCACTGCATCTTCTGTGGATTTTTGCGGTGTGAACCCATATTGATTCCCTTTAACATATTTGTATTATACAAGTTATACATAATTCTATCTATAATAAGTTTCTCCAAGAGTTTTCCCATAACAGGTAGCAGACAGATAGGCCGATAGGCGTTTGCTGTTCGGTTATGACAGTGCGGTTTTGGTATTATTTTAACATTTGCGATTTTCCAGCAGTCAGGAAAGACTTGCAATGACATACATTTATTGAAAATACTCACAAAGAGATCGGCACAGCTTATGTACATTTTTAATTATATTGGCAGAGATTGCATCAATCCCTGGTGCTTTTTTATCATTCAATTTTTTTATTGCCCTCTCTACCTCTTCTGCTGTGAATTGTGGTTCATCTTCCGTGTCAGGTGACAGCTCGGATTCAAGTCTGGTACGCTTGTGCACATCCGTGTCTATAGAATCATCAGGAAAGAATTTATTGATTAGGACACTAGCTGTTTCGTATGTATTAGAGGTAAACCCGTTGTCGGTTTGGATAGTATTGAGAGATCTGTTGAAGTTCTCGGGTTTTCGACACATTTTATAAATTATCCCCCATGGGTTTTGTGGACTTTGCGATGAGCAGAACTCCTTCCATGCCTTAGTTTTAGCCTGCAAAATTTTGTTTTTGTAATCAGTTTTAATGTTGTTGTAAAATTGCTCGTATTTAATTCGAAGCGTTTCACATTTACATCGTTTGTATCGTCTGTGGCTGGCTAACACTCGTTTCCTCATTATGTTTAACTCTGCGGTCCACCAGTAGTTTTTGATCGCGGTTTGAGATTTCTTTGGCAGATGAGCTTCACATAGTTCTGTTATGTTTCTAGTCAGTTGTTCTATAGCTGAGTTAAGTGATTCCGGCGTGTTGCTATTATTAATGTTTATGGATGTTCGACGCAGTTTGAGTCGTGCTGCCCTTTGGAATCGCGACCATTTGACGTTGTTGGTTTTGTAAATGCGTGCACTTCCTGCATTAGTATATAACTTTGGTTGTAGTTTTATGTCGATTATGATTAATTCATGATCAGACATTGTGTGAAAGTCACTAACTTTCCATTCTACGATGAACGGTGTTAGAGAATGACTACATACACTCACGTCGATGAAACTCGTGGAGTTGTTGCGTCTGAAGGTAGGTTTGTTGCCAGTGTTCAGGATAGCTAAATTGTGTGAGCAACAGAAATCTAAGAATTGCTTTCCTTTATAATCGCTAACAGGACTATTCCAAGCATGATGTTTGGCGTTGATGTCCCCTACAATTAACAGATGTTTTCCCTTTAGATCTGAGCAAATAGCCTCCAACTCATTCAGTATCTGCGTGAAGTCACAGTCCGGTCGCAATAGATATTACAGACATATATATCTTGACCGAAAAGATCAACACATACCACTACTCTGTCAGGGGTGCAGTACTGAATAAGATTAATAACATTATTGTGTCTTGTTATTGTTGCTGCCCTTATGTTATTGCCCTGATTATTTGCAGTTTCATTATTATTATGTTCGAATATGAAGGTATTAGAGCCAAATCCAGAAGCACGGTTTCGTTTGGTATTGGGTTCTTGAACACAAAGTAATTTAATTTTGTTGTCTATTGTACTGGATGAAAAATCTGCGTTATGAACCAGTTCTTGAGTAGGCGTAAGTGATTTGTGCAGGTTTTGTTGGTAAATGGTAAGTTCACCCATAGTTGATTTTGGATATTGTGATGACTATTTTCTCGTATTGGGGACACTCAAAAGAACTGGCTGGATGGTTGGTGATACAAACACTAACATCTAAAAAGCTGCTGGAATTGCTACACCTATATGTTGGAATAATCCCATTGTTAAGAATAACTAAATTGTGAGCATAGAAAAGATCATAGAACATTTTACTCCGAGCATCATCCACTGGACTGCCCCATGCACAGTGTTTTGAATTGATGTCCCCTGTGATAAACAGAGGTTTTCCCTTTAATTTCTCACATACACGCTGAAGATCGTTAAGTTCAACAGTCAGATCACGCCCTGGTTCGCAGTAAACACCACAAATGTAAATTTCAATTCCACACCAGTTCACACAAACTAAAACCAAATCTGGTGTACAATATTGAGGTAGGTGTAGTACGTGTGAGTATTTTGTAATTATAGCTGCTCTAGGTCTTTCATTGTTAGTGTCACTTCTTATCCCTGTACCGATGTACAAATTGCAGCCAGGACCAAAGCCTGCCACACGGTTTTGCGTAACATTAGGTTCCTGTACACAAAGCATTTTAATGTCAGTATCGATAACCGGTGAATGAAAGTCTGAGGTAGTTATTGAATCGTGCGTTGAAACTAATGATTTGTGCACGTTCTGATTGAAGATGGTTAGCCTAGCCATAATTAATTTTAGAAGTTATAATTTCCACAATTTTCTTGTATGCAGGGCAGTTAGTGTCAGTAGCATCATGATTAGTGGCGCACATTTCAGGATTTTTCCTACTGGACATTTTAGTGTTAAATTTCAAGCAGTTGATACATACAGTCTTTTCCTGTGGACAGATATCAAAACTGTGATCTTCTGCGCATCGCCTACAATGCCTCTCGAACGTACAATCCTTGCTTATATGGCCGTATCCACAGCATGTATAGCAGCGTGTAACAGGTATATGGTCTTTCACTGGACAACGACTGTAGCCAATGTATACCTTTCCTCCGTTCCTCATTGCATGATAGATCGTTGGAGTTACTCTGAGCACAGCAAACTGGGTTGTGTTGTCTCTGGATCTCTTCATGAATCGTATTTCCATCTGTTCACCTGAATCCAGGCAATGTTTTATGTAAGGATTTTGGTCCACAATACATTGAATCAAATCATCGTTTCCAATGCCAGCCTCAATACCATGAATTATTACTTCAGGATTTCGTTTCGTGGGTATCCTCGCCGTTAGATGTTGACTATTGGTTTAATAAAAGTAATAGTAATAGTAGTAATGATGATGATGATGATGATGATGATGATAATAATAATAATAATAATAATAATAATAATAATAATAATAAAAGTAATAGTAATAATAGTAGTAATGATGATTATAATAATAATAATAATAATAATAATAATAATAATAATAATAATAATAATAATAATAATAGTAGTAGTAATAATAATAATAGTAATAATAATAGCAATAATAAAATAATAATAATAATAATAATAATAATAATAATAATAATAATAATAAAGAATGATGATGATGATGATGATGATGATGATGATAACAACAACAAAAATAACGACAATCACGACAAAAATGAAGATGATTAGGACTATGATGACGAAGGTGATGATAGTAACAACAATAATTATTATAATCATAATCCGCAAGATACAGTAACATATTTTTAGCAGTATGTTTAGGGAAATAGTTAGAAAAGAGTGTAATATACTGGTACCTATATTTACTTAGAAAAGCTGTTATAATGAATGATTCCAAAGCTGCAATAGAAGCCATCACATCCAACAAACACCCCATTCAATAAGTCAATGAAATAAGAATAGTTGTAGCTATATCAGTTCTCAAAACTGGGTAAAATAATAACTTTCCAATGGATGACTCCTTATATAGCACTTCATGGCAATGCTTAAAAAGATTTTTTGACAAAAACAGGGACTAAAATAAAGAAAAAACTACCAAATTCAGCAAATATGAGCTAAAAAATATAATGAAAAAGAGAGCGAAAAAATGGGAAAATATATTAAATAAAAAGAAATCAAAATGAAGCAGTCACATTATTCCATTTCGCAACGGATCACGACTGCTTAGCAGAACATCTGCATCAACATCTTTTATGTGGAAAACATCATCAATTCACAGAATGCATAGTATGCAATAGTCAGGATCCAATGAACGAGCAATATCTCTTAAAATGCAGAAAGCTTCATCCACAAAAGCAGAAGGAAAACAAGATTTCGCACCTCTATGGTACGAGAAGATGATCATAAAAATTATCAATATCTAAATTTAGAATAAAAACATTCATTTCTAGTTGGAATATCACATGAACAGAATTAGGAACTTTAGAATATCTTATCTGCAACACACAATTGACAAAATGTGGTAAAGATTATATATATATGTACCTGGTTTATACACTGAAGGTCCCCAACACAGAGTGTACACAGTGCGACGATGATATGGCCGAAACAATACTGGTGCTTTTCCACAGGAAACATCATAGAGACCCACTCTTCCTTCAGATGTTGCATAAGCAAGCCAACCTTCTTTTGCTGGATGCCAGGCAAGCTAGAAAAAATACATACACATATTAAAAAAAATTCTGAAAATTATTCACTTGTTTCCTAGGTCTAATTTAGATTCCAATTTCAAAAGTGAAATATGTGTTATTAGAAAACATAACTAGATGAACAGGAAATGTTACGAAATAAGAGGAAATGTTATGGTATGAGCTCACTAACATTAATGCTATTACTTACACATCCACACACACACTTTAAGTAGAACTAATGACACAGACTACACCAATCTCAGCAACTCATAAGGGATTTGATTAGTGTGCACAGTTGAATTTTCAACGCAATATTTCATTGGATGAACAAAAATTAAATACTTTCTATCTCATATTTAAATAAATACAGGAATGTATATTGTTGCTTTGGAAGAAGACTAAAATATCACCATTTTTATTTTTCCATAAATTTTAACTGCAAAAGATGTGAACTTTTATGTGGAAAACCGTCACAAATTAAACTCTTTTGCGTTCTGCAAAAAATAAAATAATTACACTCTAATAATGAAAGCTTTGCCTTTAATTCACCTAAAATGATCTTCCAATTATTGGGGAAAGACTGTCATAATACAAAAACAATTTACATAATATGCAAATGCCTATGTTTCATTATGAGTCTAATACAAGTCTATTTTTATTTTAAAGAATATATTGTCGCCTTGGAAGAAGATCAAATTTCTGCATATTTTAAGGGCAAAATTAAAATTCTTTCAATCATTAATTATAACACACTGCTCTCTTAAATTGCCTGAGCATATTGCGAATTAAATTAATGGCTTTCGTAAAACATGCTATGAAAAGTTTCATATAAAACAATTTTATCTCGAAGAAAAGCTAAACCGAGCAAATTTGTATTAAACTTCTTTCTTCGGAATATGTATAAGACTTTGTTGTAAATTCTAACGTACCTTGTTTACATGTTTCGACCTATTTATGGGTCGTTCTCTGAGGATGACCCATAAACAGGTCGAAATGTGTAAACAAGGTGCATTAGAATTTAACACAAGAAAGTCTTATCATACATATCCCGAAGTGATACAGTGTTAAAAGTTGTGTAATCAAGCTGTATAAACTTTTTTGTTTGAAATATCTCAAAGAATAACTCCCTGAAATTAACGACATTACTTACGGTTCATCCTGTATTTTAATACAAATACATGAATTAATAAAATACATAACAAGTTGAATAAATTTCAGTGCAGCACGATCACGTTAACAAACATTCCAGGAAATGTGCGTAACAAGTGAATGTTTGGCTCAATCCAACTGGCTGTCGGTTTTTCCACGAATCCTTTTGATGGTTACACTATAAACCTGGACAGCACCAGCGAACATTTGTCATGTAATGTAATATTCGTGCTAACATTACATTACAACCAAATGTTAGAACTCCATCACCACCTTAAGTATTTCTTTGTTTTAGACAACTGACATACGACTTTTATGACATAGATTCTATTACAAGTGACAGATCATCTACAAAATTTTGTCATATCAGCATTTCTTACTAAGTTAGAAAACATTCACTTTTAGATGTAAATGTTTATGTTTTTTTTTACGATTTAAATACATTACATAAGAAAAGTTAATAGTAAATGCATTCAAAATTGTACATAAATATATGCACATGTTCATTACCACCCAACAAAATTGTATTCGTGAAACAGAATATCAGAAGTATCTACTTATACACTGCTTACAATGTCGTAATGAGACTTAACACAATGATAAATACTTACAGCCATAACCTTGCCCTTAATCTTCTGCCACAACAAAGTGATTTCTAATGTAGTAGAATTACTTAAATCCCAAACACGAATCATACCATCTCCAACACCAAATGCAATTCTGCAAAAAAAGGTAAATAAATAAATAAAATAAATATATCTGTATGCAACATAATCCTTAACCAAAAGTGATCAAACATATGCTTCCTAAGAATATGAATCTTAATACACTGCAATGAGCTATGGTTAGTTGGCATTGTAAACTATGAAATGGTAACATATAAAATGAAACAAACTTTCACATTTGTGCAAAATGCGGATGATTTACCTGTTGGGATCTAAAGGACATGCAGCAATACAGTACACAAATCCTCCCAATGTCGGAATGTTGGCAATCAAATTCCCTGTTTTCCAATGGCAAGCAACCAATTGCCTGTCTTGAGCAGTAGTCCATACAATCTGTGACTGAGTCAGTGTCTGTACATCATCATCTCCATTCCCTGTTATAGCAGGTTCTGAAACGAAATCGAATAAATGTAATATCGTATTTACTCGCATAACAGCTAGTTATACATTTTTTTTCTATAATTTTTTAATTAGAAATCCAAGCTGTGTATTATGTGAGAAAACAATTTTAGGGAAAAATCATAACTACCTGACATTCTACGTGATACAAATCTAATTTTTCAGGAATAGCTTCCTGTAAAGCTGACTTGAATAATTTCAAGGGAAAAATTGTTCTGGGGCTGGGTATCGAACCTGGGAACTTTGGCTGAGCACACAAATGCTCTACCGACTGAGCTACCCAGGAACTCTACCAGACTATGGCTAAATTATTCCCTTTTATATCCACATACCTCAAGTGGGTTGACAAGATGTCAAACACCCAGCATTGAGTGCACACTTTTTCTGTGTGACTTAAATTGTGTTTTTTTGTTAACAAACAGTGACGTGTATTAAAGAAATCTGACTTTTCAGGAATAGCTCCCTGTATTCATCCCACGTGATAATCACAGTTGGTTTCGACATCACACTTTCAAGTAGGCTATTATTCAAAATGATTAATTGTACGACTTCGAGAGCAATAATACATCGAATGCTTACGAGCAGTAATAATGTAAAGTACATAACATACGAAATGGATGAAAAAATTGTAGCACAGTATAACCTAAAACTGAATACAAATAAAGCAGAAACTAAATATACTTTGTGAAGGTAACACTACCATTATTCTTACCTTATTCACAGGTAGCAATTTAAATGTAATGCAGTAATTATTGTCCCTACATATTACTATAAAAAATTGGAGTGCATACATTATGCGATGATGTCTATTACGCAAGTAAATACAATATTTAAAAACATTACATGCTAACAGTATTGGACAGGTTACACACATCATCTACAATGGACTCTACAGTTTATTACGTTCCCATTACTACCCTGACATCCACATAAAATGATGACTATATGACATTTTTCTGAAGCTGAATGAAATGTTTTTAGCAGGCCAACTTTCTGTTTGTTTCTGATATGATGGTCAGCATGCTGGCTTCCAGACCTGGAGGTCCCGAGTTCGATTCCCGGGTTCGGCTCTTGGGGAATCTCCTTGAAGAAGAAAGATTTTCTGGGTGTCTGGAAATTTGTATAAATGCGAGTGGGATTGGGAGTGTACCAGGTTATTAATTAATCAATCTTCAAAATATATAAATATAATAACAGGACTATCACTGGGTAGAAACCTGAATACAACTTTGAAATTCACATTGCTGACATGTAACGCCATAACACTATCAGTTAGCAAAACCAGAAAGCACTAGCATATGCTAGAGTCCTAACAATGAATGAAAAAAACAGATCTTTCTATTAGTCTATCTGTCCAGATATATAAATTTCTTTTGACTTTCTTTTCAATTTCTAAGGATCAATTCATGCAGAAATAACACACATCAAATATAACCAGTTTTACTTTCTCATTTTACGAAATATGAAACAGAAAGTATTGTGGTGTAGAAAAAAACACGACTTTCGCGAAAATATCGACTACATCACTCAATCAATTATTCTAATACACTTTAATCTAATATAATCTGACCTAACCTAATTTAATCTGATAATTCACATAAGAATGATATATTGCTGCCTGTAAAAATGTCATGGTACACATGGAAAGCAACAGTAAACACTTTGCACCAATGCTAACATCAAAATTCACGAATTTGTTTTAACAGAAATAAACAGTGACAGTACAGAACATGCCTAGAATTGTGCTATAAGAAAGCTCTCTTACATCTACCATATTTACTCGAGCAATGTCCTCCCGAAGATTTTTAGGGCATATTAAAAAATGTACGTACCTTTTTCCTTCAACAACATCTTTTGTAAAGATTCGAATTATCGTAAAAATACACATAGAAAACGCAAAGTCATTATTAAATTCTTCTACAGTGGAAAACACCGACAGCATAGAAGATAATATGGATTTGTTCTTTTATTACAGTAGTAAAGTACAAAATATATGTACGTTTAATATCTTTACGTAATTAATTAATTAATTTTCATACGAATATTTTAGGCGTGAAGTTTAACATCATGATCCAAAGTTGTTGTTTTCTAATGCCAGGCGTTTGACAATAAAGTCATTTGACCTCTTGCACTCCAATATTTTTCAAAGATATTATCATGACCATCCACTGAAGCACAGATTTTGAGGTGTTCCGAATCCATTTCTTGGTTTGAGTTGCACAATGGACAGTTAGGGGACTGATATATTCCAATTCTATGCAGGTGTTTGGCCAAACAATCATGGCCTGTTGCCAATCTAAATGCAGCTACAGACGATTTTCGTGGTAAATCGGGAATTAACTGTGGATTTTTATGCAGGGAGTTCCATTTTTTCATGATCCAAAGTTAATCAGGATCACGCCATTGACACTAGAATTGACACATGCCAATACAAATAAATTCTTTATTTATTTATTTATTTAGTATTAAACTTTAATTTGATCTGTACATGAAATGTTACATATTACTTATATTAAACACTGAAATACTGAAACAATTGTCTTTAGAGACAATTAATATTAGGTACCCTCCACAAAACTGGCTTCATTTATACACTGACGGATCCTTGATCTCCAGAGAACAAGGTGCCGGTGCAGGTGTTACGTGCTGTCTCTTCTCACTTTATAGATCTCTTGGATATGGAACAACAAGTTTTGATGGTGAAATCATTGCAATAAGTGAATGTCTCAGAAATCTTCTATGCCACATCAATAAATTTAGGAATGCAATTATATTGTCAGACTCCAAAGCAGCTATTCTATCAATGGTCTCTAAACACACACCTTCATCTCAGACAGCAGAAATAACTAAAATGCTCTCTCAATTAATATCACTCAATAAAAGAATTGTATTCCAATGGATACCATCCCATTGTGGAATCCTGGGAAACGAGAATGCGGTTGCTTTAGCAAAGAAGGGCAGCACTGCTACTTACAGACCTGTTACTAAATCTACGTATTACTCTGTGAAGAGATTTATTAAATCTACATACTTAGACTTCAACAAACAAAATTTGATAACTCAATCCCAAGGGAAAAAATGGAACTCTCTGCATCAAAATCCACAGTTAATTCCCGATTTACCACGAAAATCGTCTGTAGCTGCATTTAGATTGGCAACAGGCCATGATTGTTTGGCCAAACACCTGCATAGAATTGGAATATATCAGTCCCCTAACTGCCCATTGTGCAACTCAAACCAAGAAATGGATTCGGAACACCTCAAAATCTGTGCTTCAGTGGCTGGTCAAGATAATATCTTTGAAAAATATTGGCGTGCAAGAGGTCAAATGACTTTATTGTCAAACGCATGGCATTAGAAAACAACAACAACATATTACTTATGACAAGTATATCCCCGATATTTTTGTACTCATTGAATAATTTCTTCCCTCGATTTTTAAAAAAAAAATGGGGGAGGGGAAGGATTACGCGAATAAATACGGAATTTCAGACAATGGAATGACATGAAATCAAACACATGCATTTGAGCTACCTACTCATGTCTCCATTTTCTTTCTCATATCCATTTTCCTTGAGTAAAGTTTGACCAACAGAAGGCAGAGCTCCAGTAACTGGCACACAGGCAATGCTAAACAAGCCTCGGGCATGGCAGGCATGCACCAAGTGCCATAGTTTTGTTGCTGACTGTTTATTTGATCTGAAAAAATAAAATAATGCAACACTTCATTCGCCATTCATAACATAAGTTATACAGTCATAGTCACAGGAAAACTTTGTGATGTTAAATTTACGTGGTATTTCTTAGAGATTGAAATGACATACTGTAATAATATGAAACTAGGCCTAGTCATTCTTAATGGTACAGAAGCCACTGCATTTGACTCTAAATCCTTGTATCTTACTTACAAATGGCTTTTAAGGAACTCCAGAGGCTGCCGCCCTCACATAAGCCCACCATCGATCTCTATCCTGTACAAGATTAATCCAGTCTCTATCATCATATCCCACCTTCCTCAAATCCATTTTTATATTATCCTCCCATCTATGTCTCGGCCTCCCCAAAGGTCTTTTTCCTCTGGCCTCCCAACTAACACTCTATATGCATTTCTGGATTCGCCCATATGTGCTACATGCCCTGCCCATCTCAAACGCCTGGATTTAATGTTCCTAATTACGTCAGGTGAAGAATACAAAGCATGCAGTTCTGCGTTGTGTAACTTTCTCCATTCTCCTGTAACTTCATCCCTCTTAGCCCCAAATATTTTCCTAAGAACCTTATTCTCAAACACCCTTAATCTCTGTTCCTCTCTCAAAGTGAGAGTCCAAGTTTCACAACCATACAGAACAACTGGTAATATAATTGTTTTATAAATTCTAACTTTCAGATTTTTTGACAGCAGACTAGATGACAAAAGCTTCTCAAATATCATGGATTCAAAACTAGCCAAAACCAGATTAAGTAGTCATTGGTCTTATGAAGCAGATTTACAGCTGGTAAAGATTTCTTTGTTTATGATTAAAGACAAATGCAAAATTCTATATTAAGCCTGCAATTATCCCATTCCCAATTCTCGATAACATGTCACTACAATAACCATTGTGAACGCCTCTAGCAGACAAGAATGGAAATATATTCTTTCAGGATCAAACTGATCTTCGTCCTTTTACGTGTAACAATAACTGACAGCATATTTTTCCTCCCAGCATAGCTTTACTGTTCAAAACATTCTATACAGCATCTGCTTGGAACACAAAGAGTGGAACACATCTAAGTTTACATCATCTTACTGAACATGAGTAATATCCACAGTTTAAAGTGTCAATAGCAATTAAGTGAAGAAATACATAACAGAGATGATACTCACTTTCCAACTGCATACTGTTGAAGATTGAAGGAGAGCAATTCCCCCCACAATGAACTGCTTAATAATGTGTTGGGTTCAGGCCATGACACACATGACCAATTCCCTCCCCCAGCCACAGAATTTCCAAGCCGGGACCTGTAAGTAATGAATTATAATACAACTTAACATCGAATCTATTGCAGAACCTGATTTTAATTTTATCTAATGTATAAAAGTGAATGTAGGTATGTATGTATGTATGTTCTCTACACAAATCTACACACTTTGACCGATATTTGCCAAAGTTTACACATTAAATACGATCAAGCATGCATATATAATTTTAAATAACCTATTCTACAGTTAATTATAGTTTATTTCAGTTATATTTAACATCGACTTTCAAGGGGCCATGGGAAAAATAACACAAATATAAATAACATTGTTGATACATCTGAAAGGCAAAATTTATAAAATCCATGCGGTATAAGTAGTTATTACACAGTCTAGACCATATTAAGAGTTTCTCGATACAGTTGTAGATAGTGAGAAGGCTGTGATTCATCCAACTGTATTCACGAATTCTTTGAAACCACAAAGAATCCCACAACATAATTTAATACCTAATATTGAATCACTAATAATACTAATTATGGCGAAAAACTGACCCACCAAAATTATGCAATGGAACAAGATTTGGTGTGAAAAAACTCATGCATAACGTAATAGAAGTGAAAATATTAACTGGCAAAATGATAGAAGATGTCTTTATCTCACGTATTCCTATAACACACACTAAATGCCTTTCGATTTCAAACAACTGCAATTTCCAGTGCTAAAATTTAATATGAAAACAAAGATGAAGGGCAGTCACTCAAAATTGCTGGTACTAACTTGGAAACTCCGTGTTTTTCACATTGTCAACTATGTAGCTTGCTCTCGAGTGTGCACATCTTAATATTTGTAAATATATTTGTGCAACAGAAGGGAAAACGAAGTCCCTCAAAAGTCATAGTCCTTAAGGTTGCTCCTGGCACTAAAGATGTCACTAAAAGGCCTGGGATTTGAAGGTACTGAGGCCATCAAGATCAAGGTAACGAAGAGCTTACTAGCAATATCGAAAAATAACTCTGGAAAGTGCTTAGGACAGTGGAAGAATTGCTGGAACGAGTGAATCAAGTCAGGAGGGACCTACTTCAAAGGGGATTAGTGTGTGAACTCAAACTCCCCCCTTACAACAATAGATCGTGGATATTTTTTAAATAATATCTCGTATATTATGAATAGCTATAGTGAGGGTCACATAAGAACAGTTCCTAAACTGCAAATATTGCCGTCTTGTCAGTGTCAGTGTTGCCAACTGTTACCAGATATCACACGATTCTACGTACTAAATGACTTATTTACTTACCGTACTTTATGTTGGAAGGTTATTCTAATTAATTCAATAATTTGTAACATATTTTCGTAGGCAAATTATACGAGAAGGTGATCAACATGTCAAGTATTTTGTCTCGCAATACGAAATTCATTGGTTTAACTAAACAATTGACTCACGAGACCTAACCTAAAAATGTATTTTGTTTGACCACATGAAATTATTAGTACTAACTCCGAAAACTTACCTCACTATAATCTTGAATTATAACCACAACGCAACATATAAAATAACTATTATGTATTAATATTAATACTGATATTAATTAATTATTAGTATGTTCAAATTTCACTAGCTCAGAAATCTAGTACAATTTTAATTTCATGGAACTCCAGTACGGACACATATTGTCGATATTTGGCTCAGCTGCCAACATACCAGTTACAAAATCACTACCATTTGTAATATTTGTCAGTATCGAAATTCGAAACGAAGTTGGCAAAAGAATATTCAACCTGCAAACTAGAAAATCACCACAATCTACTAGCATATGTAGTAATGAGGGAAAAATGGTTAGTTTCACCCTTAGGGTATGAAGTAAGCTGACCCGGACTATAATTATAAAAATTTAACAAGTTGTTATTTAGAAGACTGTACTATCATTAATTTAAAAAAAGAAAGTTACTTGTGTTGCTGGCCACCACCTGTCTCTTGTAGCATGGGTGCTACAGGCAGATTGAGCATAGTTTCATAACGTCCATCACCTCCAGCTCTCCAGATATATATAGTTTTTTCTTTGGCTCCCGTAGCTAATAACATATCGTCTTGTGGTTGCTTCTGGTGGAATATGTTGTAGCTTACAGGACACCAAGCCAAGGACACAACTTCTGAATCATGTCCTCGCAAACGATGTAACATCTTACCATTACCTGCAAACAAATTAACAGTTGTCACACAACATAAAGGAATGACAAGAATCATTGATAAAACATACATAAGCTTACGGTAAAATAAAGGAGTATGATTTAAAATTTTCACAGTATACAATTAGGCCTGAGGTTTATGGGTTCTTGCATTTTGCTTCTACTTGTTTGCTTCTGTGGAGAAATATTCTTTACATACAACAAACTTCATGTGATATAAAATTTTCAGTCTTAATTTCTTTCCTAAAGAAGTCAATACAGACTTCACTATGTCAAATTTAACTTGTATAGGTGTACAGAATAAGTTGGTGTTGTTGTTTTCTAATGCCAGGCGTTTGACAATAAAGTCATTTGACCTCTTGCACTCCAATACTTTTCAAAGATATTATCATGACCAGCCAATAAATTTTGAATGTTCCGTTCCATTTTGTCAGACTCGCAAATGGGCAGATATTCTATATTCAATAGTCTTTGGCCAAACAATCACCTTCATTTCTAAATGCAGCAAAAGATGATTTGCGTGCTAAATCTGGAATTAATATCATTATGATGCAAGAGTTCCATTTTTTCCAATTGTGTTATCAAATTTTATTTGTTGAAGTCTGAGAAACGTAGAATGCAAATGCATTTCAAAGTAATACGCAGATTTAGTAATAGATCTGTTACTAAAGTGCTGCCCTTCTTGCTAAAATCCGATTTATTTCCCAATTCCACAATGGGATGGTTCAATTGGAATACAAAATTTGATAACACAATCACAAGGGAAAAATGGAACTTTTAGTTATTTCCTAATTGAGATGAAGGTTCCCGTTTAGAGACGACTGAAAATAGCTGCTGTGGAGTCTGACAATTAACTGCAATCTTAAATTTATTGATGTGGCATAAAGATTCCTGAGACTTTCAATATATCAATGATTTCACCATCAAAACTGCCCATTGTTACATACCCAAAGATCTATGAAATGGATTCATGTAACACCTGCAAAATCTTGTTCTCTGGAGATGGCTCCGACAGATAAATGATATCTTTGAAAATACTGGATTGTCTCTAAAGACAATTGTTTTTATTGTCAAATGTTTACCTGGCATTTCAAAATTTCTTCTGTTAAATTTAGATTATATTCTATATTACAGAATAAGTAATGTTGCAGCAACATCCACTTCAGCAGTCATGGTCTGGTTATTATTAAAGATTATAAATGATGGTTTTAAGAGATTCTTCACTTAAATGTATCTCGACCTCATTTCATAAAAATAAAACTACTGCTCCAAGAATTATTATGGATATTTAAACAGACATTCCGCAATATTATAACTTTCCTTTATTCTTCCTTCTGAAGGAATCTAGGTTCAAATCATATTAGCAATAAATACAAAGTTCTGTTACCTTTCAAACTTATAGTGCAGACGAGTCCAGACCGAGTCCCAATTGCAACTAAGTCTCGTCTGTGAGGACAACAAGCCAGAGAGGTGGGCACTAATTTGCCGAAATTAAGTTTCTGAGTTGTGTTACTAAACACATTCCAACAAACAATACTGCCCGATTCATCTGCTGACACAATTAAGTTTGGATCTGATTTAGACCAATCCATGGATAGTACTTTCATTCCTTCCTGTGAAAAAAAAATCAGAAACATAACAAATATTTATTAGTTTCATGAATTTTGTTACCGAATTATTTAAAATGAATCTTTCATGAATCTTATTTAGTCAACAAATTGTATAAAATGAATCAGACTGTTGATAAAAGGTACATAACCTGTTAAAATTATAACACTTTTAACAGTTCAACTAATATAGTTTCAAGTAAAATAATTACTCTGATTCTAAGAAACAGACTACATCAACGAAATCTGAAGTGTAACAAATAAGTACAGAGTCATTAAAAGATATCGTCGTTGTTCCTGCAATAACTGCTATGTACAAAATGATGCTGTTTCAGTAGAAAGAAAAAACACATTTATTCAATCCTCTTGACAATGAAATCCATAATCTTAGAATTTCCAAACAAAGAAATATAATTATGCATTTAACTAGGAGATTTTGTTCTTTGTTTTATCATTATTTAACGATGTTGTATCAAAAACTGAAAATTTAAATATTTCATTTATTTTTTATTTTATTGGAACAATTTTACAAGCTGCTGTATCAACATCATTATTTAGTGTCTGAATGATATGATGCTGTGATAATGTCCGTAATGCATTTGGGTTCTTCACTCTAATACTTTGAGCATTTGAAATCGTATTGGGTTGAGAAACGTCCCGGAAAAAACCTCAACCAGGTAATGCATTTGCCCAAGACCGGGATTTGTGTTCGAACCCGAGCCACCTGGTTTTTTCGGTTATTTACACGTTGTACAACTACAGGTGTGGACATTTAGCTTGATGGGATTGGTGATAGTGAGATGGTATTTGGCGAGATGAGGCCGAGGATTCCATGCATTACCTGACATTCACTTGGGGAACACCTCAGAAAAAACCCAACCTGGTAATCTGTCCAAGCAGGAATCGAACCCACGCCTGAGGGGGCAAATGTTTGTTCAGGTTGGTAAGATGTGTATTGAAAATGGTGCAGCATCTTACTGTGGTAGAACGATTTTTTCTTTGTAAAAGTTTCTTCAAAAACAGTTCTGTTCATTCTGCTCGAAGAGGGTCTATTGAAATTTATCCCAATGCAATCCCCCTTTCAAGAAGTTCTAGACAAAGGCTGGTGATGAAATTTTATACCACAGGTTCAGTGTTGGACAAAAAAACATTCCCAAATACGAACAGTTTCAACAGAGGGAAAATTGAATGAAATCGAAGCCAGTCTAGAGCATTCACCACACAAAAAAAAAAACAATAGATAAACTTGCACAACAGACAAACGTTTCTCAGACTTCAAGAAATGCAAAAAAAAAAGTTACTAATGTTAAAACCACACAAGTACACACATGTTAATGCTTTGCAAAAAGGAGAGCCGGTTCAAAGAACGCATTATTGCAAATTAGTTTCTGAATTCAGTTCAGTGTTGAAATTGATCCGCAGTTCCTTTTCTTCTCAGATGAATCTTGGTTTCTCCTAAGTGGGTGTGTGAACTTAGAAAATTGTAGATATTAGTCTTCTGAAAACCTGTAATTTTGCATGAAACCCCCCATGATGACCAGAAAATTGGTGTGTGATGTTCAGTAAGTGCAAGGAGAATAATAGGTCCAATATTTTATCGTAGACAAGAAATGATTTGTCACAAATATTAGAATTCTGCAACTGCACATGGGCTATTCCATCTCAAATCGTCCGAAATATAGAGAAAATTGACCTTGCAATTTTTAAATACAATGAAACTTTTTCTGTCTGTTGACAACTGTGATACAATGCTTTGTGCAAAGTTTGAGGCATCAGAACTTCATAGTGTTTAAATTAAAAATATTTCAATTTATCGCATTTTCATAAAATTAGCAACTTTAAACTGTTGTGGTTCCGAAACCCTTTCACCCAATGATCAAAATCATGGTTTATTTTGATGCTGAAAATTAAAGTTTATATTGACATGTAAACAGTTTTTCTTACTTTTTATGGAAATGAAGATATTTAGATTTTTCTTCATTAAGATGCCTTTGACCACGAAAAAATTTTTAAAACATATGGTTAGATTCCACATTGAAAGTACAAATAAACATTTTTTACTGGTGCACCGTTGGTAAGAAAGTATTGAAAATATCAAATAAAGAAAATAAATAGTACGCGCGTGAACTAACCAGCTGACTGTGAGGCGGGAGATAGCCGAGGAAGCAAGGCCAGTAGACAAACACGTGATGTGTCGTCTAGCAGTCATGGCTATACTAGCTTTATCACAGGTTTTCATAAACACAGGAGTAAAATGACGCCTAACGCTCGTTATCTTTATTTCTCGGCCAGTGTGTGCGGTACTGCACTGTTCAAGTCTAGGCGTTCAAAATAATCTATTTAATACCCTCGAAACTTATTGCCGAGCCACTAAGCAAACAATGCCGAATCTCTCTTAATAATGCAAGGTTTTTGACAATATTTTTACATTTTTACAAATGGGCGAAAAGCCTAAAAGCAAGTAAAATCAGATTATCTGTCTCTCTATACAATAAAAATAAGGATTACTTCTTAACATAATCTACCAAATGTCAGCTTCAATAGCTCCGCCTCACAGTCAGCTGGTTAGTTCACCCATACTATTTATTTTCTTTATTTGATATTTTCAATACTTTCTTATCAACGTTGCACCAGTAAAAAATATGTGTTTATTTGTACTTTCAATGCGGAATCTAACCATATATTTTAAAAATATTTTTTCGTGCAAAGACGTCTTAATGAAGAAAATCTAAATTTCTCCATTTCCATAAAAAGTAAGAAAAATTGTTTATATGTTAATATAAACTTTAACTTTTCAGCATCAAAATAAACCATGACTTTGAACATTGGGTGAAAGGGTTTGGAGCCACAACAGTTTAAAGTTGCTAATTTCATGAAAATACGATAAATTTAAATATTTTTAATTTAAACACTATGAAGTTCTGATGCCTCAAACTTTGCACAAAGCATTGTATCACAGTTGTCTATGGACAGAAAAATATTTCGTTGTATTTAAAAATTGCAAGGTCAATTTTCTATATTTCAGTCGATTTGAGATGGAATAGCCCATATATGTATTAAAGATCCTGTATTTCAAGTTTACAATTATGTATCATAAGATGAAACAAATCTTACCGCATGAGAGTTGTGTGCCAAAAGAGGTGCTAGTGAGTCAAATTCCACACTTTTACTACAGAGTCATCCCCAGCAGAAGCCAGGCAATTCCAGTATGTATTTGTATCAGCAGTGGCACCAGCTGTAGAAAAACTGACAACTGTAATTCGTTCTTTGTGGGCACTGGATTATTGATATATTAGGAGTGTGAGAAGTGCTGCCAACCACACTCCTCGCGATTACAATATTGTTTCTAGAGCCATAGGCGATTGTACCATCTGCTGCATATTTTCAAGTACATTGCTGAGGTACCAGTTAGGAGATGGGGAAGAATTTCGTCGTTCATAATGAAGCTGTTTCTGCAATCAGAAAACATAAAAATTAAAAAAGAAATGGGTAATTTCCTGTACCCGGTACTCAACAGTGGTTCCTTTCTGAAAAGAAAAACGATAAAAATATTTTCTTTTTCGGAAATGAACTAAACCTAAACTAACCTAACCTAATCTAAGAACACATTATTATAGATAAAATAAAAATATTTTCTTTTGTCGGAAATGAACTACAACCTAAACTAACCTAAACTAACCTAACCTAACCACACATTATTATAGATAACGATAAAATATTTTTTTTGTCGGAAATGAACTACAATCCAAACTAACCTAACCTAAGAACACATTCAAAAATATATTACAAACTGACTAGAATCACATCTATACTGTTTTCTACGGAAGAAAAATTTCGTAATGTAAACATAAACGTTGCTGTCATTTTCTCTATGATTGGCTCCCTGTCAATCACATGAGATGGAAAATATAGTTCGTATTTGGAAACTAAATCCTTTATTATTTGAAAATAAAACATTGAATTCTATTGTTAAATACAATGAAACATTTAACTATACTCATATGTAAAACACAACCTCGAGCGTAAAAGAAAAGCTACTTTTCTATTTTGTTATTACTATGAACGAATGAATACCAACAGTAATACCGATAGTCTGTTCTTGTAACAAATGGCGTCACTTGAGCTCGTAGTTGTTCATCAACGGACGTGGTACTGAAGTATGACTTTTGCATCCTCAACTGTCTATTGCATGAAGACATAAGACTTAAAAATAACTTAAATTACGTCTTGCATGAGGTGTGTGTGCCAAAAGAGGTGCTTTTACTTTTACAGAGTAATTATAAAATAAATGTTTCATCACCAGCTGAATGAATGCATAGTAGTGAGGTTGGACCTTATTGAGATATTAGGAAATGTTTAACATGAAACAGAATGTACAACCACAGGCTCGCAATTACGTACTGAGAATCTAGAGCCAAACAGTGGCCAATGAAGTCTCACTTCAATCACGTGCTATTGTTTACATTAGGTTTTTCTTACAGGAAAAGATTATAGTAACAAACTATTAAAATTCTTTTCAGAAAGAAGCCATTTCTGCAAACATAAAACATAAAAAGTAAAAAAACTAAATGTTAACATAAATAAAATCTGTATTTTGTTTCATACAAAATTGAGTGAATTAAAATTGATTTTTGTTAATGCATTATTTTGAAATTTTCTTTTACATATGTGGTGAGATACTGAATTTTTTGTCATTAATTATTTTGCATTTTTTGTGTGAATCACTTGTTTGCATTTTGAAATAACATCCATTTTTGTAATTTGAGTGAAATTTTGTATCAATCTTATGGAAACTCTCAACAAGACAACATAGACCTAAGACGAGGTAAGAATAATTTCTATGTACTTAGTACCCCTCTTATGCTGGCAATAAAACTTGTTCATACAGTTTTCTGCACTAATTTTCCCTTGCTTATGCCTCCAGCCTTCCCCTGTGACAAAAACCATACTATCTTAATTACAAATTCATATGGAAATATTCAAAGCTTCTCTCACTGAATACTTCTTAATATCACTTTAATATTAATATTTTCGGTATTCGCCTTCATTTTGAAGTGTTGTAGAACCACTTTATTACACCTGTTAAATAATCACTTTTATGTTACCTACACCGAATTTTTTCCACATGTTAGCTGTTTTCTAATCAGTTTTCAACTCAACTGACATCCTATATGGATTCTTCACATTCCAAATTATCTTTCCTCTGAAAATTAGACCATTTTCCAACTTTTTTCGTTAAAATACATTCAGTAGTGTACACTATAAATAAAAAACCAGGAGGAGCAATGTTTCTATAGTGATGGTGAAGTGGCATAGATGCTACAAAAAATTACTAAGGAAATGGTAAGTATTGCGTCCTGGACCTATCAAGTGCTATATTGGTAACAAGTGGGGGAGGGCTACAACTGTGCAGTACATTATGCAGGTAAGTATTAAATAATTTTTATCCTCATGAGTCCTGAGACATTTGCTGTTTAAAGCTCTTCCTCGTATTCTGTTGATATCTTTTCTTTGGTCTAGGTCAGTATATTTCAATGCAATGAAGATAAGTTGTTTCTTTAATTTGTGCTGCAAATTATTGTCGCCTGATACTCAACAAAGAATGCATAGGCTACACCCTGAAAAAACACAATCGAAAACTGAAGGTGACGTAAGTACGGGACCCATGTTGTAAAGGATTGCCGGGGATTCTTTAGTCCTGCACTTCCACAACCCTCCGTACGGGCTTGTCCCATGCAACAGTTACATCCCCATCCTCTGTAACTTATAGGAAACTCATTCTACATCGCGCATATGCGAAACTGGACGGAGACTGCTGATCGTGTGGGTGCAAGAAGGACGTAGTTATTTTCCCTGGACCAGAAATACAGTTCAATCACTTGAATTTCCCTGTGCTAAGTTTATCCAGGTAGGGGACCCATCTAGTATAGGATTACCTACACACATACCGAAAATACTTCTGATGAAACTGTTAGTCACGACTACTTAGGAAGACCATAACCTAGGAGGACCATAACCTAGGAGGAACATAACCTAACACGTTATTTCTACATCGATCGACATCAGCGAGCTGTAGTCGTTATAAACAGAAATATCTGTGGTAGTTGGCATAGAGCGACTGAAATGCACACAATACTAACATAAAATCCCATAAATTTCATTACTAATGTGAGACTCATACATAAAAACTAATGTATGCTACAACAAAAGACTTGGACAAAACCACTAACTTATTTGCTTACATCTGTGCTACAACATAAAATTTTAAATTTAATTTTACTCATTTAACATGCTCACAGTAAAACATTACTTACTATAATAATTACTGTTATAATATTCACGGTTTCATAGTTTCACAGAAAAATATAATTTATTTGACAAACAAACACGCCGGCATTGGTCGCACAGTGTTACCACAATCATATGGCCACATACAGTGTCACCAACGCCATTCTTCAAAACTAGCTAGAAAACAGTGTATAAGTCGATAAATATACATGTAAAAGTGAAGTACTTTGCCACTAGCAAAGTTAAGAACAGCTGAATTCCTATATTAATACAAATCTGATAAAGTTTGACCGCTAAAATAAAACAGAAATACATCACATCTAGCTTGAAAACAGTTGGATTGGCTAAACTGGCCATTTAATGATATATGCGTGTCATACCAACATAAAAAACTGGTTCCAGACCGCAATATCGTAAGCTTCGGAACCAGTGAGCACAGAAGACCAAATCTATTTTAATATTATCCTCCCATCTACGTCTCTGCCTCCCCAAAGGTTTTTTCCTCCGGCCTCTCAACTAATACTCTAATATGGATTTCTGGATTCGCCCATACGTGCTACATGCCTGCCCATCTCAAACGTCTGGATTTAATGTTCATAATTATGTCGGGTGAAGAATACAATGCATGCAGTTCTGCGTTGTGTAACTTTCTCCATTCTCCTGTAAAATCATCCCTCTTAGCCCCAAATATTTTCCTAAGTACTTTATTCTCAAACACCCTTAATCTCTGTTCCTCTCTCAAAGTGAGAGTCGAAGTTTCACAACCATACTGAACAACCGGTAATATAACTTACTGTTTAATAAATTCTAACTTTCAGATTTTTGACAGCAGACCCATATTTATTCTGCGTTTTATTTCCTCCTGAGTGTCATTTATATTTGTTACAAGTATTACGGTAATATTATTGTTATATAACAGAATATTCCATATCTCAATTTAAAGGTTTTTCGGCAGTAGTAATTTATTTCTCTGCTAATTGACGTCATACAAATTTATAAAATATAATAAAACCATGCAATGGAAAGAATAAACTCAATCATTAAAATTAAAAAGATAATTTATGATAATTTTATTGTACAGTCAATTAATTAATCATTTAGTAAGACCACATTTCTTGTGAGAGAAAACATTTTGCAGAAGTGATAATTATGATTTTTCTCTTTGTAATTGTGCTAATGCTTCTCAATAAAGGGAACAAGTTCGATTCCATCAGATCTTTTGAGTTTTAGAGAGAATAAAGCGACAGAAATGCGCGATGCTGGTCATATGGCCAAAATTGCAAATTAAAATGGCTTCCTGAAGGATAATTTTCGGCAATATGATAAACAAATGTTATATAAAAACAATTTTAATTGGATTATTTTAGCTAAAGGACATTTTAAACAGGAAGAAGAAATCGTACTGAAAAATTCAGGCATTCCAAGTTTTGTTTATTATTATTATTATTATTATTATTATTATTATTATTATTATTATTATTATTATTACTATTACTACTACTACTACTACTACTACTACTACTACTACTACTACTACTACTACTACTACTACTACTACTACTATAATGTAGAATTATTTCTACTTTCCGTTGCGGCTGTTATAAGTTCAAACAATCTTCAGGCGAAGGAAGTTAGCTACTATTCTTGGTGAAGAGGACCCCATTGTACCGCAGATAGTAGATAGTATTACAGGGGCGCCCTCCTTTTGCTAAAGTGCATAGCAACAATGATAATTTTATGCAAATAATGTATTTGTAATGCCACAGTACTTCATCTGTCATTTGACAATTTCCGTGGCTATGTTCAGAAATTATAGAGTGTTTAGTCTTAAATCTTCGCTCTTTTGCCTCAGGGGTTCGTTGTGCTACTCAAAACTCTATAGAATGTAGACAATTAATGCGCATGTGCGAAGCTTGAAATCACTGCTATGATTGGTTATTTTTACGCGGGAAGTGCTGTAGTCAGCTTTAGCACAACACAGCTTGGAGATTGCAAAAGTAAAGCGTAACGAAAGAATACCTGTTTGTGGAAGAACTCGGAACTATTTACAACGTATTTGGTAATTCAAGTGTCCGACTGTTGCTGCCATCTACCAGTTTTTCTTTTCCTCCTGAATCAAATCAGCAAGCGACGGAAAATTTGATTTATAAATTTGAAGCCATTAAGTATTTGACCGTATAATTCAGCCGACTTATCATTTCCAGTCTTTATTATTTAGACACAACAAAATTGTTAAACAGCGAATTTTTTTTAATTTTTCATAATTTTCCTGAACGCGAACTTGAAGTTGCTGTCAACATCTATACTATACTGAAAAATCGAATATTAAAGACACAGCTTGAGTTCTATACGGAAGACTCTACTTCTAAATGTAGATGGAGTTGTTCAATTGTTTCAATCATAGACTCCAACAATCTATCTACAGGCTCCATTCTGTAAAGTAACTAAGTTGTTAAATATTTTATTACAATACCAATGACCACTGCTGAGCCAGAAAGATGTTTTTCTTGCTTTGAACGTATAAAAACTTTTTAAGGAACACTATGTCCCAGGATCGTTTCACTATCTTGCAATACTGTCAATAGAAAAGAGTATGATGTCCAAGATGGAGGGGTTTAACGTTTAACACCAGGGTAATTGACAAGTCCTGCTAGGAAGGAACGTCGTATGGATCTTCATATTTCGTCACTAGGCGAGTCTCAAATTACGGTAAATACATATAAGTGTATCAGTAGGCCGATATAGAGATTATAGCACACTCATTATTTTGACCACCAGCCGCTACTGTAGTATTAGGACCCTTTTTCTAAATCCATGAAACAATGAAAAGTCTATGCAACTTAACATTAATGCCACCTTCAAATATTACCTTCCGTATATACAGAAATAATATTAAGAATATTACAATATAAATGTAGCCATTTTATGCAAATTTGTGAGACACTAATTACATAATATAGGCTATATAATTAAATAAATCAGTTTGTAAATTCTATTGCATGTCTTATTTTTCCTATATCTATCATAGCATTCCATGTTCTTTCTTTCTTTCCTTCTTTTTCTTTCTATCTTTCTTTCTTTCTTTCTTTCTTTCTTTCTTTCTTTCTTTCTTTCTTTCTTTCTTTCTTTCTCATCTCCTTTATTTCTTTTCTCCAACAAATATCTATTTCATGTGAATATTTGTTTATTTATAAATTTGTTTGTTTAATTTATTTATAAATATCTGCATGTCTGCCTGCTTATTTAGTTATTTTCATTTATTTATTATTTATTTTTATTACTTACTTATTTTTAATACTTATCATTTATTTTTATCGCTTACTTCTATCTATCTATCTATCTATCTATCTATCTATCTATCTATCTATCTATCTATCTATCTATCTATCTATCTATCTATCTATCTATCTATCTATCTATCTATCTATCTATCAATCCATCCATCCATCCATCCACCCACCCATCCATCCATCCACCCACCCACCCATCCATCCATCCATCCATCCATCCATCCATCCATCCATCCATCTATAAATATGCCCATCTGTGCGTGAGTCTGAATGTATACCAGCGCATGTATGTCTGTCGAATTATGTAATGGAGACCAAGTATAAATTTCAGGTCTATGTACAGTGTGGGACTCACTTCACCGGCCCTGGCCGGAGGAGAACATCAACATCACAGGGGAAGCTGGGAGTGTGGATGTAGTGGAACTGATAAGAAGTGTTGTCAGGCTAAAGGTCTGACCATTCAGCTATGGCAGGTGTTAATGCATGTATAGTGATTCGTGAATGTTTTTATGAAGCTTGTACTGTGAACGTTATCAGTTCGGAAGCTGGCGAATAGGGACCTGGCTTCAAGTAGCTTTGGAGTGAGTAACAGTTGATGCATTTTTTTTGCATTCTCCACAGGGCCGGTGGATTGAGTCCCGTATAATATAGGGACATCATTTTATTTTTACTAACATTTTTAATATTAACCTGACTATACCTTTGGATTAACGGTTGAGAACCGGAAACACCGTTCGCTACCCCATTCCACGACTGGAGTTCGATGATACTAGCGTAAAATCCAAACAAATCACTTTACTAGATATAGGAGGGAAGAAAAGTAGTTCATCCATTTACGCGATTTTGAGTTCGATAATTTTCATTAGGTTTTTGTTTAATCAAAATACAGTACAGTATTAACAATAAGTGTTTTTACTCACGAACTGAGTTATCCATGCGAACGTATTCATTATGCACTGTATATTACACTGTCTACAGCACATTAGCGTACAATATAGAGAATGAAGTTAAATTGAAAAATAATCATAATATGGATATTTAAACACATTTTTTAAAATGGTGGCCGTTCATTTCGATACAGGCTTCAGTTCTTTCGTGCATATTATCGCACTATAGACTATTGCATCTAATTCCAATTACCAGTTTCGTCCTTCGTACTAGTAACTCATGTTGAAATAATTCTGTGCCTACTCTATAAAAGAGTAGGCTTACCCTACGTACTGTAAATTCAATCTTCACTTCTGCCTAATCCCTAAAAGATAAAATTACTCAGACATGCTATTTACTGTCCGTCCAAGTGGTTATGTCGCAGGGTCGTAGAAAGGGGGGAAATCACTTAACAGTTAATAACTTAACGAGGCTCTTTTATTTAGGTTATTTTAAACAGTTGTATAATATTACGTAGACGTCCAATTCCTAACAGAAATTCATGTTTTCAGAAAAGAGCTAAGACACTCCAGCCGCTAGCCTTTACAGAGGGGCGAGCAGAAGCAGGTGGGGAAATCGGGATACGACATAGGCAAACGGACGACAGTACCTGTGCAAAAATATGATTCAATATTGAAAGCTCTTTTGTCACTGGAAAACGCGAACATATTTCTGGAACGTACTATACTCACTAACTCAGTACTGTTTACTATATGCGGCCTTGGTTCTGGGGGAAGGACAGTTGGAACTTCATTAGTAGAAGGGGTGGGAGTGAAGTACATTAAAAAACTCAGGTACAATAAAAAGTGAAGTAAAAATAAAATGATGTCCCTGTATATGACTCTTTTCTCACACATTAAGCTAAGTGGCATTTTCTGTTATACTCCTCGCACAGTTAGCAGGAAATCGACAGCCGTTTCTACGGTAGTGACTTTAGTTTCTAAAATCTGTTTAGCAGGAAAAATGTTTGTAACACTTAAAAATGAATACAAGTGTATCTTACCTGTATAACAAGAGATGTTCAAAGTGTCTTCCTTCTGCTTCAATACATTTCTGACAACTCCGAAGACTGCTTCGAAATAATATACTAATCTCTTCTTGTGAAATGTTCTAAATGACTTGTGGAATATTTTCTTCCACATATTGTATAACTTGAAGCAACAAAAACTCGCTGCATATGCTATACACCATATATATATATATCTGTAGATAGATAGATAGATAGATAGATAGATAGATAGATATATAGATAGATAGATAGATAGATAGATAGATAGATAGATAGATAGATAGATAGATAGATAGATAGATAGATAGATAGATAGATAGATAGATAGATAGATAGATAGATATAGATAGATAGATAGATAGATAGATAGATGATAGGTGGGTGGGTGGGATGGATGGATAGATCGATAGATCGATAGATCGATAGATCGATAGATAGATAGATAGATAGATATAGATAGGTAGATAGATAGATAGATAGATAGATAGATAGATAGATAGATAGATAGATAGATAGATAGATAGATAGATAGATAGATAGATAGATAGATAGATAGATAGATAGGTAGATAGATAGATAGATAGATAGATAGATAGATAGATAGATAGATAGATAGATAGATAGATAGATAGATAGATAGATAGATAGATAGATAGATAGATAGATAGATAGATAGATAGATAGATAGATAGATAGATAGATAGATAGATAGAAAAAGAATAGCACTTACACTAGGCATGAATGAGTAATCCCTTCAGTAGCTCACAACATATTAAGGTTAGCTGACACGTATGCAACGCCTGACAAACGCTCTTGAACAGGCATACTGTGGGAACCAACGTTTCTGTACGTCCTATGACGTCATATATATGGAGGAGTATGTATGTTCGTGAAATTCATTTTCGTGGTTCTTTTCATAGATTGATTTCACTTTAAGTTTTGTATTTGCACTAATTTCCAAAATATGTACACAAAATAAAGAACACATTAATTACAGTTAGGTAGGCCTAAGTCTTTCGGAAAATTTGAGATGCTTCCGAGCTTTTACTTCGTAACAAAATAGCCTCATAATATCAAGTATGTAGTGGAAAATACTTTTCTAACCGTAAACATTTTGATGTAGACATGTAGAGTTAAATGGTCAGAGAAACGCACCAACTTAAAATGTGGAAATTCCTACTAATGTATAATAATAATAATAATAATAATAATAATAATAATAATAATAATAATAATAATAATAATAATCATAATAATAATAATAATAATAATAATAATAATATTATTATTATTATTATTTATTATTATTATTATTATTATTATTATTATTATCATTAAACGTTTCCGCTACTGCTGTTAAGTCATTCCAGATTGCTGCGTTGCACACGTTGAATGGACAATATTATTACTTGAACATTATTCCATTGGTCACACAAATAATACATTAAAGGTCTTACGGTTAATAAAATGTCGTAGCAAAGAAATTTTATTAATATTTCACTACTGATTACAAAATATAATCAATATAGAAACATTAAATACGTCACGAAATTGTACAAATTTCATATTTCTCTTAAATATCATGTACGCTTCACTTCTTAAATATGAGAAAATATAAAATAAGTAAAATGAAAAATGCGATCAGATAAATTGTACACAGTTTTTAAAGTTTCGCCGTTCAGTGTCTTGAAAACAGGATTCTATATCGACTTCACATCTCCACCTCCACCTCTTATGCTTGTGAGAGGCACACCTTGTTCCGCTTCCTGAAGAGTAGGATGTTGTACCGGTGGCACTCCAAACACGAACCTGTAGAAAGCCGACGTCAAGAGTCCTGAAGCAAGAGGACCAAGCCAGTACACCTACAACATAAAATAACTAATTAATAAAGACATACAACAATTATACAGGCTTAAATATATCTATAATAACTAGACAGTGGACGCGGAATGACTTAAGGAAAAATGAAGTTGTTTCGTATCGGAGTATATGGCACGTGCCGCGCCGTCCGTCTTTTGTGTACCTGGCGAGTACAGCAGCGTACATAACGAAGGAACCCCGGTCTACATTGCAACATTGTGTTATCCTGCTCAAGTATTTAGTACGAGTTGAATAGTGTAGTGCTGATCCATTCATAATGTCGAAGTCAAAACTTTAAATTCGCTTACAGATACGAAATGCAATTAAGAAGTATGAGAGTGATATTTTATGTATTAACGAAGACAATATCGTGTGTAATGTATGTAAAATTGAAATAAAAACCAGAACAACTCAGGCTACAGAGAAACATTGCAACAGTATATCGCACAGGAAATGCGTTGAAATGAAATCTGAGGAACCATCATCATCATCATCATCATCATCATCATCATCATCATCATCATCACCACTATCATCATTTAGTTGTGCGGGTCTAGCGATACGTGCAACATGATGCTCAGTGCAAATATTCCTCTAAAGAAATTGAGTGATCCCCATTTTAGAGTTTTTCTTCAGAAATTCTCTCGATACAAAAACTGTTTAAGCAATAGACGAAGACGATTCAGCTTCGACAACTTACGAGAATATGTCGTCGTTTAGGTACTGCAATGCTGGTATATAATTGCATCAATGATGACGAGGACTGAACTTGCAAGGTATGTACTACACTACTACAGTACGTTATTTTTATTTTCCTTCTGACTGTACGGAGATACAGTAGCATGTTGACGTCGTCTGTTTACATTTAAAACCTGTTGAGCCAATGGTCTGAATGAAAAAATGTAACATATAGTAAATGTGCACCTACATTCAACGATAAGTCATCCCGCATCCACTGTCTAATAATAACACATAAGAATTCGTAACTAACTCTTGAACTTTATATTCTTGTCAGACTCACCCAGTGATTATCCCACATTCCGGTCCAAAGCGCTGGACCAAATGTTCTTGCAGGATTCATACTGGCTCCAGTGTAGGGACCCTGAAATGGTGTATCATTCTCAATTACAAAATGGGCCCTTATATTTCACATTAAATTAGTAGTCTGTGTTAATATAAAAAAAGAAGAGCGATACAAAGTTGAAATATACAGGGTGTAAACGATATAAACTGTCAAAAAATACTGTTGATAGAGCATAAATTAGCACTGAACAAAAAAGTCTAATAAAAATTTTCTGTAACTTTTATGGTTTTCCTAGAAAAAAATGTCATCTATCAGTATAATGTTTTTGGAAATGATAGTAGACAGTCATTATTTACTTCGGTCCACCACGTACATTGCAATTGTAGTGATATGCTTGCTTACAAATCACTTCAGGGTACTCTGTTGTCTCTCTATTGTGGTGGTGGTAGCGTGTGTTGGACGGAAGGTTATTGGCAATGACGTTCACATTTACTCGAACAGTAAATATTAGACTACTATCAATGCTAAAAACATGATATTTTGGGAATTAAAAACAAAAAGAGAAGACATAGGCTAATAAAATTTCACTACAAATCATGTTTAGTAGACCGAGATGTACAGTCTGTATAATTTTGGCAGTTTATATCGTTTACACCCTATATATTGAACTTTTTAGAAAAGAACTAAGTCAAAATTTTCTATTTCACAGGAGAGCAAAATAATTTATTTTCATGAATAAATACGAGTGTACCAGCACCGTACCTACTTCATACACCAACTTGATGTTAGAGATACAGGGAAAGGTTTGACTAAGTTCCTTTCTTTGCCTATCACTGCGTCTTGTAAGTATTAATCATTTCATCACTGAAAATAAAAATGGCAAATTTTGACCTAGTTTCTTTCTAAAAAGTGCGTATGTATATACCGCGCTTTAATTTAAAAATTACCTAGTCTAAATAATTATTTACTTCAATTAAATTTAGTTTAAACAAAAAAAAGTCAACTGTCAATTTATATATTGTTAACGTGCTTATTGTGAATAAAATAAGGCAAAAATCATTTTAAAATATTGAAAAGTGCACGAGCTGTGAACAAAATGGTTTTCCTTTGCGAAGATTGCACCCGCTATTTTAAAAGTACATATACCATTAACGATAAAAGAATTTTATACCAGTGTTTCATAATTACATGTACAAACTGTAGGGTAATTAGAGGACAATGAAAGAAGGAAAAAAGTCCTAGTGAACATAAATACGGAAACTAACAGTTTCCCTAGTGAATTATTTATATAGTGTAGTATAAAAATGAATAATTCAATACTAGGAGATGTTACTTTACAAAATCTCTTGGAACCACAAAACGAGTTTATATATTAATAAGAATTAATCACAGCTTTTAAAATGTGTTGAATTGTAAATATCCAATACTGAAAGGCTATTAGGCCTATACACCGTCTTTCATAAGTCTGTGAAAAATTTTAGAAATTATTTAGATAACGTGTTAATGCCGTGGCCACCCCGGTCCCCGAATTTAATCTCGCGACTTTTTCTTGTTGCGGGTTTGTGAAGGGTATAAACGTTAATAAAATCTATAAATTCCAACCGATTCTGCTAATTATTTCAGAAAGCGTTTAATACGCGTGCTTACACCGTTATCTATCATTAGTTTCGATTTTCGACCCAAAGAAAAATATTGTAAAATTTTAGTTTTTGGGGTTTTTAAGGCATATAAACATGAGTAAAAATTACAAATACCATCGGATTCTTCTAATTTTTTAAAATAATATTAAATTCGTGTGTCTGCACACATATCTGCCAAAGTTTCATTGTCGCTTGCAGAAAAACATAAGTTTATTGTTGTGCCTCTGCTCTCCATTGATCTTCAACTATATCATCACTGCTGTGGCTCTAGTCGACTGTGTTATACTGAAACGCGCGTGGAATTATTATGGGTTATCAGTTATCACATACATATCTGCCGTATCAGCGGAAAATATGTAAAAAAAAAAAACAAATTTGATGAGTTTGCCTCTATTTCAGTATAATAAAATTTGGTATCCGTTACATGTTTATTTGTCGTGAATTTCTAAAATGTTTCACGGACTTATGAAAGACTTTGTATTTTCCTCCTTTACTTAAACTAACTCTTGTAAAATTAATTTTGTTTTCTGCGCATTTAATGAAATACATCGTTTGAATAAATTCCTCTTGTGTTATCCAGTATTTGTAAATTACTAAATTACAAACACTTCAGCAAAACATCACAAACAAGAAACTGATAATTCAGAACATACCGCTGCCATTGCAATAGCACCAATTGTGAGTCCGAATTTGATTGGAACGGAATCCGAATTGTGTGCGTTCCTCCTGTCGAAAACAGCGCACACCACAAGGATGAGAATGGAAGTGATTAGAAACTCTGTGAGCAAGGCCTGAAGGGGCGTCACCTCAGGATGCACCATGCTGGTACAGAACGCACAACACGACCCATTTGGACTGGATTCTTTGAGCACTCGTTCCGGAGTGATGGCCTGTCAAAAGTAACCAACAACAAAATCTTTCACAAAATCATATAAATCAATGTGCTTATATTTCTTTAGAAGGACCAGCCTCATGGTCTAGTGGTCAGAGCTTCTGGCTATAGTTCATGAGGTCCCGGGTTCGATTCCCGGTTACAGCACAGGAATTTTTCCTTAAAGAGCATGGTCTGGAATTTAGGTTAAGTTTAGATTTAAGACCTCTCCTGGCACCACATTATCATAATCATCCTATCACATCATCGGGGTAATGTAACTCCGCCTTCCAGGCGCCCCAACCACAGAAGTGGGTTACAATTAAGCCACGGCCAGGAAAGAAGACCAGAAATGTCGCAAGACAACCTGGTGGCATTGGATAAAAAAAATATATATATTTCTTTAGAAGGTACGTGGGCTAATTACTGTTTTAATATGAAACAAAAGAATAGTAATATACGTTACAAGAGGGGTATGTTGACGTTTTCATGTTCGAGGAAAAGATTGAAAAAGCGAAACATAGTTGAGCCCTTTTAATTTCCGAGAACATGAAAACAAACATACCGCTCGTGTATCGTACATTATTTTGTGCGAAGATCGTTTATTACATACCTGAAAGACGAATTTCTAATTAGTTGCAATGAAATCTCCATGTTGGTTTCTGTTTAATGACGGCAACTTCGGAAAACCAAAATATCTTTCTTCAACTTTGTTGCTATAAAATGTTTTCTGTGTTTACTATACTCCAGCAGGCCGTGATATACGTCTGTCTTTTTTTCCCCCAGTCCATAAATGCGAACTTAAAACAAACGGTAAGGTTATGTAATGATTTATTTTTCATTTTAATATTTTAACAATATTATTTATATAACATATTGCAGTAATAACATCGGCATCTGGAATCTTGTTGATTTTTTCACGGCTTCCTTAATGTTACTTGTATCAGGAATGCAATAAGTTTCGTGGAGTAGTAGACTTTACTTAATTTTTGCAAATATTTAAAAACAATAATTAACACTGCAATTTAGGTGAAATTGCAGTGGTAAGTTTCCAATTTATAATTATTACTATGTTAAACGTCTCTAAAAATAATATGTTAAAAGCCTAAAGCAGTAAAATGAATGTCGCGCTCAAGCGGTAAGAAGAGAAAAATTATGTGTGTTACGTTGGGAATACTGAATGTGGTATTTCACACTTACCGCGTATTGGTTCTGTGCGAAAAACAAGCAAATACGCACGATCTCGCACAAATACATTGTTATCGAATAATCTACTGTGTCCAGCTTAAAACACCAATAACATGGCTATAATTGAAAATGTATACGGCTAACAGGGTATAATAATTATAATTGAAAAAAATATTTGGTTAAGAAATCGAGTTTCCGGAAACGTAAAAGCAGTAGACACATAAAACTGTCCAGAGCACGACGCGTAGTTTAGTTTACTGCTGTGTGTGAAGTATACGTACAAATAATTCTTAGCCAGTAATTTTGAAGTACTTAACTGTGATATTAATTGCCAAATCAATCCAATTCTCTGCAATTACATAAATTATTCACTAAAATTTAATGGGTTCTCGCAAAAATGGGCTAACCAACGTTTGGTAATAATGGTAACAATGTTTGAATTTATTAAATAAAGAGGGATTTATTTTATGCATTAATAATTAAAGAGTTCAGAGTCATAGTGGGCCAAGCGCCATATATTAAAAACGAAGAAAAGAAGGGTTAAAATTAAGTGATTATCATAATTCAACGAAACATAAAGCAAGTAATATAAAGTATGAACATTAAAACTAAATAACATGTCAATCTTCATTAAACTATAGCAGGCCTATTCACTTAACTTTAAACCTTGCTTTCTCCGTTTTAAATAAATGGCGCTTGGCCCACTATGGCTCTGAACCCTTCAATTTTGTTAATAAATAATGAAGATATTATTTCCTTTACACTGATATTTTTATTTTTGCATCAATTCAAAAGTAAATTTTCTCCATTTATACCGTTCTTGCGACCTATCACTCAATTTAAAAAATCTCATTAGTGCCATATTTTTCTTTTCTTAGTGGATTATTTTACGACGCTATATCAACATCTCAGGTTATTTAGCGTCTGAATGAAATTAAGGTGATAATGCCGGTGAAATTAGTCCGGGGTCCAGCACCGAAAGTTACCCAGAATTTGCTCATATTGGGTTGAGAAAAAACCTCGGAAAAAATCTCAACCAGGTAACTTGCCCCGACCGGGATTCGAATCCGGGCCACCTGGTTTCGCAGTTAGACGCGCTAAATGTTGCTCCACAGGTGTGGACTTAGTGTCATATTGATGTGTGAATCTTTTCGACGACTATTAATTACTTTGTTGTCTCGAGATTAGACCTCATGGAATGAGGAAGCGATTACACAGTATGTAACGTGAAGGCTCCGCCTTACTAAATTATTTAAATTCGGGTAGCATGAAGACAAATGAAAAATAAATAAAAATTTTATTTCAAATCCCAAACATTCTTACAATTCCAACCGTGCTCACAATGACAATCACGAACAGCATAAACGTTTTATGCACTTATAAGTATTCAATTAATTCCCTGTCATTTTTTCTCACGAAATATCACAATATTTGCACTATACCCCTTGTATCCTTTATGTTCGCAAGAAACGGGACCAGGCAGTCTATGAACTTCACTTACCATAAGTACACCGTATCCCAGCGTTGCCCCTATGACCTGGGAAATGGCGTAAATTCCAGCCAACGGGACGTTCAGATCACCAATTACGACGAGAGCGCACGTCACGGCTGGATTCAGATGAGCTTTACTGATGTGTCCAAATGTCTGCAAACAGATATTCATTATATTTTATTATTTTATATAGCCTATAACTGGTAATGTTTGTTAAAATTCTGAGTTACAGTATCAGACTTCAACTTTGAACAAGCATTTTTAAGGAAATTCTGCATTTCTGGTTCAAATAAAATCCGGTTTTCCTATGCCTGTATTTATGGTCGGGGTCTACTGCTTTCCCGAACTCTATTACGGAAAAACTGGCGTCTCGAGTATAGGCCGCGCCACCGTTTTTGGCACGTGAAATAAGTAATGGGAACCTTAAGTGTGAGTGTCTTACCTTTGCAGCAGTCTACGAGCGATAAAGCTGATAATTGTGATTGGCAGATTGTTGATGTGACGTGTATTTAGTAGGAGGTATCGTTCTTAGCTGCAGTGGCAACAGAAACTTACTGACTGGACACTGTATTCAAGGACACACCACAGGAAAGTTAAGTGCGAGTATCTTACTTTTGCCGCAGTATGGGCAGCAAGATTGACAGCTGTGGTTGGCAGATTGCTGACATGACATGTATACGAGTAGGAGGTGGTACCATTCTCAGCTACACTGTCAACAGATGCTCGCAGATTGTGCATTGTACCCAGGACACGCGCCAGAAACGCTGGCGTCAGCAATATATAGTGGTCTTATGAAGACAGCGTTGCAACATATAAGAAAGCTCAACGGTATGGCAAAATAGTCGTTGAAGAGATAGTCTGTAGCTATTTCAGATCAGGATTTATATACGAAGTCTGAAATATGCACAATAAAACAATAAATATGCAAAAACATGCAAAATCCAATTTTTGTAGGGTTTATTATATTTCTACCGTACTCAGTCGGCTAAGACGCTTACCTGTCGACCCAGAGTTGCGTTTGGACGCGGGTGCGATTCCTTTATAATAATAATAATAATAATAATAATAATAATAATAATAATAATTTAATAATAATAATAATAGCCTAATAATGGTTTATTTTAACTCGCAGAGTTAAGGCCGTCCGGCCTTCTCTTCCACTCAACCAGTATGATACAAAATTATTACATTGCTATGAATAGAACAGCCCTTTTGGGCTGATTATCTGGTTTGAATTTTTCAGAGGTCTTCCTCAACCGTAGAGCAAATATCAGTTAACCTATGATGAAACCTCGGCCTCATTTCGTTATCACCAATCCCATCAACGCTAAATAAGCTCGTAGTTGATACAGCGTCGTTAAATAGCCAAGTGAAAAAACCATATTTGTAAAAAAATAAAATGTGAATGATATATTAAGTAGGTAGCCTACATTATTTTACAATAGGTACACTTTATTTCTTTGTTTACATCACTTTTTATGGTTGCAAAACACAATAAACAACTTTTCAAGGTTCTCTATTGTCGTACTTTGTTACCTTTTAATGCTGAAAACGATCGTTCCAACATCACATGAGATTACTGGGCAAAATTTTAGTGTACAAATTGTGAGTTTGCTAATTCCCATTTCAGTTTGGTTGATAGGCTTTTCCCTCTACTCGCACTCCCTACCATCAGTGAAGGAGAAGATGCTACTGTCCATCTTACTAACGTTCGACTAATTGACTTTCTACATAGTGACAAATTTTATTTCTGAAAGTGTTTACCAGTACTCTATATTTCGAAAGTCCGTACTAAGCGTTTATATTGAATTTTATTGCTGTTTATATTAACTGGCACAAAAAAGCTACTAACAACAGAGAATAAATGTTTTTTCCACCGCTAGTTGCTACTCTACAGCATACAGAATGGGACAATCTGCAATGTGTCGCACCCCCTGACTTCATAATACAAACTAACATTCCTAAATGTAATTATTATTTGAAAATATTGTAAGAATTACACAAAAATATACCCTAACATGTAATTGTCAAACATCTATGAAACTGCATTTTATATTCACTTATGTACTTTATTTAATTACTTTATTTGCTAGTGTCACGGCCTACTTGATTGGAAGGCCACCGCGTTGTAATTGCGGCAACGTTACATGGGGGCTCAGATTTGTGGCAGATTGAAAGACTGCTTACAGAAGATATCACTGTCATCTGTAATATTAATCTTTACTTGAAGTAGCTATGTATGTAGAGATAATTTCACATACATAATTCTTTGTCATTTCAGACATGTTGATATTTTAACGAAAAGTAGGTGTAGTTTAAATTGGTGGAACAAGGATCACACGAGGATGAAAATCTTAGTTCATTAGTTTCAGATGTCTGCCCTTGAGACAAACCAGTGTTCGATATTTGTAAACAAATAATATCTGTCGTAGCCTACTACTCAACAATTAGGCGTACTGCAAAATTTAAAATTATCTTGCAAGTACTAGCTGCTCTGGCAAAGAGGGAAATTAGAAATATTGTGTAGAATTCCATGATATATTGCAGAACCCTTACTTTCTTACTTACTTACAAATGGCTCTTAAGGAACCCGGAGGTTCATTGCCGCCCTCACATAAGCCCGCCATCGGTCCCTATCCTGTGCAAGATTAATCCATTCTCTACCATCATATCCCACCTCCCCCAAATACATCTTATATTATCCTCCCATCTATGTCTCGGCCTCCCCAAAGTCTTTTTCCCTCCGGCATCCCAATTAATACTCTCTATGCATTTCTGGATTCGTCCATACGTACTACATGCCCTGCCCATCTCAAACGTATGAATTTAATATTCCTAATACGAATATGAAGAATACAATGCGTACAGTTCTATATTGTGTAACTTTCTCCATTCTCTTGTAACTTCATCTCTATTATCCTCAAATAATTTTCTAAGCACCTTATTCTCAAATACCCTTAATCTCTGTTCCTCTCTCAAAATGAGAGTCCAAGTTTCACAACCATACAGAACAACTGGTAAAAACCGGTATAAATTCTAACTTTCAGATTTTTGAGAACATACTGATTACAAAAGCCTCTCAATCAACCGAATAATATTAGGCATTTCCCATATTTATTCTGCATTTAATTTCCTCCCGAATGTCATTTATAATTGTTACTGCTGCTCCAAGATATTTGAATTTTTCCACCTCTTCGAGGGATAAATTTCCAATTTTTATATTTTCATTTCGTATAATATCTGGTCACGAGACATAATCATATACTTTGTCCTTTCGGGATTTACTTCCAAATCTATCTCTTTACTTGCTTCAAGTAAAATGTCCGTGTTTTCTGTAATAGTTTGTAAATGTTCTCCTAACACATTCACGTCATCCGCATAAGGAAGCAGTTTATGTAACCAGTTCAATTCTAAACCCTCTCTGTTATCCTGGACTTTTTTAATGACATAATCTGGAGCAAAGTTAAAACGTTAAACAGTGCATCTCCTTGCTTTAGCCCACAGTGAATTCGAAAAGCATCCGACAGAAATTGGCCTATACGGACTCTGCTGTACGTTTCACTGAGACACATTTTAATTAATCAAACTAGTTTCTTTGGAATACCAAATTCAATAAGAATATTATATAACACTTCTCTCTTAACCGAGTCATATGCCTTTTTGAAATCTATGAATAATTGATGTACTTTACCCTTATACTCCCATTTTTTCTCCAGTATCTGTCGAATACAAAAAATCTGGTCAATTATAGTCGACATATTACGCATAAAACCGCACTGATGATCCCCATTAATTTAATCGAAGTAAGGAGTTAATCTTCTCTAAAGAATATTGGACAAAATTTTGTACGAAGTCAACAAATGTGAAATTCCTCGAAAGTTACTGCAGTAAGTCTTTTCCCCTTTTATAAAGATAGGTACAATTATGGACTCCTTTCATTATTCTGGTACAATGTCTTTTTCCAAAATAGTTAATACAAGCATATAAATTTCGCTAGATAATGCGCTACCGCCCTCTTGTATTAATTCTGCCGGAATTTGATCTATAGCTGAAGACTTGTACTTTTTCAGGTTTTTTTTATTGCAGTTTCGACTTTAGAAAGTGTGAGTTCGAATATAAATGACTCAGCAGATTCTATTTGAATTTCGTCCCATTAATTTCTATTTGGCCTATGTACATTTTAGTAGTTGCTCAAAATAGTTTTTCCATCTGTTCTTGATGGAATGAGTTTCCGAACCCTATTAAATAAAAATGTAACAATTACGGATAATGCCTTTTTAATTAATTAATGTTATGTTTTAAGTTCAGTCTTCAAACCTGCAAGAAAATGACTTGTGTTACCTCAATTTTGTATTATTGTTATTATTATTATTATTATTATTATTATTATTATTATTATTATTATTATTATTATTATTATTATTATTATTATTATCATTGTTTGTAAAGCTCATAACAAAATTATTTCGGACAATAATAATGAAACGTATTACAGTGCCTACATGGCGTTAAAAACTGAATTATTTCCTTAATTGTGAGATATTAAGTAGGCTATATGCTGGAATCGTCTTTAATTTGCTCACTGATACAACATGGTTAATGTTTTATGAATACATATCCAGCAAAGTTTGAGAATCTACTTTTATTTCATGATAGAATTTAGAAACATTTTACATTCAAGCAGACTATAATGTGACAGATGTCGGCCCCCACAAATGCTTTGTAGCGGCGTTGCCACATTCAGTGCGGTGGCCTTTCATCAAGTAGGCCGTGGCTAGTGTGTACAGCTTGGGGGATGCAGGTATAAGAAGTAACAGCTACCAGACTGTCATTGACGGAGTCAGGGCAAGTAGAAGCGGAAAGAAATGCCTTCGCATCCCCTCAACTTGTATGAAATGTCGTTTAGATACAGGTTCAAGCACGCCACACATTCTTGGCGCAAGACCTGTTTCACTTTGAGCACAGTGCCGTAACCAGAGTTTTTTGATAGCATCATGTCTAGTTTTGTCTTGATAGTCTCACGAGTGGGCCCTTGTGTGTGGAAAATGTGTTCGTTAGGGATTCTACTACTTTCAATAACTTTCCAGTAGGCATTTCAAACGAATATGCACACAGACCGCATAAAAATACGACAAAATCACTCACTTGATCCTCGGACTGCTGGGGCGCCAACTGAGAATAAGTGAAACAGAGAAAATGTGAGTAGGGCTGTCAGAGTTTTTTGGTAGGTACGTTTGGTAATGCTTCTTGTTGTGCAGTCGTTCAATGGAACAAAAGCAGGGAGTGATTATTTTGGTTTTCCATAGCTACCCTTCATATGCGAGGAATTTCTAGCCATTAAGTAGCCTACAGTCACCCAAAAAATGTTCATTCAGTCATAGTGTTCTGCCCAAAGGAAAGTATTTCACTGCAAACCCAGCATTCTCCAGTCTTTTCTATTTTCTGCCTTCCTATTTGACTCCGCATATGATCTATATATCTTAAAGTCGTCTATCATCTGATATCTTATTCTGCCTCGAACTCTTCTCCCGTTTACCATTCCTTCCAGTGCATCCTTCAGTAGGCAGTTTCTTCTCAACCAGTGGCCCAGCAAATTCCTTTTCCTCTTTCTGATCAGTAAAGCCCGGATTTCTAAGCAAAATGGATAAGCAGAAAGGTTATACTTCGTAAGACACACCTAGATAAGCAGTTTTAACTATCTTAGTGCTTACAAACGCTTATTTCGCAGGTAAATATTTTTGCTTACTTATTTTACGATATTTAATTAAAACAGCATATTTTACCCAAAACTGTAATTTTAAAATGCTTATTTCACTCTAGCCGTCATTTATCATTGATTCCCTTTTTGTTTTCAATTGGCTAATAAACAATTAACTTCAGTCGAATGTGTAAGAAAGTAATGCTAGGGTATGACCCAGGATGTTGTGAAATAATACTGCATAGTTATAATGAGGATAGAACCTTGGGATTCCCCGTCAAAACACTAAAATTTCTAAAAAAAAAACTTTCGGCTGAAGAAACAGATATTGAAGAGGAATTCACCGAAGAACTGTGGTGCATTTCACATGCGCCTGTGACGTCATGCGATGTCGAAAGAACATTTTCACTTTACAAATCATTCTTCACTGACAGACGCAGGAGCTTCACACAGGAAAATCTCAGGATGACCTTCCTTGTATACTACAACAGCCTTCAATAAAGTAAGAGTTCTACGAAACAAATAATTCATCATATTTCCCTGTATTCGTTTTTGTTTATTTTGGTGCTTACTTTCACCATTTTCCGTGCTTATTTGATTGCTTATTTTACTGTTTGATTGTGCTTAGAAATCCGTGGTTTACTGATCAGTTTCAGCATGATTCTTTCTTCATCCATTCTTTCCAACACAGCTTCGTTTCTTACTCTGTCCACTTCACACTTTCCATTCTTCTCCATTTCCACATTTCAAATACTTCTATTCGCTTCGTCGTAATGTTCATGTTTGTCTTATACAGAGACATCATTTTATTTTTACTAACATTTTTAATATTAACCTGTCTATACCTTTAGAGAACCGGAAACACCGTTCGCTACTCTTTCCACGGCTGGAGTTCGATGATACTGGCGTAAAACACAAACACATCACTTTACTAGGTATAGGAGAGAAGAAAAGTAGTTCGTCCATTTACGTAAACTAGGAAATATCGCAATTTTGAGTTCGATAATTTTCATTAGGTTTTTATTTAATCAAAATACAGTACTGTATTAACAATAAGTGTTTTTACTCACGAACTGAGTTATCCATGCGAACGTATTCATTATGCAGTGTATATTATACTGTCTACAGCACATTAGCGTACAATATAGAGAATGAAGTTCAATTGAAAAATAATCATAATATGGATATTTAAACACATTTTTGAAAATAATGGCCGTTCATTTCGATACAGGCTTCAGTTCTTTTGTGCATATTATCGCACTATAGACTATTGCATCTAATTCCATTTACCAGTTTCGTCCTTCGTACTAGTAACTCATGTTGAAATAATTCTGTACCTACTCTATAAAAGAGTACCTTACGTACTGTAAATTCAATATTCACTTCTGCCCGACCCGCACAGATAAAATTACTCGGACATGCTATCTACTGTCCGTCCAAGTGGTTATGCCGCAGGATCGTAGAAAGGTGGGAAATCACGTGACAGTTAATTACTTAACGAGGCTCTTTTATTTAAGTTATTTTAAACAGCTGTATAATATTACGTAAACGTCCAATTCCTAACAGAAATTAATCTTTTCAGAAAAGAGCTAAGACAGCCCAGCTTTTACAGAGGGGCGTGCAGAAGCAGGTGGGGGAAATCGGAATGCGACGTAGGCAAACGAACAGTACCTGTGCGAAAATATGGTTCAATATTGAAAGCTCTTTCGTCACTGGAAAACGCGAACATATTTCTGGAACGTACTATACTCACTAACTCAGTGATGTTTACTATATGCAGCCTTGATTCTGTCTGGAGGACAGTTGGAACTTCATTAGTAGAAGGGGTGGGAGTGAAGTACATTCAAAAACTCAGGTACAATAAAAATTGAAGTAAAAATAAAATGATTTCCCTGTACAATACTACACTCCACACAAAGTACTTCACTAGTCTCTTCCTTAGATCTTTCTCCAGAGGTCCGCAGAAACAAATAATCCAGAATCTATTTGTTTTAAAATACAGGGTGTTCTGAAAAAGGTCAAATATTTAGAGAGAAGATAGTATGCATCACAACAAGAAATTAAAGTCCTACAAACATGGCTCCTAAAATTAATATCTTCTGAGAAATGAGCAAATGTTTATCATCACTGTAGGAGCAGCATATCTTCCACTGTGAGCTCTTTGGAAATAAACAAATCAGGTACCAACCGTAGGCCAGAAGCTTGAAAAGCCACAGGGGCTCGGAACCCCAGGCATCGGAAACCCATAATACTATCTCCAAGACTTCATCCTAGCCTGTTTTTACTATTGCAGATGACAGACGAAATGAGAGGGAATGATACAGAGAAGGAAGTACCACCACAGTCTAGTATATACAGTCACGAAGCTCAATATGTAATAAATATGCATCCATAGATAGTTGCTAACCACTAGGATCGCTACTATCGCCTCATTACAGACAATGCGAAATAATACCTGTACAGTCTATTGTTCATAGCAACCTCATCGACTCAAGCTTCGTGACTGTATATGCTAGGCTGTGGTACCACCAATAAAATCCTCTGCAACGTCTATTTCGTTCGCCACAAATTCCATTAGGACTTCGCCGAGAATCGAACCCTGGCCGCTAGCAATTGAGCCATAGACGCGGCTATAGTGAACTATAACAGACCCCTCGGTAGTTCTCAGGTGAATCCAGGTATGTCTAAAATTTGTGCAGTTCAATGAGTTCTGAAAGCAGACCACTGCCATTTGTACTATCTCATCTCTAATCTTAGCTATATCAACAATGAAGCTAGGGAACTCATGAATACGCGTAAGTGGTCATTCACTGTTCACTCAGCGAGCGAATGCGTGAAGTTCCAATAGTCATAATGTTTACTCACTTGTCGTCCAACACAAACAGAAACCAAACTCCACGCAAAGCACAAGAAGACTCCCAAAGTTTCACACATGACATTCTTTGTGATAAAAACACGTAATAGGCTTGGATCTGACATCGATTGTTTTCAGAATCTGAAGCAGACCATCCAGAAAGAGTTCCATGTGTTTCCTACTACTACCTGTTTATAAGTATTCCCTATCCCTACTGTTTTGCAGCAGCAGCAGCAGTAGTAGTAGTAGTAGTAGAAGAAGAAGAAGAAGAAGAAGAATCAGTAGCAGTAGTAGCAGCATCAGCAGTAGTAGTAGTATGTAGAAGAAGCAGCAGTAGTAGTAGTAGCAGCACCAGCAGCAATAGTAGTAGTAGCAGCAATAGTAGTAGTAGTAGTAATAGCAGCAGCAGTAGTAGTAATAGCAGCAGTAGTAGTAGTAGTAGTAGTAGCAGTAGTAGTAGCAGCAGCAGTAGTAGTAGAAGAAACAATAGTAGTAGTAGTAGCAGCAGCAGTAGTAGTACAAGACGCAGTAGTAGCAGTAGTAGTAGTAGTAGCAGTAGTAATAATAGTAGTAGTAGTAGCAGCAGCAGTAGTAGTAGTAGAAACAGTAGTAGTAGCAGCAGTAGTAGTAGAAGAAGCAGTAGTAGTAGTAGTAGCAGTAGCAGTAGCAGTAGCAGTAGTAGTAGCATTAGTAGCAGTAGTAGTAGTAGTAGCAATAGTAGTAGTAGCAGTAGTAGTAGAAGCAGAAGCAGTAGTAGTAGAAGCAGTAGCAGTAGTAGCAGTAGTAGTAGAAGCAGTAGCAGTAGTAGCAGTAGTAGTAGAAGCAGTAGCAGTAGCAGTAGTAGTAGCAGCAGGCGCAGTGGTAGTAGCAGCAGCGGTAGTGTAGCAGCGGTAGTAGTAGTAGTAGCAGCAGCAGCGGTGGTAGTAGTAGTAGTAGAAGCGCAGCGGTAGTGGTAGTGGCAGTAATAGTAGTAGTAGTAGTGGCAGTAATAGTAGTGGTAGTGGTAGTGGTAGGTGGTAGTGGCAGCGGTGGTGGTGGTAGTAGTGGCGCAGCAGTGGTAGTGGCAGCAGCAGGTGGTGGTGGTAGTGGTGGTGGCGGCGGTAGCAGTGGTAGTGGTAGTGTAGCAGTAATGCAGTAGTAGTGGTAGCAGCAGGTAGTAGTAGTAGGTAGTAGTAGCAGCAGCGGTAGTAGTGCAGCGGCGGTGGTGGCAGCAGTAGTAGTAGTAGCAGCAGCAGCAGCAGTAGTAGTAGTGGTAGAAGCAGGTGGTAGTGCAGTGGTAGTGCAGCAGTAGTAATGGTAGGTAGCAGCAGTGTAGTAGCAGTAATAGTAAGAAGCAGCATTGGTAGCAGTGGTAGTAGTAGTATTAATAGTGGTAGTAGTAGTAATGGCGGCGTGGTAGTGGTAGAAGCGGTAGCAGTGGTAGCGGTGGTAGTAGAAGCGGTGGCAGTGGCAGTGGTAGTGGCAGCGGTAGTGGTGGCAGCGGTGGTGGTGGTGGTGGTGGCAGCAGCGCAGGCGGTGGTGGTGGTGGTGGTAGAAGCAGCAGCAGTGGTGTAGTAGCAGTAATGGTAGTAGTAGTAGCAGGTAATGGTGGTAGTGGCAGCGGTGTAGCAGCGGTGGTAGTGTAGTAGCAGCAGCGGTGGTAGTAGCAGCAGCGGTGTAGTGGTGGTAGCAGCAGCGGTAGTAGTAGTGGTGGTAGCAGTAATGGTAGTAGTAGTAGCAGGTGTGGTGGTGGTAGTAGTAGTAGTGGTAGTAGCAGCAGCAGTGGTAGTGGCAGCAGCAGTGGTGGTGGTAGTAGCAGCGGGTGGTAGTAGCGGTAGTGGTAGCAGCAGTAGTAATAGTAGTAGCAGCAGTAGTAGTAGCAGTAATAGTAAGAAGCAGCATTGGTAGCAGTAGTAGTAGTAGTATTAATAGTAGTAGTAGTATTAATAGTAGTAGTAGTAGTAGTAGTAGTAGTAGCAGCAGTAGTAAGAAGCAGCATTGGTAGCAGTAGTAGTAGTAGCAGCAGCAGCAGTAGTAGTAGAAGCAGGTAGTAGTAGCAGTAGTAGTAGTAGTAGCAGCAGTAGTAATAGTAGTAGCAGCAGTAGTAGTAGTAGCAGTAATAGTAAGAAGCAGCATTGGTAGCAGTAGTAGTATTAATAGTAGTAGTAGTAATAGTAGTAGTAGTAGTAGTAGAAGCAGCAGCAGTAGTAGTAGTAGAAATATGAAGAATGAAGTGCAAAGTTGAAACGCATTATGAAATCAAATGCAGTGACATCAAAATCTTTTCCCTTACATTTTTATTGTACCTTGCTTTTTGACTGTACCATACAGGCTTTGCTTAGTCGTAAGTTTTAGTTGCCATGGTAATATTTTACATTGCATAAGTACAATCAGAACATATAGTTAAAAATGCAAGGAAAAAGTTTTTGATGTCACTTACCTTCTACCTGTGCATCAGGATAGTTGTTAGGCGAGTTGTTTCATGTCGGATGTTGTTCTACGTAACACGATAAAGGCAGTGGGATTGAAAATGAGATCAGTGACGATTTTTTTTCCTTATTAAGCAATTATTTTAGCATATTGATTTTGCTAAATTTTATATTTTACTGATATAATTTATTATATATTTTCCTGAAAATTTTCTCAATATTAAGCAATTGTTTCAGTTTGTTCATCGTCGAGATTTACAATAAGTAGGCCTACTCATACAGACCTAGAACATGTAGCAACAAAACAGAACATAAATAGCAGTATATACAGTACTTTTTTTACTTGGTTATTTAACGACGCTGTATCAACTATTAGGTTATTTAGCGTTGATGGGATTGGTGATAGCAAGATGTTATTTGACGAGATGGGGCAGAGGATTCGTCATACATTACCTGACATTCGGTTGGAGAAAACCTCGGAAAAAATCCAACCAGATAATCAGCCCAAGCGGGAGCGCAACTCCGGATCGGCAGACAAGCGTCTCAGTCAGGTACGTCAAAACGCCTGAATTACGTGCTCATACTACAAGCGATACAAATCCAACAGGGCTCACGTATCAACAAGATAATGCACAATCATCAGTCTTAAGGAAATGTTGTGCGGGTTCTTGGGAATACGCAGTGCAGGCGTTTTGACATTTCTGGCCTTTGCCGACTGAGCTACAGTATTTCTTAACTTTACTGTCTTGCAAAGGAGCGTGTGTAATTAATAATTAAATTTTTACGGAAAATTCTCCGCTAGTTCAGCATTTTTTTAAGTTATTGATTTTGCTAAATTGTATAATGTACTGGCAGAATTACGGTAGTATATTTTCCTAAAGACGTTCCACTTAGTAAGCAATTATTTTGGAATATTCCATTTCTTAAGTTTCATAACTGTAATGAAATAATTATCTGTTTAACAAAATATTAGGTCTATGTGTTTCATCTTCTTCACTGCAAACTAGATCTGACATGCTCATGATGTATTGCAGCCGTGGCGAGAACGTGACTCGCGAGACATTGTGGCTCGCAGTGCATTTCGCTTGCTTCTAACCTCCGCCAACCCCCACCATCTCACTCACTGGAGTCAAACTCCGTTCCATTTGTAGTTGTCTCTGATCTGCGAGTGACATATGTCTCTCTCGAAACTATGTACGAAAGTTCCAAGTAGGATGGGAGGACGCATTTTTTTGCTGTCAATTTGATGAGAATATTAAATGTATGATTTCTTCACAAGTATTACGAGGAAAACGGTTGTATAACATAAAAAGGCATTATACTACATATTACTGATGAAACATTAAAAGGTTGTGTTATCATCATCATCATCATCATCATCATCATCATCATCATCAACTCTGTACGTCGACCCTTTTTCAGCAGATGTACGAATAATGCGGTTAGCTCTTCAATTTGAACTCACTGATTAACTATGTGATTTCAAATGAAAGCTAGATGTAAAGACTTGACAAATGTTGAACTTTCAAATCTTTGCCAAAAAATAAATATCCGAAGCTTCGTTCTTTCGCTTGCTCTGTTGAAGCCATGTTCGCTACATGTGAAAAATTATTTTCAACAATTAAAATAGTAAAAACCGAATTTAGATCATAAATGACAGACAAATACCTTCGTGATCAACTACGACTGGCAGTAAGTGACATAATTCCTGATTTTGAAACTTTGTCGCAGAGACATTCTGAAGACAGTTGATTTTAGGTTGTGATATTTTCATTTCTTTCTTCGTTACACGTACAAAACATTAGTTTGTAGCCTTGTACTGTATAAAATTATATTTAAGTGCTTGACGTAAGGAAAATGAAAATCCGTTAATAAGTCAGATAGTTGCTTCACTTCCCCTTCGGGTGTCCGCCTCCCTCCATAGGTGGTATGCACGTTGCAGTTTACACAGTGGCTTGGCGCACGTTTACATTTTCGCCACCTCTGATGTATTGTACGTACCTGAATGACTATCATGACGGTGAGACCGAATGTGAGTGCCGACAGTAAGTGTGTGTGTGGGGGGTTGATCATGCCGACGACGGAGCCCATGCACCCCAGAAACAGCAGCATGCCGGTGCCGATCACTTCCGCCGCCGCCATCTGCAGCACCTGCTGCCTGGCCACGGGCCCGAACAGCGAGTCTTCCGCTCCCATCAGCCGCTTGAGCCCTGAGCAAAAGCCCGTACACAATTTATTAACACTTATCAGTACCTGTACCTTGTCATCATCATTGTTAACACTATTATCATCGGAATGTGGACAGGAATTAACTTATTTATTTATTTATTTATTTATTTATTTATTCTGGTGTAGTTAAGGCCATCATGCCTTCTCTTCCACAACACCAGGAATACAAATACAATAATAGAAATAAACAGAAAAAAATACACTATATACAAAATAAAGCTACACAAGAAATAAAGAGAGCAAAAAAAAAAACACTATAATAGTACATTATGCAACGAGCCTATAATGATAGTAATTAAGACGCGAGTATGTTTATGAAACGAGCGCAAGCGAGTTTCATAATTTACATACGAGCGTCTTAATTACCATTATAGGCAAGTTTCATACGACTTTTTATGCTCGACCATATTTATAACTTGAAATTATTCAGAAGGATTCATTTTATTCGTATCTGACTGAAGATCGGAAGTGACCTTGTGCATAGCTCGTAAATTGTGAGATGTGCGCAGACGCGAAAGTATTGATTTTTTCCGTGGAACAATAATGTCATTGACCTTGGTACAATCTAGAGAATAACATGAACTAATTTTGATATAACCTGGAAATTGATTTAGAATTCAAAAACGAGATGACAAATTGAATTTATTTGAATATTATTTACAATTAACGCTCATTATTATAGTAACAGAACATAACCTTCTGCGACAGTACTGGATTTCCAGCCTCCGTGACGTTTCCCTCGTTGTCTTTCGATTGCATATCCGAGAATAATAGAAAAATTGAACTCTAATGAATAGGTGTACTTTAATGACATGCATTAAAGGACTGCTACCAGGTATATAATTACTACATTTCGGCATGGTCGAGCATAAACAAAGTAAAGCCACACAAAAATATACACAGGTTGCAGTCACACAAACTTTAAATGAGTGATTAAGTATCATAATTAATTGTATCCTAACTAATTAACTAACATAAACAAGAAACTTGGAATTTTAATCTAGAATAAAAAAATAAAAAAACACAAATCAATACTTCTAGCAATATCTAAAAACATTAACTAAGACAAAATTTTCCAATTTAATTTTGAATTGTGATAAAGTCCGGCAGTCCCTGACGTCATTAGGTAACGAATTCCAGAGGCGAGGTATTTCTACAGTATAGGAAGATGAGTATAAAGACGTTCTATGATAAGGGATAGTAAGAAGTGCTTGATGTCGGTTTCGAAGAGTTGTAAGAAATTGAAAGCGCGGTAAGAGATAACTTGGAGTAGAAGGTATGCATGATTCTAAACAGAAGAGACAGTGAATGTATTGTTCTTCGTTCCTTCAGACGCACCCATGAAAGTAACTGGAGGGAAGATGTTACATGCTCAAATTTACGAGTATTGCAGATGAATCGTATGGACACATTATGAACACGTTGTAGTCTCTCAGCTTACGGGTATCCTGAAGAAAACTGGTGTGGTTTGAAAAGAGAGCAGGCTGTTCAGTAGTCTAATATTTATACAGGGTGTTAAAAAAGTATTCAATATTTTAGGAGATGGTAGTATGCATCAAAACAAGAAAAATGTCTAATAAACATGGGTCCTACAACACATACTTTCTGAGATCTGAATACTTGTTCATAGGAGGTGTTCAATGTGACGTCCATTTATGGCAATGCATTTTTCTGTCCTAAAATACAGCAGACTACCAGATTATCATACCGTAGTTGATGGAATACTGATACGTTACAAGGAATACTGAAAACAAAAGTTTCGTTTCAGATATGAGCGGGGTTCAGCAGAGATGGTGTTGTGAATTTTCGTAATCAGCATGTGTGGGCTGTTGAAAATTCCCATGCAGTTGAAGAAATAAGGCATCAGCACCGATCTCAATCAACTCATGGGCAGGCAGGCGTTCTTGGTGATAGATCAATAGGGCCATACGTGCTACCACAGAGATTAACTGGGGCTCGTTATCAGGACTTTCTTATTAACGTATTGCCTACCTTGCAGGAGTATGTGCCGTGTCAGCAAAGACTACAGATGTGGTTCATGCATGATTGCACACCAGCACATTTTTTCCGTAATGAGCGTGAACACCTGACGCTGACGTTTCAGGACCGCTGGATTGATTGGGGAGGCCCTACACCTTGGCCTGCACGTTCCTCAAAGCTAAATCCCCTAGACTTTTGGTTATCAAGAACAACCAAGTCAATTTCAAAGAGTTTACGCCGAAGTTCAGAGGAATGCATTGCCATGAATGGACGTCACGCTGAGCACCTCCTATGAACAAGTGTTCAGATCTCAGAAAGTATGTCTTGTAGGACCCATGTTTATTAAACATTTTTTTTCTTGTTTTGATGCATACTAGCACCTTCTAAAACATTGGATTTTTTAAACACCCTGCATATATACAATGCGCTTTACGCTTGAAGAATCGCATTTTACTGATAAATCGCTATTAGGGTAAATAGCATTTTCTCATGATTTCGCAATTTAATAGGAAATCGGTTTTTTTCTTCACACTTTCAATTCTGCTAGAAAATCATGCTAAATCACCTTATATATGAAGAAAAATACTCTCTACCCCACAATTAAAAAATTCGCAAATGCAAAATTTTCAGGTCCCTAGTTATAGTTATCGAAGCTTTTCTCTTTCTGTAAGTAGAATACTTATTTACTTACTTACTTACTTACTGGCTTTTAAGGAACCCGGAGGTTCATTGCCGCCCTCACATAAGCCCGCCATTGGTCCCTATCCTTAGCAAGATTAATCCAGTCCCTACCATCATATCCCACCTCCCTCAAATCCATTTTAATATTATCTTCCCTCTACGTCTCGGCCTCCCCAAAGGTCTTTTCCCCTCTGACCTCCCAACTAACACTCTATATGCATTTCTGGATTCGCCCATACGTGCTACATGCCCTGCCCATCTCAAACGTCTGGATTTAATGTTCCTCATTATGTCAGGTGAAGGATACAATGCGTGCAGCCCTGCGTTGTGTAACTTTCTCCATTCTCCTGTAACTTCATCCCTCTTAGCCCCAAATATTTTCCTAAGAACCTTATTCTCAAAAACCCTCAATCTCTGTTCCTCTCTCAAAGTGAGAGCCCAAGTTTCACAACCATAAAGAACAACCGGTAATATAACTGGTTTATAAATTCTAACTTTCAGATTTTTTGACAGCAGACTAGATGACAAACGCTTCTCAACCGAATAATAACACGCATTTCCCATATTTATTCTGTGTTTAATTTCCTCCCGAATGTCATTTACATTTGTTACTGTTGCTCCAAGATATTTGAATTTTTCCACCTCTTCGAAGGATAAATCTCCAACAGTAAGTAGAGTACAAAGCTATTTTGTTGGACAGAGTAAAATGCAACACTACACTCACGATTGAACAGCTGCTTATCGGTTAAATAATTCCCGCATCGAAGATTGGACGATGATCTTCCATTAAAGAACACCGAAGAATCTCACGTGACGAGCACGTGTATTGCTTTACTTGTGTCTAGGTCTTTCACAAGAGCCTGAAACCTCTTCCCACTCGAATCTGTTATCAAAAAAACTTTGGAAAGCCTCCTGAATATCAATCGGGTCAGGCAATAACACCGTTATCACTATGTGAAGCTCCAATCTGATAAGATAAGGCAAGGTCCAATAAATCAAGCTGCCAGAGAACCAGACGTGTGGTTCAGGGATTTTCAGGATTGGTATCAGTGATTGCATTGACAATCTTCGGAAGCCAATACGAGGATCTTGGGGTAATTGAGTGGCATTTGATTAAAGCTGTAATGAGCAAGAAGATTATTGCTACTTCAAAGATAAGCAGAAATCCTAACAAGTGTAATCGGCATACATGGAATCCTGCATAATTACATATAACAACTTCATAAATAATCTGATACGAAAGTGATGAATGACATAAGTGAAACATGACAAGATAGGAATGACGTATTGGCTAACAGTACAAGCGTCTTCTGATTATATCTTTATCAAAGCTTTAGCAGTAGCATTGTTTATTGCAGGAAAACCTCAATGCAGAAAGTGTGGTTTACATAATAGCCTAATTTTAAGGGGTTAGGTACAGCTTCTAGCAGTAAAATTTTGGAAATATTCAACACTTTTTTCCTCCATTACTGTATCGTGTACAATAATTAAAACCAGTATGTGTAAAACACTGTCCTGCTATTTGAAAAAAAAAATACGATTTAGAAAAATTATTTACATTTTTTATTTTTAAAATTGAGTTCACTGTGCAGTGATGAAGCGTTTCCCACATACTATAACTCAAAAACTATCCAACATTCTATGATGAAATTTTGTGTGTGTATTTATGCATGTCATATCTACAATATGATGCAAGATCACTTCTCTACCATTGATAGATTGTCTGATAAAAAATTAATTCATTAAAAAATGGTCAAATTTCAGTATTTTCTTCTAACACAAATAAAAAAATATTTATTAAGGACTGGTCCACACCTGTGGAGTAACGGTTAGCAAGTCTGGCAGTGAAACCAAGTGGCCCGGGTTCGATTCCCGGTCGGGGCAAGTTACCTGGTTGAGGTTTTTTCCGGGGTTTTCCCTCAACCCAATATGAGCAAATGCTGGGTAACTTTCAGTATTGGACCCCGGACTCATTTCACCGGCATTATCACCTTCATCTCATTCAGACGATAAATAACCTAAACTGTTGATGGAGCGTCGTAAAATAACCTACTAAAATAAAAAAAATATATTAAGGAATGTAGTTGAAAGAGCATGATATTGTAAATATGAGTTTCAGCAATAAAATAAAAGAGAGAGAACATGAAAAAGTTAACTAGTTTATGAGTTATGAGGGAAACGCTTCATCACTGCACAGTGAACTACCACCATTATGAATTTTGGAAAAAAAAAAATTTTTTTTTAAATCGTATATATATATATATATATATATATATATATATATATATATATATATATATATTTTCATATAGCAGGACAGTGTTTTACACATACCAATTTTCATTATTGTACAAGATACAGTAATGGAGAAAAAAATGTTGAATATTTCCAAAAATTTTACTGCTGTAAGCTGTACCTAACCCCTTAATTGTATTGTCAAACCTAGGCTAAAGAGGGGAGGGGAGGGGAGAGTAGATTTACCTCCACCAACGTTTTGCGTAGCTATGAAACTTTCATACACTGCTCACGGTCACAAACTTTATAATGTCGCTATCTTACAGTGGCGGCTTCGCTTAATTTTGTTGTCATTCTTGTTCGATGAAAAAAATAAAATAAAATATGTTCCTTGAACACCTTTCCTATTATTGACTTCTGTGACACCGTTCAATTTTACTCTATATAACGCCCCAATTATTCTTCCACGCGTCTTATCACGTTATTTCGAGACAGGCTTACAGATTAAAAAGCATTGATTAAATTTAATTGGAAAAAACTTCCTCACATGCTATAATTTAATAGTAATATACGTTACAAGAGCGGTATGTTGACGTTTTCGTGTTCGAGGAAAAGATTGAAAAAGCGAAACGTAGTTGAGCTTTTTTAATTTCCGAGAACATGAAAACAAACATACCACTTGTGTATCGTACATTATTTTGTGCGAAGATCGTTTATTACATACCTGAAAGACGAATTTCTAATTAGTTGCAATGAAATCTCCATGTTGGTTTCTGTTTAATGACGGTAACTTCGGAAAACCAAGATATCTTTCTTCAACATTGTTGCTATAAAATGTTTTCTGTGTTTACTATACTCGAGCAGGCCGTGATATACGTCTGTCTTTTTTTCCCCCAGTCTATAAATGCGAACTTAAAACAAACGGTAAGGTTATGTAATGATTTATTTTTCATTTTAATATTTTAACAATATTATTTATATAACATATTGCAGTAATAACATCGGCATCTGGAATCTTGTTGATTTTTTCACGGCTTCCTTAATGTTACTTGTATCAGGAATGCAATAAGTTTCGTGGAGTAGTAGACTTTACTTAATTTTTGCAAATATTTAAAAACAATAATTAACATTGCAATTTAGGTGAAATTGCAGTGGTAAGTTCAATTTATAATTATTACTATGTTAAACGTCTCTAAAAATAATATGTTAAAAGCCTAAAGCAGTAAAATGAATGTCGCGCTTAAGCGGTAAGAAGAGGGAAATTGTTATGTGTGTTACGTTGGGAATACTGAATGTGGTATTTCACACTTACCGCGTATTGGTTCTGTGCGGAAAACAAGCAAATACGCACGATCTCGCACAAACAATCTTCTATGAACTCCCAATCATTAAAAGACTTCCTTCATATTCTTTACAATGTGTTCGGCAATTCGATATGAAACTTTAACAACATTAATACTAAGGCCGTCAGGAATTGCTGCTTCCATATTTTTTTAAGCTGTAATCTAGCTTCATCTGGAAATTAAATTGATGAATTACGTAATCCATTCAAATCAAGTTAGCCTAATATAACTTAATTCCAATTGATGTTACTAATTACGTACCTGATAGAATATTATGCCATAATCAGTATGATGACATTTTGCAAATTTTAGCTTAATATTTTATGGGAAAACCCGCAATAAATATATACTTTTTTGCAAATAAGATACTTGCAGCAGAACAACTTTCAAATTTCCACATGGTTTATGCCAGCAACGGAGACTATAAGCAAAGTAGGGAGGGAACGTTTCCTACTCACCCCACATTCGTTTGATTGGCAGACGAGGGGAACGCAGCTGTTTTGCTAAGTCAAGTGCAGTGGTGGGTTCGACACACCTTGCGCTTCAGTAATTTCTCCGCTGTTATTTCTTGTTTCAAAATAATTACAGTCTCTTGTTTATATGAAGTACATGTGTCATACAATAATTATTACAACCACCTACTGTCATTAGGCGAATTATATATTCTTCAATTGTATAACCATTCCTTTACATGTGCACGAAAAATTCTTGAACTGCCTTGTGATCGACATAATAAATTGTGTCTTTTTAAAAACAATACAGAAAAAAAAAACAAAGCTCCATTGTCATTTAACTGTACAATATATTAAAAAATATAATGATCAATATAATACATTGTTTTTTAATCAATAAAAAATGTAACGAAGCTCCATTGTCATTTAACTAGAAAACATATTAAACACAATATAATGATCAACATAATCAATTGTTTCTTTGTAAAAACACTAAAAGTAACTGAACTCCATTGTCATTTAACTTTAAAACATATTAAACAAAATATATGAGATATGAATGAAACGAAATACTACTGTAGCCCTATACTGCTAATTTTTTTTTTTTTTTTTTTTTGTGGCTCTTGGATATTTTTGTTATTAACTAAAACGGATATATTTGGCTCTAAAGTAGAACAACTCAAGATCTGAAGTAGAACAACTCAACAGTAATACTGAAACTAAAATGCATGTCTGTGATCCTAGACCTGGAATATTTTTTGTCATATTCATTTTGGAAAAAAAAACTGCTCACAACAGTAAGTTGAGCCAAACATAGATACAATACGCTTTGCAAATGTGCGCAGATTAGGGAATTGCTCCTCTGGTAGGTATTTAAAAAGATCTAATCCATTTTTCCCTAAACACTTTACTGTCGTGCTCGTTTGCATCTCTATATGGCTCTGTTGCTTGGGTAACATCAAATATAAATGGATTATTGAAGAGACACATCCCCTTGTCCATTGCAATTACTTCTGAAAATCTTTCTTTGAAAGAGGACGCATCAAGTAGGCCTAATATGCACTCAGAGTTATAAATAAGCAAGTTAAGTTCCAGATACTTAATAAAATAATACGTAACTAAACCCCGAAAATACCATAAACATATCTTGTTTTGTATCTTTTCACAAATATTACGAAAATAGCTTTTAAAATTGTAAATAAATACTTGTACGATCATCGAAGTCTGCTTTATGCTTCCGATCAAAGTGGCGTTTAATATTGAAGCGTTTTATATGCGCAATTTTAAACCCGCATATTAAGGAGCGGATTTTTTTCTTTTTGTAAGTAACAAAAAATTATTTTTGCCACTCTTAGTGAAACAGACGTCCCGAGATCGAAGCCATACCCGCCACTGAATGAAGCGTGTCTTTACGAAGCACCAGGCGGAGGAGATGGTCGTTGGAGGGGATGGTCGATGGAGTGAGGCAAGGAGGCTTTGAGTGCAGTGGCCCTTCGGAGCCATTTTTCCCCATGGTTGGTTTATGCGATGACGAGTAATTACGAATCTTCAAAAATCAAATTTAGTCAGATTTCTTATAAGAGGAACACTGTAAATTAACCAGTAACGTTATGTAGTTCAGCAGTACCCACCCATCATTGAAAAATAAGTATTAGGCAGGAGCGGCTGCGGAGCTGCAGCACGCCCTGCTTTGACAGGAAAATAAAAATAATATTTATTTTAATTTGTAGAAGAATTGTTACAGCTTTTATTGGTAAATTGCTTTATATTTCATCTGGCCGGGTATATGTCGACTGTATTGGAATTGACACTACATTCAAAGTCGTCCTGGGATCTGCAGGGTGGTCAGCCCATAGAGAGTGTGTCTTGCACGGTCAGGGGGTAGAGAGGTGAAGGGAAGCAGAGGGAAACTGCCGCTGTTTAAAACCCATATCTCGCTGCAGTGGCTTGCAGAGCCAGACCACAAGGGATCTTTCCTCTCCTCCCACACCGCTATTGTAATGCTGCGTCATATGGATTCTCTATTCCCTTCAAACTTAATGACAAAATTGTTATTTTCTTATCACATACGTATTGTTATAGAATCTTATCGAGTTAATATAACGAAATTAATATTCTCTTTCGCCTTATTATTACGTATATATCCAGCCTCCAGCAGAACCTAATATTTGCCTTAACTCAAAATCATTGCACGAGTAGAATCCTTTTGATATAGCACGTAAAATACGAAAGAGACTTCTTTTCCAGTTTTAGAAAATTGTTGACCATCAGTATATTTGAGTGCTGCTTTGGTGTGACGTCTTAATACCGTAACTTAACCAGTGCAAATTTGCAAGCATGAGTGTGTGTGAATTACAGAATATTAATTTTATTTTTCTCAACTTTCCCTTGCGGAGAATATTGATGTAATGAAGTGAAATTAAAGGGTCGTCCGTTACCCGACTTAAATCTTACTTAAGCTTCATCCAGCCGAAATAGTGCATATATGTAAGGAAGTATAACAATGAAATTTACGCTAAGCATTTGTGGTTACGTGGATGTGACCAAAAAAAATCTTTATTTTGTTTTCCTTGCCTCCTCTTCGGTGGTGATGCTGCATGGACTAGGAGTGGTGTGACACATTTAGGACATTTGCCCCTAAAAAGCAAAATGCACGAATCTTCGCTGTCTCACCTGAAAAATGTTGTTTCATTGGCTATGTTATGCAAAACTAACACTGCTGTGCAATTAAGTGGAACGAACAGAACAAACATTCTCAAACATAATCAAGAAGTGAGAAAAAATCGTGAAATTATTTTTAAAAAATATTGATTGTATCAAATTTTGTGGCCAATATGAACTTCGCCGTAGGGGACATGATGATAAAACGATTCGAAGAACCCTGGTGTGTTTCGTGGGTTGCTACAGTTCGTGAGTAATCTAAACGAGTCTCTCCAAAATAATTTGGAACATGCCATTGTTTAAGGTTATTCTAAGACAATTCAGAATGAACTGGTAGATTGTAAGTTGAGTGTCTGCCGATCTGAAATTGAAACTGAAATCGATGGTATTAGTTTTTCTTAGGGATTCGCAAATTGTCCCACAGACATCTCCCAACTAAGTCAGGAAGTTTTGGTTTTTCGATATGTAGTGCATTTATTTTTGTCCTATACTTATTAGTAATAGTATGAAGAAGTGAAATTTGTATGTACCGAAATCTACTGCAGCTCTCCCAATCCACAAGTTCACGAGCCGCCACTGGTATTAGGTTTTCAAAAACAATGAAATTGTTTAGTGATGTACGGATAATATATATTAAGCCTGCCAATTTTTATTTCCAAAAGACTTACAGATTCTGAGGAGAAAAGTGTTTTTTTATTTATTTTATTGGGCTATTTTACGACGCTGTATCAACATCTAGGTTATTTAGCGTCTGAATGATATGAAGGTGATAATGCCGGTGAAATGAGTCCGGGGTCCAGCACCGAAAGTTACCGAGCATTTGCTCGTATTTGGTTGAGGGAAAACCCCGGAGAAAACCTCAACCAGGTAACTTGCCCCGACCGGGATTCGAACCCGGGTCACCTGGTTTCGCGACCAGACGCGCAGACCGTTACTCCACAGGTGTGGACGAGAAAAGTGTTAAAATACCAAAAAAAAAATTATAAGTAAAGCAACGTGTACGTTCCCCTTAAAATGTTTTGACTATTTTCGCAATAAGGTTGTCACTATTACGTGTGTAGGCTACATAATATAATGAAATATCTTGCGCACAATAAAACGAGCGACAATAATTACCAAAAAATGTTCCAACTGAGTATTTAAGATTTTATTAAATAGCTGTATATAATTAATTAGTGTTAATTGGCCATGGATAAAATATATGGGTGAGAACTAGAAATTCTGACGTTAGTGTACATGATAATTTGAACATTGGACTAATACAACATTTTTCATTGGACATAAGCCTATAAGTTGGTCAGAATAAGTACATTCTAATATATAGTACTAAATTAGAGTCCCTGTAGTTATGATCACGGTAGTTCAACATGCGTTAGACTATCAGAAATCCTTCACATTGAATTAAGTAAATCTTTTAGCAGTTGGATTCGACCCAACTTCTTTATTGCAGAACCTAAAATTTAGTGCACCTTAAGTTTAATACGATGTCTCATATTCAATATTTGACAGCACAATTAACACAAGACTGTATTCTGGTTGTAGTTAGCTGAGTTCAGGGTTTGGGGCTGCTTTACAGAAGACATTACATTCTGTGAGCATTGTAGTTAGAGAGTAAAGAGAAAGTCTTGCAATGTTTGCAGTGTCCATTTTTCAGATTGGACTTCGATCCAAACAAGATGCCCTAGGTAAATGATGTAAGTACAGACGTAATTTCCAACAAATATCTTAATATTTGTCAAAAGTTATAGAAAGCCAGAAATTCTCATTATACTTTAAATTTAATACTATTTTACATTACAGGTTTATTTAATTAGGTGAGTATACACAATATACGCCTACACTAACTATTGATAATTTAAAATACTTATTCCAATAAACATGAGAGCCCGCCAATCATTTCAGAACAAATGATCAACAAGCTACATATTTACAGAGTCTTCCTATATCACGCCACGGGACGTACAGACACGTTGCTTCCTACAATGTGCCTGTCATACGAGACGAAATTCAAGGGTGTTTGTAGGGCGTTGCATGCTTTAAGTTTATCACAATTTGTTGTGAGCTACTGAAGATATTATTCATTCGTGCGTAATTTAGTGCAAGTTATGTTTTTCGTAATTGTCTGAGAACACTGTAGGGATTACTCATTTGTGTGTTGTGTAGTTCAAGCTATTGTATTTTTTTATTGTTTGAGAATGCATACAGCATATTCCAGTGAGTTGTTTTAAGGAGAGAGGATGGTATTTTTTAAAACTTTTTTCTTATTTGGTGTAAAGTATTAATTTTTTGTATGTAGAGAGCCCATAGCTGTGGCAACTCAACCAAATAAAAATATTTTGAAAAAAATTATTTTGGGGCCCAAATTTGAAAAAAAAATATACTCAATGCAGGATTGTACTAAAACTGATACATCTAAACCGTTTTTAAAGATAGATTCAAACAGTTTTTTGCAATGTATTTGCAAAAGCATGTTCTACAAACTATCTGTAACAGAATTTTGATATTAGTCCCTATGTTTGTAAAATAAACAATTAAAATTTAATAACAATTTTCTGATTTCCTTTCTTGCAAACAAACGGACGTATTTTTAAAAAGAAATCAATTAACAAAATTCTGTTACAGAGAAAAGTTTCCTAATACTCTAAAGAATGTGAGTTCTAAATTTCATGCATGTATCTTGAATAGTTCAGAAATTATATCCATTTTTGTCTGGCAATGTAGCAAAAAAATGAAGTTACTGGAAACCGATAAAAGCGGGTGTGTGATTTAAAAATCCATAACGCAGGAAGTTTAAAAATGGCGACTCAACATCCGATAAGGGCACAAATACCCACAAAATGTTATGCAATGCATACTACACATATCAAAGGGTATTTTAAAGAAAAAAATTTGAAAATTTAATTTACCGGAAACAACAATAAAAGTGGGCGAGTGATTTAAAAATCCATAACGCAGGAAGTTTAGAAATGGCGACTCAACATCCGATAAGGGCACAAATATCCACTAAATGTTATACTATGTATTCCACACATATCACAGAGTATTTTAAATAATTTTTTTTTAAGTTTACTTATTTTTCACCAAAAAATACCATCATCTCCCCTTAAGTTATGTAAAAAAGGAAAGTAAAAACATCCAAGTCATTTCGATCATAACGCAAGAAGAAATTAGTTGAATATTTCATTTTATAAACATTTTCCCTCTAAACAGGTTTTAGTAACTAAAGTTACTATTTGTCTATAGCTGAGAGTACAGGCTTACTATCGAAGCATTTATCAAGTGCTTGGCAACAAAGCACAATGATAAAATATCGTAACAAAATAAACTTTTCTTATTTTATTATAATTAACGTTTGTTAGAATCCATGCCTATACTCATGTATACCTGTATAACCTCAAATGTTTAGTTTTCTTCTATAATTCATTTGTTTTATTTCTACCATCTCTGGTTCATTCAATTACGGTAGAGAAAACATGCATTCTGTTGTTGATTAAGACGGTTCATTATGTTGCTAGGCCTATAACCTGAAATGTTCAGTTGCTTTTAAATACAGTAAATTAAATTTCATATATATCCGCGTTGTTCTCCTTGCAATAAAGGTAATAACCAGACTGCGGCCTAGGATCATCAATTCGCGAGACTGAAGTTTGGAACGCACGGAGTATACATGACGTCATGACCCATGGTGTGGGATGGCACAACAGTCTAGTACATACAGTCACGAAGCTTGAGTTGATGAGGGTACTAGGAACAATAGACTGTGCCGGTACTGTTTCACATTGTATGTGATGAGGCGATAGTAGCGATCGTAGTGGTTAGCAACTATCTATGGATGCATATTCCCTACGTATTGAGCTTCGTGACTGTATATATACTACACTGTGATGGCACTGTGAGAATACAGTTGGTTTCGTAAGAAATTATATTACCGCCTTTCTCATTCTGCTTGGCGTGGGTCCTTGCAATCACCACATGTACTTGAGATCCTGTGAGTAAACAATTATATTTTATTTATTTTCATTTATTTATTTGATTATTTATACATGCATATTTGTGTTAGTGTTAATTTCGCTGTTTTATAATTCACACTACTGAGGAACATGTCGAAATTTAAGAGTACCTACTAAGAGTTCCCTTCAGAACGAACTTATAGAGAAGTTCGGAAAGGAATATTTTCTTAATAAAGGAAAAAACACTAAATTTTGCAAATTGTAAAAAAAAGTAATAAGAACAGATAGAACTCGATTCTTTCAAAAGCAATAAATGTGCATGGAAAATATTTAATTATACAATCAAAACTGGCCTTCAACATCAAAATCAGAAATAAAACATGAAAAAGAATTTAATCGAGATTTGTGTATAACATTGGTACATGTCAACATCCCTTTCAACAATATTTCAAACCGTTTCATGGAAAATGTTTTCTTCTGATACGTTGCGAATGTACCCTGTAATTCGGTGCATTGAATTGTGAATAAATGTATTTTATGTAAGTTCTGTATTGTCCACCGTTGTGGCTGAGGGATTAGCGAGTCTAACTCCGAACCCAGCGGGCCCGGGTTTGACGGGTTATCTGAGTGAGGATTTTTCGGGGTTTTTCCTCACTCCTATGGATGAATATCAAGTAACTTCATCAGGCGATTGGAACCCCACTCATCTTCGCCACTTCCTTTCCTCCCCTATCATCCTTTCATTCATCATCCCGTTACTTCTTCTGGTTTTCAGATCGCTCTACAAGCGGCCCTCCGAAGCTGCTGGCTCTCTCGACCGGCCTCCATGGATTGTATTCATGTGATGATGGATAGCTTCTGCAACGGAACCCGGGGCAGACCTCGGGGGAGGACTTCCGCCTTGGACTGTTAAAGGAGCTTTGAGGGGGCGGTTGCCAAAGCAGGAGTGGTATACGGACTCTGTTGGCTGTAGGGGCCGGTCCTTAAGGGGGTCAAGTGGTTAGGTCGGTGCACTGTGGGCACGCAACTCACCCCATATAGGGGTGTACAATAGACCTCAGGTCGTAGTGCGTGCGATGTTCCCTCCCTCCCTCCTAACAAGGAAAAGAAGGTAGTGTACTCTAATTTTTTTCTGCTCACACACAAATGATTATTTTATATTGTTAAAACTTGTGTAACATAATATAAATTGAAACATGTAATGTTAGGCAATTATTTTTTTTTGTATTAGAAATGCACTGTTATGTATTATATTTGTAAACGTGAACTTTTATTTTGTGTCCCTTTGTGATTGAATGTTTACATATTGAGGCAAGGAGTAACTGCACTCTCAATCTCCCATTCCCCTCGATCTACACAACACAGTGGTCAGTGCGTTCGTAACTTAATGCGTTTCGGTACCCTGCGCCGCATTCTGGTAATAACATTTATGTGTTTTGCGAAGATGAAAGAGGTAAGTGACTTATGAACATCGCGATTATATTACAAAAATTCCAATCAAAATGGTAGCCTATCTTTCTCGCATAGGAATTATCTCAATCTGAATACAATTCGTGCTTGATATTTTCTCTGTGATAATTTGATTGAGCTTCTGAACTCATGTATGTGTCATAAGATAATTTTTCTCGATTACCATGATAACATACATTCGTTAAATTAAATAAAATAATCGAGAAACTATCAGCACTCGTATTATAGAAGATAATATTTCTAGTTGCAATCACAGGCGACCATCTTCGACTCCCGACAGCAAGTGGAGACTTATCTCCCTACCAACGGAACAGCCTGCGCGTCCCTTATTTTGTACTTAAGGTTACCTTAAGCGGTGGCCTTGCACCGTTCTGGTCACACGCCCAAGTAGTCCGGCTAAGTTTATTGTTCATTTAAATTCCTCCCAAAAATGAGGATGGAATGAGCCAAATATTCCAGATTTGGAAGCAGATATTAAGGAAGATCAGGATGATTATTAAGTGTAAATTAGACTAGTGAAAGAAACTGCATTATAATTTCTCCGCTTCTCCAAACTCTTTTGTAATTGAACTATGCTTGATAGACGCACAAATGCGCATAATTACAGCCAGCCCAAGGTTTAAAAGTAATGTGTTTGCTTAACAAAGTAACGACAGATTGAAGAGTGGAAAGAACAGCTAGACACTAAACAGAAATACGTGACAGAAATACAAAGAGTAACTAGAGTCGACGGCAATTCGGAAGGCAATCGATCGTCTGCTAGCGTTTGCGTCGAAAGAGAGAGATAGAGAGAGCAAGGCAGCGTACAACCACAGTCTAGTATATACAGTCGCGAAGCTCAATACGTAGTAAATATACAAACATTAGATAGTTGCTCACCACTAGGATCGCTAATATCGCCTCATTACAGGCAATGCAAAATAGTACCGTCGCAGTCTATTGTTTCTAGCGCCCTCAAAACTCAAGCTTCGTGACTGTATATAGTAGACTGTGGTACAACATTGCCACATCGTACTTCACGCGCATGTGCAAATACAAATAGCGCAGGAGAGAATTTAAATTATCAAACGACAATAATGAACTTAGTCGTTGATTACTGTTAACAAGACATCAAACAAATCCTCTTTCCTTCTCTAACAATATTTTTTTGCAAGGTTATCAATCCTACACCACATGCTTCTGCAGTAGTTTCTTGCGCGTTGGCAACGTTCCAGCCAGCATCAAGATGGCCGACAGCGTTCTGCTCGTCAACGTTTTTAAAATAATTACACACCTTAAGTACTATTCCTAGCGCCTCTCCTTCCATTTATTTATCTTAGACACACAGTATATCTTAGCTTTACTCATTCAATGTATTGAAACACTCACACGTGAACAAATGAACTCGGGAAACACTTGTTACAGACTGATTCCTATTGATTCTACTGCACAAGTTTGTGACGTCACATACCAGAAATGCTACTGCGCATATAGCAGCCGACCGCCTTCCGAAATGCCGTCAACTCTAGTGTAATATGTAGTCAGTATTATTTATTCGCTCGTTTTCATACTCTCTCTCGCTATCATAATATTAATACTCGATCACAACGCGATAACACGCTAGAAATTCCACTTCACACATCATCTCTGTATTCCTCGTCTTTCACTGTTGCTACCTCTCGTCACTGGAACTCTCTGCCGCCTGAAGTCAAGGGCTGCCGAACATTGAAATCTTTCAAAACCAAGTTAGAAAATTATCTTATGACGAGTTGCCAAACTAACTTATTATTATGACAAGTGTTGTATTGCATGTTTCCAAGTATTCACATTTTTTTATGTTCTAGTGATATTTAACTTATTTTATGTTTTTGTTTTCATATTTTCCGATAATGGTATATCTATAATGTGATAAGTTGAGCTATATATAATCATAATTTTCCTTACTGTGTGTACTTAAAAATATTGTATTCATTGTATGCTTTGTATTGCACTATTTTACTACTACTATTAGTATTATTATCATTATTATTATTATTATTATTATTATTATCAATTATTGTCTTATTTTTTATACTTTGTATGTCTCATTTATTTTGACCTGCTGTTGACATTTTATTATGCTTATTCCTTCCTTTCTGTATGTTATATATTATGTCTGATTTCTACTTACTTGTTGTTTACATTTTATTATTATTATCTTATTCAGTTTTGTGTGTAAAATTGTAGTGTATTTTGTAAATTTGTAGTGTTTTTTGTAACGCAGTTTTACTCCTGGTTGAGTGTTAGAGAAGGCCGTATGGCCTTAACTGTGTCAGGTTAAATAAATTATTATTATTATTATTATTATTATTATTATTATTAGTCGGCGATGTATGTATTGGAGGAAAAGGAATTGACACCCTACCCCATTATCTCCTGGCCTAGTTGCCTCATAAGTGGTGCCATGTTGTGTCATTTGTGAGGTTCAAACCTGTCTTCGGACGTTGACTAAACTATGCAAGCAGTCTAAACATCAGGGGTAGAATAATGAGATAATGTGAAATGCGAATGCTCTTGTCTACCTGTGTAAGTTATAATTGAAATACACAACACTGAAGTCTTTTCGCTGATTCGTTATACAAACGAGTACTTAATTATTCATGCGTCTCCTTCCACATAATTCCCTATTTAATTATTTCAGCAAATAACTCATTTAGATTTTTTCAAGGCTGCTGTTTTGTTTGAAGCGAGTTCAGACGCAGTTTGGTTAACCAGTGTTTGTTCTTTGCTTATTTACTTCGAGTCGCTCACCTGATCCACAGTTGAAGCGCATAAAACGGATAAAAACATTTCCGTGTCCTAAGTGTGCATTCTACGAAAAGAGACTTGAACATTTAGAAATACAGCGAAACTTCCCAATAGCGGACACCGCCGGAGAAAAATTAAATGTCCGTTATTGAGAAGTGTCCGCTATTTAGAAAATCGTTAGTATATACAGTACATTAAAATTTCTCATACCTACTCAACACTATATTTTACAGTACAGTAGACAGTGAGATTGCTTACAGTATTCATCCAGAGAGAAATCGTACCAGTAAATGTTTTGTAAATGAAATAAACATCAGTCACTATACCACTTCACCTTGCACAAAGAAATCTAGAATTGTTGATTGTTTGTTGTGAATTTTGGATATCATACACTTTTGTAGGAAATATTGTGTTATGACCGAAACTTGTCTAGCCAATCACCCGAAGCTTTTAAATTAGAATAACCCAACTCTGCAATTTCTAAGGCTTTCTCTCTAATCAAGGTCCCAGATAAAGGCATCTTATTTGCTCTAGCACGCAGAACTATTCACATGTCAATGGCAAGCCCCTCAGTTTTAGGAAAAGCTCTTTTTGTGTCCTCATTTGCATTCTCGGTGTATGATTTTAAAATAACATCCTTGTTTTTCAAAATTTCACTAACCTGAGTTTTTCCCACATTAAACTTTGTGACCAGCTCACGACCACTTAATTTCTCCTTCTCTCTATGCTTTACAATATCCACTTTCTCTTTTAGTGACAAACGTTTACGTTTTTGTGACATTTCTAATGTGACTGTACTTCCGAACACTCAACTTGACAAACTAAGAAAGTACGGACTGCTCACGTACAGTATCACAACTAACAACTGTGCTGCTTACCTTCAATAAAGTACAAGAACGTTCAAATGCACGATAATGATTGTTGCAAACAATTCCGTTAGAATTCCGTTTAATTTACAACCGTCTTTTTCTTTTTTTCTTTTTTTTTTTTTTTTTTTCCAGACTGTCCGTTATTTGGAAGTTTTAATTGTTGTTGCGAGATACATTTCAGTGTCCGCGTCCGTTATTGAGAATGTCCGCTATTTGAAAGAATTCTGTCATAAGGGCCAATGTTATTTTGCAGAGGAATTTTAAAATGTCCGCTATTGGGAAGTGTCCGTTAAAGAAGTTTCACTGTACTAATAGGTCTATATCTTACTAATGACGAATACTTGATTATTCGTCATTCACCCATATGAAGCCAGTTGTGTAGACCAATTTACCGACAGAGTAGTTGCCCAGGGTGCGCAATAGGAGGCTGGTCTACGCTACATCCGAGATGAGATGAGATGAGATGAGATGAGATGAGATGAGATGAGATTCCACAGGGGAATCAGAGCTTCCGGAGAAAACCCCTGTGTTACCTGGTTCACGGGCTTGCCCAACAAAAGTTATAAATAGGGGGTACGAACCCGGGTTTACATGATTAAAAGTCCAGCGCTCTAGCCACTAGAACGCCGTGACGGTTACACTTAAAAATGTTACCGGTAATATAACTTACCATTCATTACCTACAAATACTACCCTTCTATAGTTCCGTCCCTTCTATTTCATTCACGGTCCCGCCTTCCGCATCCATAGGTTTCGGCAAGACTCCCCACTAATGTTTTCGATTGCCAATGCCAGAGAGCCAATGTGTCAGCTGACCACAAATGTTTTGTGATTCGCTGCCGGAAATACGGAGTAAAAAAAAATTCGTGCAAGAATTTAGAAGCATTCGTTGTATACAGATACCGGTATTAAATGGCATGGTGAAAGACACTTGTTAGATCGATAGTCCCGCCTACGGCATCTACAGGTTTCAGCAAGACGCCCCAACAATGTTTTCGATTGCCAATGCCAGAGAGCCAATGTGTCAGCTGACCACAAAAGTTTTGTGATTCGCTTTCGGAAATACGGAGTAAAAAACTGTAGGTATAATAATCCGTTTCTAAAATCTGTAGAGTATAGTAACCGAAACAAGTCCTTTGCGCAAGTGGTGAGTGGAGGGGGCCAGTCCAATGACCGCTCTGGGGGAAAGCATTGATTGAAGACGAGCGTCTAAAATGCCACCCCTACCTATCACCTTCTGTCACGCGCATCTTACCACTTAGCGGCCGTGAGCCGAGCAGCCCGCAATACACTCCAGCACTGATATTCTCCACCCAAATGCGTCGATTTACTCCAGAGATTCCAGAAACAGACTGTAGGCTACCAGGAGGCTAAAAGTATCGAAATACAGTAACATAAGAGAGCACATTTGTCTGTATATTCCGACTTTATATAATGAGAAAGTAAAATACAGAATTCTTGGATTATTCAATTCATAATTTTCTACCCAAGTACAGATCCTTCATTGCAAACACAACATACCCAAATCTTCCCTCATTTCCACCTTCCTCTTAGTTTCCGCATAGCCTATGATGCAAGTAACTTAATGCTGTCTACTGTATTATCTTCTTCTGCATGTATCTTTCTTTCCGTTCACCATTCCCTCCAGTAGGCCTACATCCTTTAGTAGGCAGTTTCTTCTCAGCCAGTGACCCAGCAAATTCATTTTTCTCTTCTTGATCAGTTTCAGCATTATTATTTCTTCACTCACTCTTTCCAACACAGCTTCATTTCTTATTCTGTCTGTCCGCTTCACACGCTTCATTCTTCTCCATATCGACATTTCAAATGTTTCTAGTTTTTTTCTCTTCATTTCGTCGTAATGTCCATGTTTCTACCTCGTACAATTCCATATTCCACAAAAAGCACTTCACTAATCTCTTCCTTAGTTATTTTTTCAGAAGTCCTCAGCTTCTTTTTCTATTAAAACCTTCCTTTGCCATTGCTATCCTCTTGACTTCCTGGCAGCAGCCCAAGTTACTACTTATGGCACACCCCAAGTAGCTACCTTAACCTTTACACTTGATCCTCCGTCTCATTTCGAATTTGCACGTTTACATTTTACTTTTTTTTTCTTCCAATAAACATGGTCTTCGTCTTATTTGCATTTATCTTCATCTCATATTGTTTATAGCTGTCATTTAGCTCCAGTAGCATATCTCTTGATATTTCCTCTTCTGCTAACAACGCAATAGGCTATCATCAGAAAATCTTAGCCTATTCACTTTATCCTTCTTCCTTCTACCACTTCTCCCATTTTTCTGGAAATAGTTATTCACTAAATCCTCCAAGTATAACTTATTTTGAACAAGATTGGTCATAAACAGCATCCTTGTCGTACTCCTCTCCCTGATCCACTTCCCTTTAACATTTCCTCTCCTATACTACTGTCCGCATTTCAAGAGAAGATCCCTGCGAGGGGGTATTCATGCTCCAGTAATTCAACGTTCTTGAAGAAGAAGGTGGATCCACTTCCGTGTTGGGGTCAGGTTATAAGATTCGCATTCCTTGCTCCTTCTCGTGAAATGTGGATAGTAGTTCACCGGTATTCAATTTGAATTACGGACATTTGTGATTTAGGTAATGAAGAAAAAGTCTTCATTTATGTTATAGTTTATAACTTAAGCCGCACTCAGTCTGAACAGCTGAGTTCCGCGCCTTAGTTACTTTTGCAGGGTTGCCAGACTTGCTAATGGCAAGAAATAACAATACGTATTAATACCTAGGTTATATTTGAAGGGTTCAGAGCAGTGGGCCAAACGCCTTTTATTAAAAACGGAGAAAACAAGAGTTAAATTAATTTACCATAAAACCGTCCATTTTAAATGATATGTCAATCTTCAAAATTATGGTATTTACTTAAGTTTAACCCTTGGTTTTTATAAACCATTATGGCTCTGAACCCTTTATTTAATTTACAAGAAAACCGTCCATTTTATTGAAAAACTGCAAAGGAATAAATCATTCCTTATCAGTTTCTGTAATGATAACAGTAAAAATCAGAACCTTACGGATAGTATTTACCGAGTAAAACAGTGTTAAAATTTAGGGAAAAATTATGTTTTTCTGAGAAAAGTAACCCTTCGTTTGGGATAAACATGGCATTAGATATATTTTGTGTTATACTTCACTCATGGAATAGACTGTGCTGTTAAAATCCGCATGGTTATAGCCCTATTATTTCCAATTGTATGCCTATATTGGTAATAGCATATTAAATTAATGTTAAACAATTTAATAAGTAGGCCTACCTACTTACTAGACCTATGAAATGAAAGAGTAAAAGATTACAATATTATTAAAATACGTCTTACTTACAGAACCTCAAAAGCTATTTTAATGGTGTGAGTATCAATTCATTAGCTTTGCTGCGTGTTGGTAAGTAGGGCCTAAGTGTCCAACAAATACTCAGTTTTAACATCATTTGTTTCTTTCATCTACCACACGATGATAGTTGGATTGAATGGTTACGTTTCTGTGATGTCGCATAAAACGTAACCATGTCATTCTGGTACTACCATATGGTGTTGAAAGAAACGCACATCCGATATTACCCGATGAAATAAAGTTGTGTTTAATTTGCAAGTTTTATAAAAATTCAAGGAATTCTTTTCATTATGAGGCAAGGAAGGGAGATATTGCAACATCTTGCAAACGCTTATCGACAGTCAGTTGATGCATAGCGTCAGTTTTATCTGTCGATTATTGCAGCACGAAGGCGACTATTTCCAACTCTTGCTAATAACCTCGATCCGTCGTCGCGCGTTATGTAAGGCTGGATCACTTCCGTGTAACAAACCGCACTGGAATTTCTTTCATTCTCAGTGCAGTTCTTATACATTCTATAAACATTTTCTCCGATTCCCATAATACAGTCCGATCCATATAAATCTTTACCACTTTAATGAGTTACAATTCCTCTTTGGGAGTTACTATAAACTTTAAATTGAATATTATGATCTCTGTAGTTCTGGAAGAATTTATATTGGTACCCCATTATGTGGACGGAGAGAAGATGACATTCACATTGTTCTTGAATGTCAAAATACAAAAGATATACGGAAGAAAATTTATAAAAGAAAAGTTCCTACAAATAAATAAAGAAATAGCTATAAAAACTGATGAATGATAACATAAAATTGCAAGAGCAATTAGGTTTATATCTTTCTTTGACTAAAAAAATTAGAATGGAAAGAATAATTGAAATGGAATTGAACGAAAAAAATAAAGAAATAAATAAATAAATAAATAAATAAATAAATAAATAAAAAATAAGAAATAAATAAATTAAATAAAAAATAAATAAATAAATAATTTTATTTTATTTTTAAGTAAGTAAAAATAAGAATAATGATTATTTTTTTATTTTTTATTTTTCTGTTATAGATGTAAAATTATACATAGAAGAAAGTAGCAAGTGTTGCTGTATGGAGAAATATGAGGAAAGCCAGCATCTCTTAATAATGAACAAATACACTGAAAATGAAATACCGGAGAAGATTGCTAAAATAAAAAATAAAAGGAAGGAATTATTAAAGGAAAGTAATGTTACTGAGCTCACAAATAAATTCAATTTTGGCAAGTAAGCATTTTCTAGACTCACCGATAATAACATATTTGACTTAGAAACTATTTAGCTATTTTTTTATTTCTAAATTTAATAGTTTTGATGGTACGACAAAAGAATACTATGAAATAAAATTAAGAAATGAAGGCTTACCTACGAGAGAGAGCTTGTATGAACTGTATAAGTATTTCTGTAATGAAAGAGGGATGGAAAATACTAGAATAAGAGAAGATTTAGATATGCTAGCTGCACATTGCAGATTAAAACGTGAAGTACAACTTAGGAAGGTAAAGAAAGACTGATTGTAACTACATGCTAGAATGAGTTGAGTCTTGCACAAAACTAAAAGCAAGTGCAAGATAAAACAAAAAAAAATTGTTTATTAAATATGTAAATTGTAGAAATTGTATTTAAATAATAGTATATCTTTGTGCAAAAAATTATTTTAAAGTGTATAATGTAAGGGTTTAATTGATTACTTGTATGTACTTTGTCTGTGATATATAATATAATAAAAATCATATCATATTGGTACCCCTGGGACGATTGTCATCCATTATTGGTATTAATATTGGCTATATTGTAGGACGCAGGCTATGTAGTGAACAGTTCGCCGTAATATCGCAATACCAGGCCTCGTCTATAAACCATGTTACAGATAGAATATCTGGGCTTACAGTATGAAGAGCCTGGAACCATTAACAATAATTTTTACAAGTCTGGTTCCTTCAATTTCTACACTACAAGCACTCTGTATGCCCACAAATGCCATTTCTTTGCTGCTCGCTGATATGTGCCATATGTCTCCTGTCTTAATCGGCGCAACGATTTCTTTAGTGAGTTCTGTAAAATTTTTCGAATACCGCTTACATAAGCTTGAGGCATTGCAGGTGTATGTTTCCACTTAGGAAGCGAGCCACTTGTCTACAGCTTTATCACTATCGACAAAATTCTTTGCTTGGTTGGAACATTGCGCACATCGAATTCCATTCGAAATGCTTATTGCGTTTTAACCAGGGAATTTACCATCCAGTACGTTTCCAGCACAAAAACGCTGTCGAAATGAGTAGGCCTACTGCATGTTTAGGTTTACGATAGGCCTATTAAGGCTAACTAATCACTATATAATTTCAAGAGAAAAATTATTCCGGGGCCGGGTATCGATCCCGGAACCTTCCACTTAGCGCACGAACGCTCTACCAACTGGGCTACCCAGGAACTACTCCGACACCATCTCAATTTTTTCCTTTATATCCACACACCCTGCTGGACCCTGGACCCCGGCATTATCACCTTCATTTCATTCAGACGCTAAATAACCTAAATGTTGATACAGCGTCGTAAAATAACCCAATAAAATAAAAATAAATCCACACACCTCAAATGGGCTGACAAGACGCCAGAAAGCCAACTTGAGTGCACACAAACTCTGTGTGACTTGAAATTGTGGTTTCCTGTTAACGTACCTACAGTAACGTATATATTATGGAAATCTGGCTTTCAGGTATAGCTCCCTGTGAAGCAGACTTGAATAATTTCAAAGGAAAAATTGCTCCGGGGACGGATATCGATCCCGGGACCTTGCGCTTAGCGCACGAACGCTCTCAAGCAAATAGTCTATACTTCTGTAGAATTAAAACAGGAATGTGGTGCGAGATTTTTTGTTTTTGTACCGTTTCATAGATCCAGAATCATCCAGCATTTCGGAACTACGTACAGTAGCCTACGTATCGGCTCTGAAAACAAGAAAATGGGAATCTTTCAGCTGAGTCTATATAGGCATAATTTTTTTTAACGTGTGATCGAGTAGGCCTACTATAATATAATAATTTTGGATGGATATTTCAACAATAATATTTCATTTTAACAATATACGTTATATTTTTATCAACAAACCGCCTCTGCCTGAAAATTGTAACGAATTAAAATCCTGTCACTGTCTTGGTTTGCACTCGATCTCTTCCAGTTCACAGTCTAGTTTGTATCTTATTTGGAATTAAAATGCGAAATGTTATAAGTCATAATTTATGAGAAAAAACAAGCTGTGCAGTACTTTACCTTATCTGAATATTTACGACTCCTCTCCCAGATTTTATCAATGAATGGTGAAGTTTTTCCTGCCAGAAAAGACAAGGCCATCATGGCTCAGTTTGTTAGCGATAATATGAGACTGCAAGATCACGTCTGTTTACGCGCAACGCACGCGGATACATCGGCCTATTTAGGGCACAACACTGAATGAATCCATGCATTTAGGCTTAGAGCTACATTGGGCATCGTAGACCTATGCAGTATACCTACAGCAGGCCTGCACAAGGTTTGCGATCTCCTAGTCGGCTCACAGCTCGAGAGCGGAATGCAGATACTGGCTGCGCTCTGTATAAGGGTGGACTGGAAGAAGGGATGATCTCGTACAAAAGTACTAGTGCGAGTGTTCATGAAATGAATTCCCGTTCAGTGTTTACAAAACTATCTTGGACTATTATTAATTAATAAATAAATATTTATTTTATAGAAATCATAGAAATTCTATAGCTACTTAAATATACAATATCATTTTGTTATATTTTTATTTATCAGTACATCAAAATGGGGTTTTATGCTGTTAGCACCTGAAAGGAACTGATCGTAATGAAACATCCGTTACAGATGTTCGATGTCTGCCTTTATTAAAGTTGATAATAGAAAACAGTTGCTCACAAATATAAATGTTGAGCCAAACATAGCAATCATTTTCACAATCAGTCTGAGTAGTCGTGGATGTTATTGCGGATGTTTAGCCTTGTAAAACTCAACCAGACTAGCTGTGTTATTCAAATGGTCTTTAGCTCTTAGGCTACATTGAAGATCGATAAGTTCAAGCTGTAAATCGTATGACACTATTTCAACTAGTGTTCAAGCAATTTATTATGATAACTTTAAACTTCTTTCCAATTAAGACAAGATCTTATAACCTAGAATTAAATTCATTTTGAATTTCAATTAATATTTGCACATAATCGTTTGACATGACTTCATCACGAGTAGTTTCTATCTTTGGAAAGTAAGCCTTATTACCTTCCCGAAACTGACTTACGAAAAGTGTAAGTTTACGACTGAAATCCCGTAATTTATTCAACATATCAACAATGAGCTGGTCTTTTCCCTGAAGAGAGATATTTAAATTGTTGAAGATTAAAAAATTCTAACGTATCTTACCTCATGTAATAATGCAACTTTCAACTCCTGAACCTTTTTACTGCGATCTTCACCAACAAAACCATCGTATCTCTATGTGTGGACTAGTAATGATGCATTATACAGTGCCTTCGTAGCTCGGCCGGACCATTAAAACATTCAAATTTGAAAATTGTTTATTCAATAATTGTTCCTTTTAAAATTATTCATGTTTATTTTTTATTTCATCATCCTTAATTAGAAGTTTTCTTGATTATTTCATGATCCCTAATTAAAACTTTTCTAACACTTATTTATATTATTTAGATTATGTCCGGCCGAGCTACGAACGCACTGTATTATGTTTTCCTCTTTCTTTCAAATTTTTGTGGCAGATAAATATTGACTTCAGCTGCTGTGAAAAAACAAGCATTTTCTCATGCAATATTGAAAGAATTTGCCTGATGATCAGTTTTCCGTCTTTTAGATTCCTCTATTATGTAACCGTAGATAGGCAAAGTGAAATAGCTACTGATAAGACACACAACACTAGATAGCTGCGTGGACTATCCTCTACCTGTAGCAGGCTTACGTCATTCCGACGTACCTTTCCGACGAGCTGTTAGATAGCTTTCCCGCTCCTAAGGAGCGGCAGCGCTCAATGAGCGCCGTTTGTACAGGCCTGAGCTACAGTATGCGATGACTGCACAAGTACAATGGGTGGCCTGTATGGCATTCGTGAATACAATGCAAACAGGCGGACCATCTTGTTTAAGTCCTGATAGAGACAGATCCCAATCCATATATAGGGACATCACTTTATTTTTACCAACATTTTTAACATTAATCCTGGCAGCACTCGGACACACTGTTGCCCCTTCCATTACAGGAGTTTGATGTTACAGTCTACAATATGTAAACAAATCATTTTACTAGGTATAGGAGGAGAGAAAAAGTGTATCCATTTATGTTTAGCAAATACGATATTACGATTTTCTGTTTGATCATCACTTTTACTGTTTATCAAAATACAGTAGAGTAGTAACATTTTTTCAAAAACTTAACTTTTCAGGCGGCTATGTTCGTTATGTAATGTCTACTTTATTTAGCATATTAATTATTGATGTTAACATACAATATAGATAGTGCATTTAAATTGACTAGATACGTCATAAGTAAAAGGGCTGTAAGTGCACTTAAGTTACTTTTGAGAAAATGGGGTTTAAATAATTAAGCTTTCGTAAAATCGTGAACTTTTTTCAAAAATTTTAATGTGTGATGCGATTAAAATATCCCTTTGCCACTAAAATTTTAGATACTTTTTCTTACATTGGATGCACTTAACTCATGTTATTACAAATGTCACTAGCATTCCTTTGCTTCTAGCCACCTCAATTCAAAAAAAGCTAATCTGAATTTTTAAACAAATTGCTGAAAATGGTTGCCGTTCATTACAATTAGGCTTCAATTCAGTGCATATTATTAAAAACATTTTGAAGCATATTCTATGAAATTGAATTTATCGTTTCTTGAATATAATTTTTTAGTACGATATTATTACTATAGGTTCTTTCTTCTATAGAAAACGCAATCATATTTATTTATTTGCAGTGTTTACTTCACTGGTGAAGACTTCATTAAAACAAGTTTGTGTTCTGACGGAGCAAGGACATTAGTGAAGGGGTGGGAGTTAAGTACATTCAGAAATGCAGATACAATAAAAATGCAAGTAAAATAAAATGATGTCCCTGTATAAGTATTATTTAAATCCCAGACCTCGAAGCTTCAAGTCTTTGAATCCTATCAGCACCGGACACCGTGTAGGCCTATAACTGACTCAACATAATAGGTACCGGTAACTCTTGAGATAGTACTGACTTGCCCTGAAGTGGAAACGTTGGAGATATTAAGTACCAGGATACGGTGGAATACCTAAAAATCAAAGTATTAAAACGATGTTCTGCAATATCGCTGTAAATCTAGTAGTTGCGGAGTCTTTTGAGTGTAGCGTGTTGCAGAGATGAGGGAGAAACAAGGCTGCAATTCATCCTTTGTAAACAGCAGAGTTAAATAGGGTCTGTTACTACGAACAAAATATCACATTTCATGGAATTAAACAAATTCATAGTAGCCTACTGTGTATTAAATTGGCAAGGTATGTTTATAGGTCTCTCAAATTAAACCTATAACAGTACATTTTACAATAAGTAGGCCTACACAGATTACAATACAAAGCCCACCAACACAGGTTCGTCTTTTTTTAGAACCTGTCACTATCCCTTCTTTATTTCTCTTTATTCTGTCCTTCCATCCCTTCTGGGTGTCTACAGACGCTACGGTCTAACTGAACAAAAACAGAATGAAATTGTGAATTGTTATTGAAGTGATGAAAGCACAAATTCTTGTTGCACCACGCATAGCAAATAAAACTGTTGCTGCTGCATACTACATAGTAGGTACAGGCCTATATAATTTTGTGCGAGATCGTGCGTATTTGCTTGCTTTCCGCACAGAACCAATACGCGGTAAGTGTGAAATACCACATTCAGTATTCCCAACGTAACACACATAACAATTTCCCTCTTCTTACCGCTTAAGCGCGACATTCATTTACTGCTTTAGCCTTTTAACATATTATTTTTAGAGACGATTAACATAGTAATAATTATAAATTCGAAAACGATGTGCAATTTCACCTAAATTGCACTGTTAATCTTTTAAATATTTGCAAAAATTAAGTAAACTCTACTACTCCACGAAACTTAATACATTCCTGATACAAGTAACATTAAGGAAGCCGTGAAAAAATCAACAAGATTCAGATGCCGATGTTATTACTGCAATATATTACATAAATAATATTGTTAAAATATTAAAATGAAAAATAAATCATTACATAACCTTACCGTTTGTTTTAAGTTCGCATTTATAGACTGGGGAAAAAAAGACAGACGTATATCACGGCCTGCTGGAGTATAGTAAACACAGAAAACATTTTATAGCAACAATGTTGAAGAGAGATATTTTGTTTTCCAAAATTGCCGTCATTGAACAAACCAAGATGGAGATTTCATTGCAACTAATTAGAAATTCCTCTTTCACGTTTGTAATAAACGATCTTCGCAGAAAATAATGTACGATACACTTATGTTTGTCTCATGTTTTCGGAAATTAAAAAAGCTCAACTACGTTTCCTTTTCAATCTTTCTCGAACATGAAAACATCAACATACCGCTCTTGTAACGCATATTACTATTAATCCGTAATATGTTTAATGGAAGCACTTTTTATTTTCGGAACCAGTGATTTAAGGACAGGGATAGGGACCAATGGCGGGCTTATGTGAGGGCGGCAATGAACCTCCGGGTTCCTTTAAAGCCAGTAAGTAAGTAAGTGATTTAAACTATTGTCCATAAGAACATACGCTAGGATGATAAGAGTTCAGGAGAAATTGTTAGATGATAAACTTTTAATAATCAATTATGCTATGACTCAAAATTATAGGCAATATTTGCCTAATTCCGTAATATCCTAATCCCGTGATATCTTTCTTAAATTGAAAGATCCATGTTAACGGTCATCTTGCCGCGAAACCTGGTGTCCCGGGTTCGAATCCCGGTCGGGGAAAGTTACCTGATTGAGGTTTTCCGGGGTTTTCCCTCAACTACGAGCAAATGCTGGGTAACTAATGGACCCGGACTCATTTCACCGGCATTATCACCTTCATTTCATTCAGACGCTAAATAACCTAGATGTTGATACAGCGTCGTAAAATAATAAATAAAATAAATAAATTAAATTGAATGTCAGTCAAAGCTTTGCCGTTCGACTACAGCGCCAGACATCTTTCTCGAAAGAGTGCATCTTTCACCTACTTTTGAGACATCGGTGTACTTCATAGCAAGATACCCAATCCCGTGACATTCAGTGAAAAAACGTATCACGGAATTAGGCAACTTTACCCTATGTGTTATTTATATTTCATTATGTCTCTTGTGCTCGAAGTAAAATAAATTTAATAATCATATAAATAAAATAAACACTTTGTTTCAAAAATCTAATATAATTTTCAATAAATTTAACTATGTGAAGTTACCTTCAAACCTCAAAATTATTTTAAGTACTGTACAACGTGAATTTTCTATTCAATTACTAACTAGGTAAATTGATAACTTGCCTTTATTTTAGGAATTATACATCGATGTAACCCTCTCTCTTTGAAAGACAAAAATAAATAACTAGTAAGTAAGCAGAAGCTCCATTAGTAACTTGAGTTTTTCTTTAATTATTGATTAACATAATTTAATTCAAGTTACAAATTGCTCGTGTATATGAGAATATGGTGAAAAATTCCATCACGTGAACAATTAGATTAGTATGGTAGATTAGTAAACCAGTAACTCTATAGCTACAGAACCCTGTTATGTTCGATGTCAGATTGCGTACTTGCCAGTCATTGCCTCTCGATACAGGTACTACACAGAGCTTGCCTTCTTCCGAGCGATAGCATCAGGGCTTACGAACTACCAAAGTACTACTAATTTCCAAGTACTATTTAACTGTCTTATAACTCGATTTCGAAATTTTTTTTCATAGAAAATTTGTCATAAATACGACCTTTCAGTGTACAAAATTTGAAGTTCCTATCCAACCTTCCAATGTTGAACTTTCCTTTGTAAGTTTTTGAACTTCGAAAGTTGTAAATAAACGGTCTACTCTTAGAAAATTATGGTAGGCCTATATCCATTAGACGTGATGGTGATTGTGGGGATGGTAGTGGTGATGATATTTTATTACTTACTTACTTACTTGCTTACCTACTTACTTACTTACTGGCTTTTAAGGAACCCGGAGGTTCATTGCTGCCCTCACATAAGCCCGCCATTGGTCCCTATCCTGAGCAAGATTAATCCATTCTCTATCATCTTATCCCACCTCCCTCAAATCCATTTTAAGATTATCTTCCCATCTACGTCTCGGCCTCCCTAAAGGTCTTCTTCCCTCCGGTCTCCCAACTAACACTCTATATGCATTTCTGGATTCGCCCATACGTGCTACATGCCCTGCCCATCTCAAACGTCTGGATTTAATGTTCCTAATTATGTCAGGTGAAGAATACAATGCGTGCAGTTCTGTGTTGTGTAACTTTCTCCATTCTCCTGGAACTTCATCCCTCTTAGCCCCAAATATTTTCCTAAGAATCTTATTCTCAAACACCCGTAGTCTCTGTTCCTCCCTCAAAGTGAGAGTCCAAGTTTCACATCCATACAGAACAACCGGTAATATAACTGTTTTATAAATTCTAACTTTCAGATTTCTCGACAGCAGATTGGATGATAAAAGCTTCTCAACCGAATAACAGGCATTTCTCATATTTATTCTGTGTTTAATTTCCTCCCGAGTATCATTTATATTTGTTACTGTTGCTCCCAGATATTTGAACTTCTCCACCTCTTCAAAGATAAATTTCCAATTTTTATATTTCCATTTCGTACAATATTCTGGTCACGAGACATAATCATATACTTTGTCTTTTCGGGATTTACTTCAAACCTATCTCTTTTACTTGCTTCAAGTAAAATTCCCGTGTTTTCCCTAATCGTTTGTGGATTTTTTCCTAACATATTCACGTCATCCGCATAGACAAGCAGCTGATGTAACCCGTTCAATTCCAAACCCTCTCTGTTATCCTGGACTTTCCTAATGGCATACTCTAGAGCAAAGTTAAAAAGTAAAGGTGATAGTGCATCTCCTTGCTTTAGCCCACAGTGAATTGGAAACGAATCTGACCTATACGAACTCTGCTGTACGTTTTATTATGAGTCTAAATTTAAGTGCAAGAATTAGCACAAAAATTACCTAATGACTTATTAAAACCTCAGTTCCTATCACATAGGTCTATCGCTTTTCCATTTACTTTCCTACGGAAGTCTAAAATCATAGTCCTCCAGTCTTGCCTTCCAATAGATATGACGCCACTCCCTAATGTTAATATTATTACACCTAAGACACTGTGCACAACTTCACAAATCTCGAACTAAATTACACGCTTTATCAACAGTGATGGTTATCTAGCGTCTGAATGAGATGAAGGTGATAATGCAGCGAAATGAGTCCAGGGTCCAGCGCTGAAAGTTACTCAGCATTTTCTCTTAATGGATTGAGGGAAAATCCCGGGAAAACCTCAACCAGATAAATTGTCGCAACCAGGATTTGAACCCTGACCCGTTCGTTTCACGGTCCGGCATGCTAACATTACTCCATAGCAGTGGACAGTAGTGGTGGTAGTAAAAGTAGTGACAGTGACAGTGAGGGTGGTTAAGGGAAGAAGATGGTATTTTTAAACTTTCTTCCTATTTGGTGTAAAATATTAATTTTTTTGTATGTAGAGAGCTCATAGCTGTAGCAAATCAACCAAAATAGTAATATGCGTTACAAGAGCGGTATGTTGAAGTTTTCATGTTCGAGGAAAAGTTCGAAAAAGCGAAACGTAGTTGAGCTTTTTTAATTTCCGAGAATTGAAAGAAAACATACCGCTCGTGTATCGTACATTATTTTCTGCGAAGATCGTTTATTACGTACCTGAAAGAGGAATTTCTAATTAGTTGCAATGAAATCTCCATCTTGGTTTCTGCTCAATAACAGCAATTTTGGAAAACAAAAATATCTATCTTCAACATTGTTGCTTTAAAATGTTTTCTGTGTTTACTATACTCCAGCAGGCCGTGATATACGTCTGTCTTTTTTTTCCCCCCAGTCTATAAATGCGAACTTAAAACAAACGGCTTCCTTAATGTTACATGCATCACGAAATGAAGTAACTTTAGTGGAGTTGTAGAGTTTACTTAATTTTTGAAAATATTTAAAAACAATAATTAACAGTGCAATTTAGGTGTAATTGCAGTGGTAAGTTTCCAATTTATAATTATTACTATATTGAACGTCTCTAAAAATAATATGTTAAAAGCCTAAAGCAGTAAAATGAATATGTCACTTAAGCAGTAAGAAGAGGGAAATTGTTATGTGTGTTCGGTTGGGAATACTGAATGTGGAATTTTAGACTTACCGCGGGTTGGTTTTGTGCGGAAACCAAGCAAATACGCACGATCTCGCGCAAATAAATATTTTGAAAAAAAAATTATTTGGGGGCCCAGATTTGAAAAAAATGTACCCAATGCAGGATTTTACTGTCTAAACCATTTTTAAAGGTAGATTCATCCCGTTTTTTGCAATGTACTTGCAAAAGCATGCTTACAAACTGTCTGTAACAGAATTTTGATATTTTTTTCCTACCTTTGTAAAATAAACAATTAAAATTTAATAACACTTTTCTGATTTCCTTTCTTGCAAACAAACGGACGTAGTTTTAAAATGAAATCAATTAACAAAATTCTGTTACAGAGAAAAGTTTGCTAATAGTCTAAAGAATGTGTGTTCTAAATTTCATGCATGTATCTTTAATAGTTCAGAAGTTATATCCATTTTTGTCTGGCAATGTAGCAAAAAAATGAAGTTACCGTAAACCGATAAAAGGGGGGCGAGTGATTTAAAAATCCATAGCGCAGAAGTTTTAAAATGGCGTCTCAACACCCGATAAGGGCACAAATAAACAGGAAATGTTACGCAATGCATTCCACACATATCAAAGGGTACTTTAAAGAATTTTTTTAAATTCAATTTACCGGAAACAACAATAAAAGCGGGCGAGTGATTTAAAAATCTATTACGCAGGAAGTTTAAAAATAGCGTCTCAACATCTGATAAGGGCACAAATACCCACAAAATATTATGCTATGCATTCCACATATGTCACAGAGTATTTAATTTTTTTTTTTAATTTACTCATTTTTCACAAAAAAATACCATCCTCTCCCCTTAATAGCGATAGTGTTAGTAATGGTAGTGGAAGTGATAGCAGTAACATTAGTGGTATGGTTGTAGTAGCCTATAGATCTACGGTGTTAATAGTAACACTTACTAGTAGTGGTAGTAATAGTGTTGTAGAGATGGTATTGTTAGTGGTATTGGTAGTATTAGTGGTGATAGCAGAACTAGTAGTAGGCCTAATGACCAAGAGGTGAAAGGGAGACTATTTTGAACATGATTTAAAACACCATGCTTTTAGTTTCACTGAAAGCATTGTTATAATGGTCTTATGAGCAGGCAGTAGAAGCAGCCATCGGATGCGTTCGAGCTGGCGGGTCAATCATATGAAAGAAGCATTATTATTATTCGGTTGTTTTTATTAACTTTGTCTATGATTATTTAATCCATGGCGCTCTTCATTCTCCATAGTGATATATTAATATTCTGAAGTATTTATCTTTGTTTTGTACAAATACATAAGGCTCATAAATTTGAGAATTTTTGAAAACATGTTTAAAATATTCTCTTTTCCGCCTCTATAATTTTTGTGTAGACGTTTGTTCATAGAATTAAAAACAGGAAAATACAGACAATGTTTCATACATTTTACTCACGGAGTATGAAATGGCATGATAATTATTAATCTTTGGAAGAACTGTTCAGAGATTAAATTAAAGAGACTGACATAATCATTGGGTATTTAGTCATAAGCAATACGCCTACACTAATTTTATTTAAACATCTTGATTACACAACTTTTGTTTTAAACACCTAGTTGACTAGTTTCAAATGCTTGAGGCCATTATTCAGAACTGGTGAGATCTTTGCTTCTTCCGGTGTCTTCACCCCCCGAACTGAGGGTGCGTTTGTGTATGGTAGTGTGGAGTCATAGTGTGTGTATTCCGAAATTCAGTTGTGTATTGAGGATTTGTTGTGGATGTGTTTTTGTGTATCTGTATATTTCGTGTTGTTCTAGTGTGTTTAGTTTCCGGTTTTTCGGTTGGATGTTAGAATTTTCGTGAATAATTTTGATGGAAAAATTGTTCCGGGGCAGGGCATCGAACCCGGGACCTTTGGTTAAACGTAGAAACGCTCTGCCAACTGAGCTACCTGGGAACTCTACCAGACACCGATCCAAGTTTTCCCGCTATATCCACAGGGAGTTATACCTGAAAGCTTGATTTGTAGAATTTCCGTGTCTGTGTCTATGTTGTTGTAGGTGTGGTTGACGTTTGTGATGTGTTCTGCGTATGTGGAAATGTTGTGTGATTTGGTTATGGCTGTGGTGTGTTTTTGTAATGTGTTTGAAATGACCTGCCTGTCTGTCCGAAGTAGATCATTTCAAACACGTTACAGTGAACACATCACATCCACAACCAAATCCACATACACTGCACACATCACAAACGCCAACCACACCTACAGCAATATAGACACAGACATGAAAATTCTACATATCCAACCGAAAAAAAAACAGAAACTAAACACACTAGAACAATACGACATAAACAGATAGACCTACATAAAAGCACATCCACAACAAATCCCCAACACACAACTGAATTTCAGAACACACATTATTTGACTCCACACTACACAACACAAACACACCCCACCGGAGGTGAAGACACCGGAAGATGCAAGGACCTCAGCAGTTCTGAAGATGGCTCCCAAGCCGAAACTAGTCAACTAGGTACAGTATTTAGAAACTTAGTTCAATATTAACGCGTGAAAGTAATCACCATATATTGAATTCCTAAATAATTTAAACACGAAAATGGGTTGTTTCTGCGAAAAAAAAAATCTACATTTCTGCGATAAAAACGAGAAAAGAGCATTTAATTACTTTAGAGAAATACAGTTGGTAGAGCAGCTGGCTACGGACTGGAAGGTCTGCGGTTTGATCCCAGGCGGTCACAAGATTTTTTCTCGTTGCCAAACTTTCAGAATGGCCCCGAGGTTCTCTCAGCCTCCTATAAAATTGAGTACCGAGTCCTTCCCTGGGGTAAAAGGCGGTCAGAGCGTGGTGCCGACCACACCACCTCATTCTAGTGCCGAGGTCATGGAAAGCATGGGGCTCTACCTCCATGCCCGCAGAGTGCCTTCATGGCATGTTACGGGGATACCTTTACCTTTACAGTATATTAGTTTTGAAGATATTCGCTGCAAAAGAATAGGGAGACAAATTTATTTGGAATTATATTATTCTCTTTAATGGCCTACAGGACCATTGATGACTGGGTTTTGTATAAAACTGAGTTCAGTAACAATAAGGCCGATTTACAAGTTATTATTATTATTATTATTATTATTATTATTATTATTATTATTATTATTATTATTATTATTATTATTATTATTATTATTATAAACCCGGTCTTTCCCGGGGTAAAAGGCGGTCAGAGCTTGGTGCCGACCACATCACCTCATTCTAGTGCCGAGGTCATGGAAAGCATGGGGCTCTACCTCCATGTCCCCCAAGTGCCTTCATGGCATGTTACGGGGATACCTTTACCTTTATTATTATAAACAGTTTTATTTCGCCGTGAATGTTGCAAATACAAGGCCGCATTTAAGATTTTATTAAGATTGTGTATGAATGTATCTATCACATTACATGGTAAAAAAATCACGAATTTTTTAAGAAATTACCGTCACATTTTTCTAACTACAAGTAATATACGATATTTTATTCATTTTTCACGAAAAATTTCAAACATTTTCACGAAAAACATCCGGCCCGGTCATTTTCAATACACTAATTTGGAGACTGAATGCTGGTACACTACTTGGAAGTTTGCGAATTTGGCTTAAACTCGAATTATGTCGAAAATAGAAGCAGAAAATGTCTGTAATTTCGGTCGGTCACATCAAACCCCAAATACAAGACGGCGCAGAGAGGTCTTCCTTGCTAATTACTTGGACTTACCTCCATTGCTGGCACTATGATCACGAGACATTGCTGCCACTGGCTCTGCGTGACGAGCGGCTAGTTCGCACTGCAGCACTATCTAATATTCCAATGTACCAAACGCAGTGGAGGGGGCCAGATCTCTGCCTTCTTGTGGGTAACACAGCTAATTTTCCAATATACAAACACAAACCATTACATAACACGCAACAGAATCTTTAACTTTAAACCTTACACATCATTCACTCGTGCTTTACAAAGCAATTATTCGTTTATCTTGACATATTCTTCCACAATATTTGTAGTTCTTCCACTACTTCGCCGGTCGCTGTATTTGCGATAGTCAAGGCAGCAGACTGTTGATTACAAAATTCAAGGCCGTTATTGCAATGATCTATCACATATTCTAATAATTCTTCTTCTTGTTATTTCCCTGCTGTCATGTGTTAGAGCACGATACTTATTCCATTCTCAGAAGAGTCTTTCTGTATCTAAAAATGATACTGTACATCCCGGTTGCCAGCTTCCATTACGATGATAATTACACGCTAAAATTTTGAGCCCATCATTAAGCTTATTGATGCTCGAATCATCACTGAGAATCGAATTACATTCATAGTTTTATGCTGGTCGAAACTAATAAGTGATAGTTTTTTTTCTTTTCAGCGAGTTCAGTTGCTTTTTCCAACAAGGTGGAAAGTTTAAGAGGAAACGATAACTACCAAGCACTTACGCAATAAAATGTATACTACAAATACAAATAAATAATACCTAGTTCAAAGTAAAACGATATAGGCCTATAATAATAATAATAATAATAATAATAATAATAATAATAATAATAATAATAATAATAATAACAACAATAACAATAATAATAGTAATAATAATAATAATAATAATAATAATAATAATAATAATAATTCTATCTATCTATCTATCTATCTATCTATCTATCTATCTATCTATCTATCTATCTATCTATCTATCTATCTATCTATCTATCTATCTATCTATCTATCTATCTATCTATCTATCTATCTATCTATCTATCTATCTATCTATCTATCTATCTATCTATCTATCTATCTATCTATCTATCTATCTATCTATCTATCTATCTATCCTACCTACCTCCCTTCCTACCTAAGACCTGCCTGCCTGCCTACCTACCTACCTACCTACCTACCTACCTACCTACCTACCTACCTACCTATCTATCTATCTATCTATATTTGTGTGTGAACAACAGCCAGAGGCCAATTATAGTTCAGCACAATACACAAACAGGAGATACAAAGGTGCAAAAACAAATAAATAATATCTTAAATCAAGAAAAATATACATAAATAAAATTGAGAACAAGAACAGTAAATACTAATAATCAAAACGAAACTATACCTTAAATGGATCTAAATTGTGCCCATGCAAATTGGCATATTTTATGCATCTACAGACTGGAGAAAGTGATTTTTTTCTTTATAATTTTTTTGAAATCTTAAACCTTTTGTAGGAATACGAAGGTTATATCGTTTATGATAGACTCACAATCAATATCACCCTTGATCACTTTGCAAAAAATTGATAATCAAGATTTTGACGTCCAGAATAAAGGCTACAACAGTTAAAATATTTATAGGTAGTCTCATAATTGAAGTCAGAGGAATTGGGTATAAATCGAAAAGCACATAAGGAAATAAATTTTCTTTGAATATTTTCCAATTTAACCGAATAATAATAATAATAATAATAATAATAATAATAATAATAATAATAATAATAATATTTAAATAAAGACATACAAATTATGAATTTCACATTCCTTCATTTATTCATAGTATTTGCTCAAATGCAGATCCTCACTGCAAATCCAGCATTCTCCAATCTTTTCTCTTTTCTGGCTTCCTCTTAGTCTCCGAATATGATTCATATATCTCAATGTCATCTATCATCTAATATCTTCTTCTTCCCCGAACTCTTCTCCTGTTCAACATTCCTTCCAGTGCACCCTTCAGTAGCCAGTTTATTCTCAACCAATTCCTTTTTTCTCTTCCTGTTCAGTTTCAGCATCATTCTTTCTTCACCCATTCTTTTCAACACTGTTTTATTTCTTATTCTGTCTGTTCATATCACACGCTCCATCCTTCTCCATATCCACATTTCAAATGATTTTAGTTGTTTCTCTTCAATTCGTTGTAATGTCCATGTTCCAGACCCATACAATGTTACACTCCACAAAAGGCATTTCACTAGTCTCTTCCTTAGAAGATGCTCCTTTTTCTATTAAAAGCTTCCTTTGCCATTGCTATTTTCCATTTGACTTCCTGGCAGTAGCTCATGTTATTGGTTATAGTACACCCCAAGTATCTGAAGCTGTCCATTCGCTCTACTGTCTCATTTAGAATTCGTAAGTTGACCTTTTTTACTTTTCTTCCTGGTCTTCGTCTTGTTTGCAGTTATCTATCCATCCCATACTGCTACAAAAACGCTGATCATCCACCGCCCCAGCGCTAAAAAATGTCTATATCCCCCGTAAGTTTACATCTTTACTTTTCTTTCTAACAACGCATATCTTCAGTCTTGTCTTAGTAGCATATCCCTTATTACATTTCCTCTTCTACTAACAACGCCATATCATCAGCTGAAAAATGTTCTTCATTCCTTTCTCCTACTATCAGATGTTGAACAGGATCGGTGATAAAGAACATCCTTGACGTACTTTGTCACCATCATTTAATCTTGCAGGAAACTCAATTGTCAATATATTTGAGGAGAACGTTCTAACAGAGAAGAATGACGAATTGAATAACACAATCAATCAATCAATCAATCAATTAAATGCGGATGTGGGAGGAAAAACAGTTGAAAGATACGCGAGAATGCGTCCTTGCATGGGAATTTTGGGCTGTCCGAAGAATTTATGTAAGCCCTACGCCAGTAGATCACTTGTAGCTAAGAGGTTTCGTAAACAAAAACCTTGTAGATGTTGGTCCCCAATAACAATAGAAAATACATTAAAACCTCTTTATGAACTGCCAGGTTATTTAGATGGAATTCATTACAGTAGGTAGTATTTGGGGAGATGTAGGGACACCCAACTTTCGCGAATAATCCAGATTGCCAGGAGGCGGAAGAAAGCAAAATATGTTAAACAAATGAATGAGATGTATAAACAATTGCATACTCTTTCAAATTTAAGTATCAAAATATAGTTGTTTAGTCAACTGTTCGAAGACAGATCTGGACCCCACAAGTAACACCAAGAAGACATCACTGATGAGGCAACTAATGGGGTAGGGTGGCCAGTTCCGTTCCCATTCCATTGCATAATTACTTACTAGATACATATTCCACTAATCAGACTTCAGATGTATACAAACAATAATTGTTCTTCCTCTGATACATCGTCAAGTGAGATACTGCCTGATAATAGATGTACATATCAGCCAGAACCTCAATCAAAGCTAAAATATAGTGGTGTCATTTGAAATTTCAAATGGGGTGAAGAGGTGAAACTTAAAATACAATTAACACTGGTTTTAAACTTTCCCCTCAATATCTAAATTGACGTGTTCATTTTTAATTAAATTTAATTGAAATAAATAGTTATTTAGACAGGGGAGTTTTGAAATGAAAGTCAGTATAATGTTGAATTACATGTAATTTGTTTCAATAACCGATACTCAATAAAATTTGTTATATTTGTGTGATTTAAAGGTGGTCATGCACGACGTTAGATAAGCTAAGTGTAGATCTTTGGGAAGAATCACAGAAAACTTAAAGGTCACCAGATCTGATAATTGCAAGAAGAATTATGACCTTGTCATCGTAGTGGAACTTCAATTCTCAGTTACTTACGTCATAATCTCAACTGAGATATTTGATCGGACATGATAACTTATGAATATTCTGCAGTACTAGCTGATAAGATTATATTTTATCATAAGTGCTGATTTTAGAGGTTTGATAGACAGTAGGAGAAGAGAGTCGACTTCAGAAAAACTTGTAAAACATCATCTGTGTCTAAAACATTTTCAATTTCTAATCATCCACCTGGCATGGAAAACAGGTACTCGAGCCAATAAGTTAATTATATGCAGCGAACTATGTCCAGGAGACTGAACATTCATATAGTAATGAGGACAGATCAGGTCCGTAGGGAGAATGAAGAAGCACTGTTTAACTGATATTCCATGATAGTTTGTCGTGCGTACACGATTATTTCCAAAATTATTACTGGCATTTCTCGCGTCTACATAAAAATGATAAGTTAAATATATGTTACTTTAAATATTACTGAACGATTTTATCACGACAAAACGTAACATTAGAGCCACCTCACGCGATGTTTTCCCCAGAACTTTGATCTTTCTTTCAGATTATCTTCCAATTAGTAACAAGAATGACGCAATCTGTAACGAGATATTCAAGATCGACAAAGAAATCGTAACTGAATTCAAATCTCGATTACGATAACGGCTTTTAGAAAATCAGCCTTTTCTATATTAAATCCACATTATTACATGGGATCGCAAATTCATATCCTTTTCCTAAACAAGTAATGGCAAAGATTCTACCTTTGCCAGATTTCGAACTAAAAATATTGGATACAACCACATATCATTATCGTTTAATGAAAGATTATTACATTAATTGAAGAATTATAAACTGACTGCTCTGTTATAAAGATTATTCATACACAAAAAATATGCTACAATTTACATCTATTTATACTAATAATAAATCTGTAGCCAAAATTTTTCTGGTAATTTTCGATTTTCCAAAAATAATTGGTGTTAAGTATAATTAACCATCCTGAAACCGAAAATCGCCTTTTTTAAATTTTTGTTTGTATGTCTGTCTGTCTGTCTGTCTGTCTGTCTGGATGTTTGTTACCTTTTCAACGATAATGGCTGAACTTTATTTATATGAAAATTGGAATATAAATTAAGCTCGTAGTAACTTAGATTTTAGGCTATATGGCATTCAAAATACTTTATTTAAAAGGGGTGTTATAAGGGGGTTGAATTAAATATATAGAAATATCTTCCTTATTATTAATTTTCATGAAAAATGTAACATAACAAAAGTTTCTTTAAAAATAATTTCCGATAAGTTTTATTCTATACAAAAGTTTGATAGGACTGATATTTAATGAGATAAATGAGTTTTAAAATTACAACGCCATCTAAGGCGCTGTACTGAAATAAAAACAAATGACTTCGTCTATAAGGGGCCTTGGACAACAACAATCGAAAGCTATTAAACATAGCCTACAGAGAATGTTTCTGTGTTTGTATGAAGTAATATCGGAAGCTAATTAATTGTTTAATTATTATTTCACCATTGAAATTGTTTTCTCTAGATGGACATAATTCTACAATGTTAGTACAGTAACTTCTGAAACATATATGCAAGTAATATAAAGTATACACATTAAAACTAAATATGATATGTCAATCTTCATTAAACTATGGTTGCATGTAATAACGATTAAGAAACATGTTAAAGGAATTGTCATTGCACCAAATGATTGCTCTCTGGATCAAAATGGTCGCATTTTAATTATTTAAATACAATTTAAATTAAGTAACTTATTAAACGATTTATCCTTCTATCAAACACGAATGTTCCCTGGATCAAACGTCCTATTTTAATTATGAAATTACTTTATATTTATTTCTAACAGGTGCAGCGGAGCGCACGGGTACGGCTAGTTATTAAAATAAAACACAACACAATGTGATCTGTTCAAGCTTACTATAAGTCACTTTCATTTATAAATCACGATGCGGGAAAGTTGGGTAAATGAAACTGCATAAAATGTAAGAGAAATTTAAATGTACAGACTGATCCGTTTGGGTATGGATAAAATAAAAACACCGTAAAACATTTACTACTGAACTTTATTTGTTGAAACTTTGTGCATACAACACTGAAAGATGGGAGATTCCTCAGAGCTCAACATGACCCCCATTGCACACCCTGCACAACTCATAATGGTGACGCAATTCAGCCCATGTCCGTTGTAACATAAGAGAGGTGATTTGTTGAAAAGCTTTAGTAATTTTTACTCTCAGATCATCAATATTCCAGAGTTTCTGTGAATAGACAATGTCTTTAACAAAACCCCACACGAAGAAGTCAGGAGGGATTAGATCTGGGGAGTTTGTGGGCCAAGTTAAGAGATAGCTGCTTCTCGTACTGGGTTTCGCCTGCGAGCTCCTGTATGTTTTTTTAACACAGAACCTGTTTCTACAAATGTTCGACACCACAACATTATGGAATCATATTTAGGTATGCCTACATTACGCACACCATACTCACGTCGAAATTCCCTTTGAACTCTTTTAACACTCTCAAATTCAGCATATTAAAGAACACATTGTGCCCGCTGTTGATTTGTAGTAGCCATTTTAATCATCTACGATTTTCATTTGTCCTTTCAGATTATGCATTGTTAATTGTCATATATGGAAACTCCCATCTTTTCATCGTAATATAACCAGCAAGAAATTTTTCCTACTATCATAATAGCTTTATAATAATAAATTAATATTATCCATACCCAAACGGATTAGACTGTATAATTAATACTTATTAATAAATCTTCACTTATGACTAGACTTCTTGGAATTGCCACGATAATCGTAAGATTTACTACGCACGCGGTATAGACTGTATGAGAAGAGGATGTGCAACGGATGGAGTATGCCTCTTATGTAAACATTGAGCAGTATACTACGGTTACAATAAAACCTGTATCCTGCATTCAAGAAATATAATGAATGATCATTGAAGTAGGAAACGTCTAAACATGTAAATACACAATTATTTTATAGTGAGATATATTAACTCTTAAAATTTAATGTAATATACTCACATCGTCCTTGAATATGTGCATTGCAGTGAAGAGTTACGTACATTTTGAGCGGCTGCAAAGTGAACCTCCTCCGATGCTCACTCAAACAGTTTTTATATCGGGAAATTGTACGTTCAACATCACACGATGTAATAGGTGCATATTTTAAGAACGGAAAGTCACTACTTTTTAGTACACCAATTTCAGACGTCTTGTCGTGACCTGATAGTACATCATTTATAATACGAAGTTGTGAATAGGCAGAATTTTTAGCAATAATGTTTCTCAACTTACATTTCACTTTTTCTGAAATTGCTGAATTGTTATTTTGGATAATGGTTTGTGATACTTTATCCACTATATTAAGGGCTTCTGAGAGTTGTAGTTTAGACGATTCTAACAGGATGATGCTTTTGGACACGATTTTAAAATCAGAATCAGTGAACAGAATATCTTCCAATAGCTGTTCAGAAGGCAATGATTTTACAGCTGCAACAGCGGAACTGTCTGTTTACAATGCATCACCTCCATTATTTTGCCGTAATGTTCTGCATAATAATTAACAGCATCCAACCACGTTCCCCTACTCAAGACTGGCTGCGGGGTAAGGGTATTCCAGGGGTCAATTATTTGGAACAGCAACACTCTCATTGTAGTATGTTTGATTGAATTCTTGTCTGCACTGAACAGATGTTAAACTTTGACTATTCCAACCACAGTAATGCAAAAACAAGTGCTTACATAGATATACATTAGCTGTAGCTGCTCTATCTATTTGGACCGGTCACAACTCTTAACATGAACTGCTTATACTACGAGACCGGGAGGTCGCTCACCTCTTCTATACTACCGTACATCGGCAACCTGATTGCGTGCTGCGTGTGGCAATTCAACGAAGTCTAATTATTAATGATCGACAATTAAATCTTACAGAAATAAAGTGTCGGTTAATACGGTTTCTCCAGAATTAGTTTTTTTCTATAATTGACATTTAATTCGTGATTCACATGGTAGCTCAATTTCGTGATTTTCTTTCTACTCTGTGGGTTAAATCACGAAAATATGTATTTCAAATATAGAATAAATTATATTTGATCGAAACGACTAATGCACCACTGTTTCAAATTCATATTCGGATGATTTCTCTGATTAACACTCAAATTCCGAGGTTTTCCCCAACCGTAAGGCGAATGTCAGGTAATCTGTGGCGAATCCTCGGCCTCATCTCGCCAAATACCATCTCGCAATCACCACTCCCATCGACGCTAAATAACCTAGTAGTTGATACAGCGTCGTTAAAAAACCAAGTTAAAACACTCAATGCTTAATTTGTACGTTTTTTGTATATCTTATGCACTGCTAAGAAACTGACCGCCCTGTACGTAAAATAGTAGCAAAGAAATTGCTGTATTCACTTTCAAGCTTACACAATTCCCCACTGTATTCTAAGAAAAACATGAAACTTATTGCAACAGGAAGTCAACATAATTGGAAATTCCCTACAATAAATATTATTAATACAGGGACATTATTTTATTTTTACGTCAATTTTTATTGCACCTGTGTTTTTAATGTACTTCACTCCCACTCCTTCTATTAATGAAGTTCAACCGTCCTCCACACAGATTCAAGACCGCATATACAGTCATAGTAGCCACAGTACGTTCTAAAAATATGTTCGCGTTTTCCAGTGACGAAAGAGCTTTCAATATTGAATCATTTTCGCACAGGTACTGTCGTCCATTTGCCTACGTCGTATCCCGGTTTCCCCCAACTCGTGCTTATAAAACACGCTTCAATTTATTCGCCAGCTAATGGCTGGGCTGTCGTAGCTCTTTTCTGAGAACATTAATTTCTGTTAGAATTTTTATCTATTTGTAATATTATACAACTGTTTAAAACGACTTAAATTCGGGCTTCGTTAAGTAATTAACTGTCACGTGATTTCCCCTTTCTACGACCCTACGACATAACCACTTGGACGGACAGTAGATAGTATGTTGAGTAATTTTATCTTTTCGGATCGGGCAGAAGTGAAGATTGAATTTACAACGTAAGGTACTCTTTTATAGAGTAATACAGAATTATTTCAACATGAGTTACTAGTACGAAGAACGAAACTGGTAATTGGATTAAGTACAATAGTCTATAGTGCGATAATATGCCATTAGAACTGAAGCCTGTATCCAAAAAGGCCACCATTTTAAAAAAATGTGTTTAAATATCTATATTATGATTATTTTTTCAATTTAACTTCATTCTCTATATTACGCTAATGTGCTGTAGACAGTATAATGTACATTGCATAATGAATACTGTCCACATGGACAGCTCAGTTTTTGAAAAAATTACACTCATTGTTAATAATGTTTACTGTATTTTGATTAAACAAAAACCTAATGAAAATGATTAAACTCAAAAAGCGCAATATTTCTAGTTTACGTAAATGGATGAACTACTTTTCTTCTCTCCTATACCTAGTAAAGTGATTTGTTTGTATATTACGCCATGTATTATCGTCCAGTCGTGGAAGGAGGTAGTTAAACTTTGATCCAGAGGTATAGGCTGTTAATATTAAAAATGTTAGTAAAAATAAAATGATGTCCCTGTTATCTTCCTACAACAAATACAGGGACATCATTTTATTTTACTAACATTTTTAATATTAATCTGGCTATTTATTTCTATTAACGATTGAAACAGGAAACTCCATTTGCTACCCCTTCCACGTCTGGAGTTCGATGCTACTGGTGTAAAATACAAATCACTTTACTAGGTATAGGAGGGAAGAAAAGTAGTTCATCCAATTATGTAAACTGGAAATATCGCAATTTTTTAGTTTGTTAACTTTCATTAGGTTTTTGTTTAATCAAAATACAGTACTGTATTACCACTTTTGTTTTTACTCAGTTAACTGAGCTATCCATTCGGACGTTTAATTATGCAATGTTTATTGTACTTTACAGCACATTAGCGTATAATATATAGAATGAAGTTTTGAAAAGTAATCATAATATGGATATTTAAACACAATTTATAATGGTGGCTGTTCATTTCGATACAGGCTTCAGTTCTTTATTTATTATCACACTATAGACTATTGTACCTAACAATTAAGTTTCGTCCTTCATAAAGATCATGTTGAAATAATTCTGTACCTAAAAACAGATTACGTACCTTAGGTACTGTAAATTCAATCTTGACTTCTGATAGATCCGAAAAGATAAAATTACTCAGAAATGCTATCTACTGTCCGTTCAAGTTGTTTTGTCGCAGGGTCGTAGAAAGGGGTGTGAATCACTGACAGTTATTACGGTTAACGAGGCCCTTTTATTTAAGTTATTTTAAACACTTTTATAATATTACGTAGACATCAATTCTAAAAAATATGTTTCAAAAGAGCTTATCAGCCCAGCTACTATCAGTGAATTGAACAGAAGCTTGTAAAACCGGGATGCGACGAAGGCAAACGGACGACAGTATCATGTGCGAAAATATGATTCAATATTGAAAGCTCTTTCGTCACTGGAGAACGCGAACATATTTCGGAACGTACTATGAGCCTAACTCAGTACTGCAACCGCCCAGTTATTACTCTGTGTCATGAACAGTTGGAAGTTTATTAGAAGAGGGGTGGGAGTGAAGTAAATTTCAAAACTTTGCAACAATAAAAATTGATAAAACCGGAATGATGTCCCTGTATTAGTAATACTGTCTCGTACAGAAATAGAAGCTATTAAACAACAGACGTCATGCTTCTGCTTGAACGTGAGGCCAGCAGCCGGCTGGTCGGTCTGGGCTCCTCAAAGGCTGTATCGTCACGGATTATTTTTATTATTATTACTCTTTGAGATATTTCAAGTTCCTCCCTACTTTGCTGTTTTCTCTTATTTTTGAGATATTGTTTTCTATGCTAAATATTTCACCGCCCTGTTTTTTGTAAAGCCATTGAAGAAATTTCGGATATGTTCAGTCAATTTAAGAGAGCAGAGTTTACGATAATAAATTACTGAAATAATATTAAGTCTTGTTTCAAATGTGATAAATTTGTCAACAAATGTAACATTGCAAAATTCCTTGCAGAACGAAAAATTTAATATTATCAAATTCCTACAACATTTAAAGTAAAACTAAAATTCTTTCAATCAAATATTATCATAATTAGGGCTATTCTGATGACCTATAAACCATGAAAAATGTCCAAAAACAATGCATTTATGACCTAAAAATCTTAAAAAAAGAGCAAATGCCCTTAAAATCTGATCTTACATAATTGGCTTAGTAGAAAAATAAGTTTTGTATTATTTAATATTTAAACTAGTAATTAAATTAAATTTTGCATTATTTTTATAAGTAGTACACTTTAATTATTTTACCTGATGTAGTTTCATGTATGATCGTACACCTCTGCGTCGGTATGTGGACGTGAGGTCAGAGTCAAGCTGGTCGGTCAAATAACCGTAGCGCCAAAAATTTACTTTAGCTTTTAATTTCAACAGACTACATGCTTCTGCATTATCCGTGAATTAGCAGGTATAGGCTGGTCTATATTGAAGGGCTTGGACTGATCCATTACGGGGTTATTTTTAAAATTATTATTTTGAGATAAACGATTAAAATTTATACAATTTTGCTGGTGTTTGTTTTCAAAATATTTCAAGTGTGTTTTGGGAAATAAACATTGATTTAATTTCCAATATGTTTAGTCAAAAGACGATTAAATGAAAATAAAAATTGACCGAATAATAAAACAAAGATGCTCTTATGAGTTGAAACATTAAGTTTGCAAAAAAAAAATTTGATCCGAACAAATGTGTCTTAAAACACTTTGCAGATCAAAACATATAAATTATTAAAGCAGCTATGTTTCTGGCATAAAGAAAAAAGATTCTTTCATCAAAATTATCCCTACTCAAAACACCGCTCTTTTAAATTTACTTAGCATATTGGGTATTAATTCAGTAGCTTTCCCAAAACACGCTATGAAATATTTCATATAAAACAATTTTTATCTCGAAAATGAAATAAAAACGAGCAAAATTGTATTAAATTTTTTGTTTGAAATATCTCAAAGAGTAATCCCCTGAAATTAATGACATTACTCACAGTTCACTCTACACACACGCACGCGCACACACAATTACAAATAGATGTGAGAAATAAAAGCCCCAGTGTTAGGTTAATTTTCACGGACTTACCTGAAGGCTAAATTGAGTAGACACGCTGTGAATCAACGGAGCGATCTGTTCTACTAATCAAAACGGTGAGAGCAGTTGCTATCTTTGTGCGGCCATCCTGAACTACGGACCCTTCTCTTGACCGAGGTACACAAGTCCGATAATGTAATTGGCTTGTCTCTTGAGAATGTTATCTACAGGTGTGTCCATCGCACCACATTTGGGTTCTCGGAAATCAGCAGATCAGTCACTGACATCAACGTCCGTTTTATTGTTCAATTTTTTCCTTGTGTCATACCTGCCAATGTACTTTTACTTTGGTACAACTTGCAGAAATTACTGTCTTTCTTATTGGATGGCGATGCAATTTGTAAGTACAGGCTTACATAATTCTCTATCAGAGATACGAGTACTTGAGGTGGACGTCTAGACCTCTAGACGATCGACAGCACATCTTCAGCCATCATCGCTAGCTCAATGACTACGATAACATTGCGAATTAACCTCACTTGATGTAAAATACAAGAAGATACTTTCGCACTATTCTAATATTAAATCACAATTTTCTTCTTCGGTTTCTTCTCTCTGCAGCGGTGACCAAAGCGGGTGTCGTGATTACATCGTGTAATCACAGACATTCAAACGGGTACGAGGAGTTTCCTGTACATTGCTGCGTGTTTCATTCATGTACTGAAGGCAAACAGGAGCGGTGTCATGTCGCTGTACAAACTCTGTCTCTACAAGCAGTAAGAGGTGGTTTCGTGAAGAATGAAAAGGAGAACTTCTTTGTTGTTCTTCGGACAAAATGTAATATGTTTACTTTGCTCAACGGTTCAATTAGGAGTATAATAGAAACATTAATTGTCACGCTGAATAATGTATTATTATTATTATTATTATTATTATTATTATTATCATTATTACTGACAACTAAGTATGTATTTCTATAATTTAATGATGAATTTTCGAAACGACTTAAGTCCCTAAAAGTAGTTTTGAGAAAATTAAAGAAAACTGTTTTTAGCCTCGCTGAACCATATATTGTTACAATATAATTTTTTTATATGTAAGAGAAATAGTTTTATTGTAAAAATTCATACTTTTGTATTCCTCTTCAGGTCGTAAAAAATTTAATTATCTTCAGGACTTAAGTTGTTCTGCAAATTAACTTCAATCCTGCATCATAATTATTAGGTTACTGACACATAAACATGTTTAACTGAATGTATTTATACGAAAATCATAAAATAACCTTATTGAACTTGTTGAACAACATTATTTTGAACAATTTGTTACAAGAGCACAGACAACTCTTAGGAGTGTTATAACGAGACCACAGCGTAGTTTCATCTTTCAGTTCTTTGTTGTCTGCCATGCTATAATGTTTTCGTAAAATGTATTCACGTCTTCTTCATCACGAATGTACTTAAGCATTTTACGAATATCTTGAATTTGGGTTTCATTGATCGGGGATAAACCACTGTGTTGGAAAGTGTGGAAAAAGAATGATGCTGAAAATGATCAAAAAGTAGAAAGGGAATTGGTTGTGTCACTGGCTGAATAGAACTGCCTACTGAAGGATGCACTGGAAGGAATTGTAAACGTGAGATAAGTTCGGAAAAAATTACCAGTGACGACAAAAAACAATTTGTCAGCTGAGTGTATGATTAAAATTACATATTATGTAAGTTTCTTCAGTACTTGACAGGAAAAACAACTTAAAACTACTTAAGTCCAGGACTAAAGTCGTTTTACGCCTTAACCAAATATTCTGCTGCTGATAAAAACTATACAAAAGTCGTGGATTAAAGTCATTCTGCTACTAAACGATGCCCCTTGCACACAGAAACATAATCATGCTCTCAACTCAAAACCCCCAAAATGTGGACTTAAGTCGCTTTCCAAATTCACCATTCAATTCTTCTGTACGTGCATGAATATTGATATTTTTAGTTCTTCTCCCTAGAATGATAAAATTATTAGGTTTTATCTCAATTTTAATCTTCTTAATCTTTATATGAGGGTAAGTATTTATTAGTTATTCATTTAATAATGATAGTGTAGAAAAACTGATTCAGTATTATGTACCAACGAACTCTTAAATGCAAGGAACTGACATGTCTTAAATCATAGCCAGGAAGAGAAAGATGAGATAAATAAATGTAAGGAAGTCAGCTACCTAAAGGGGTTTGAAATATCTCGTGCTCTAAAGCCTTTTAATAGAACAAAATTTCTCAAAAGAGTAATGATTCAAATAGCTTAAATAACTTGTCCATAAGAAGTTTTTAATTTTGAAAAACTACGAATTTCTCGACCAAGTATCGAGAGAAGAATTGAGAAAATTCCTGATTATATTCAATAGGAAGGTTAAAAACAGAAGCAAGAAAAATCGTATATTATTCACTGGCTCTTGATGACAGCAGTGACATTACTGATACAGCAAAGCTTGAGATTTTTATTCGCGGGATTGATCAAGATGTTAGTACAAGAACCACCACTGGTTGTAGTTTTCATGCCAAGTACTTTCCTCCGTCTCCTTACTTCATAGGCTGTCTGTCGCATGTAATCACTGCAGCTCGAGTTTTGCCGTTTTCACTCTCCACTTTAATCTTTAGGGTGTTTCAAATCTCCCTATTTCAAATTTCTATTTATATCTTCCATTATTGTTTTGGCAATGCTTTTCCATTTCAATCTTGTCTAGCATGTTTATTTCTACCATCACTGAAAAACATTTCTAGGCCATCGCTCGTCTCTTATCGTACTGTATCACGAGCGTCATGAACTGACCCCGTCCCGCGAAATAGTGATAGATGAAGTAAGAAATTAATTTATCTAGAGAGAGATGAATGTTACATCTGTTGTAAAAGAATTGAAAAACAAACCTTTAAGTGGTATAGCCATATACGAAGAATGGGAAAAGAGCGATGAAGGAAACTGCTGGCAAAATGCTAGCAAGTCCTTCGAAGCCTATGCGGAAGTTGTCATGGGTGCTGCTCACACTACGGCACAGAAAAAGCTACAACAGAACGGTTTCCTTACACAGTGCTGGAGCGGCAAGAACCGAAACCACAAGCCCATGAGAAAAGACGTGTCTATTCCCTAGGCCAGCCGTGGCGAAAATGCAATCGTGCGCCGAGCCACTGTGTAACCTGCAACGTGCATAGCACCTATGGAGGGAGGCGGACACCCGAAGGGGAAGTGAAGCAACTATCTGACTTATTAACGGATTTTCATTTCCTTACGTCAAGCACTTAAATATAATTTTATAGAGTACTAGTGGCTTGTGCAACAAATGCTGCAAACTAAGTTCATGAGACGTTCAAATAAACATTTTTCAGATTTATTTTCAATGAAGAATACCAGACATTCGGAAAGTTATTTGCTTCCATAACAATGAAAGATATTCTCTTTCGAGCCAGTACTGAAGAGAACCACGCATATAAGTATCTACACCACACCGCCATTAAATATATCAAAAAGACCCAACCCCACTTGATTAATAATTATAAAAATATTTGATTTTTAATAATAGTATTATTATCTTACGTAAGTTTTATAGCTTTCAGTAACATATACTATATATACTATATAGCCGCCACTCAGTAAAATATAGAAATCAAAATCTAATTTAGGTTATTCTCTACATCTACTGATATAACCCCAAAACGTTTCACTTTCATATCATCAATATAGCATTAATATGTATAATTAATGAAAAATAGTCTCATCATGGCATTAACTACAATAATATTTCATTCCCAATGGTAATGTCATCAAACCACCTCAAGTTTTGTAGTTTTTAATATCCAATACACAGCTGTACCCAGAAAATTACACACCACAGAATCGAACCTATAAATTATTTTTAGTAAGTTAAGTTTTTAATAACCAATTTAATTTGAGCTCTAAATATGTCAGCATTCTTGCAGATAAAGGCCTTCGTGTAATATTGTTTACTGTAGTATGTGTTTTGTTTTATTCTGAAATGCAATACGGCCGACTTGATGCTGGCTTCGCTTCTCCTTTACAAAAACCTAAGGGTATATCAAGTCGGCTGTGAATGCTATTAGCTAGTTCTCAAAATTGACGACAGATGGATTTTTGAAAATGGGAAAATTATGTTTAAAAATTGACATTTCACTGAAAACTACTATTTTTGCGAAAAACTTTGAGTTCCAAGCTTCAAAATGAGGGGTCATTTATTAAAATCCGTCTAGCCGTTTTCCCGTAATTTCCATTACCAGTTCAAATTATATATATAGATAAGGTTACAAATTAACGTTTAGTACGTGTAACGAAGAAAGAAATAAACAATAAAACATAAGACACATTATCACAACCTATTAACTGTCTTCAGAATGTCTGTGCGACAGAGTTTCAAAATCAGGAATTATGTCACTTACTGCCAGTCGTAGTTGATCATGAAGGTACTTGTTTGTCAGTCGTAATCTAAATTAGGTTTTTACTAGTTTCATTGTTGAAAATAATTTTTCACAAACGTGAGTTGTAGCGAACAGGCTTCAACAGAGCAAGCGAAAGAACGAAGCTTCGGATATTTATTTTTTGGCAAAGATTTGAAAAGTTCAACATTTTCAAGTCCTCACATCTAGCTTTCATTGTAACATTACATTGTAAATTTGTGAGTTTAAATTGAAGACCTAACCGCATTATTCGTACATCTGCTGAAAAAGGATCGAAATAATAATAATAATAATAATAATAATAATAATAATAATAATAATAATAATAATAATAATAATGACACTTAACCTTTTAATGTTTCATTAGTAACATGTAGTAGCTATAATGCTGTTTTATGTTATACAACTGTTTTCCTCGTAATACTTGTGAACAAATCATACATTTAATATTCTCACCATATTGGCAGCAAAAAAAAAGCGTCCTCCCATCCTACTTGAAACTTTCGTTTTTGTAGAGGTACATGGTTTCGAGAGAGACATTGCGACGATACGCCACTCGCAGGTCAGAGACAAATGCAAATGGAACGGAGTTTGACTCCAGTGAGTGAGAGGGTGGGGGTTGGGGGAGCAAGAGACATGCACAGCTATCATTGCGAGCCACAATGTGCTCGTGAGTTACATTTTCGCCACGGCTGGCCTAGACTGACCGCGTGTACAGTTTTGAACGGGACTGTACGGTACCGTTATTTTCCTAAGTCAAGATCGTTCCGTCGTTTTAGTAAAAATATGAATTTTGTCCCGTTTTCTTAATAATTTTTTTTAATTAAAATATGTTTAAGTATTGGTCAATCATACTGTAAGTATCTTACCCCACTCCAAAGTCGGCGTCTATGTATAGGATTCAAAATAAGAACAATAGGTTAATTATTGATAATGGAAGATAAAAATAGGTAGATCTCTCTATAATAAAGATAGCACTGTTATAATTCGAACGTGCCGTAGCACTAAGCACAGAGATTATATTGAAGGAGGGGTAGGAAGACTACACGTTATGTCGATGTAGATTTTGTTACTCTGACGGTGAAAAATTAGAGAAAGGGAAACGATTATGGATAAAAAATACTCAAATCTAAATATGTCAGTTCAAGAGGAGGCTTAAACACTGTAACCCCACCCTCTTTGTGTACGCTCCTGTTCTGAAATATTTCTGACTACTTGAACATTTCAGTTTCGCTTGACGCCATTCTTACGCTAACCAAATTAGGTCAAAGATAACGCTGCTGCTGTATGATCTATGACCTTACAGTCATGGATGTACGAAATAAAAAAATGGGAGCAACATTAGTGACAGAATACATTTTAGAAATAACTGGTAAAAATTAATATACTTATTATTATTATTATTATTATTATTATTATTATTATTCATTCTGATTATTCATTTATTATTATTATTATTATTATTATTATTATTATTATTATTATTCTTGTTATTTTTAGTCAACTGTCCGAAGACAGGTCTGAACCCCACAAGTGGTACTAGGAAGGCACCACTTATGAGGCAACTAGACCAGGAGATAATGGGGTAGGGTGGCCATTATTATTATTATTATTATTATTATTATTATTATTATTATTATTATTTTTAGTCAACTGTCCGAAGACAGGTCTGAACCCCACAAGTGGTACCAGGAAGGCACCACTTATGAGGCAACTAGACCAGGAGATAATGGGGTAGGGTGGCCATTATTATTATTATTATTATTATTATTATTATTATTATTATTATTGTTCTTGTTATTTAGTCAACTGTCCGAAGACAGGTCTGAACCCCACAAGTGGTACCAGGAAGGCACCACTTATGAGGCAACTAGACCAGGAGATAATGGGGTAGGGTGGCCATTATTATTATTATTATTGTTCTTGTTATTTAGTCAACTGTCCGAAGACAGGTCTGAACCCCACAAGTGGTACTAGGAAGGCATCACTTATGAGGCAACTAGACCAGGAGATAATGGGGTAGGGTGGCCATTATTATTATTATTATTATTATTATTATTATTATTCTTGTTATTTAGTCAACTGTCCGAAGACAGGTCTGAACCCCACAAGTGGTACCAGGAAGGCACCACTTATGAGGCAACTAGACCAGGAGATAATGGGGTAGGGTGGCCATTATTATTATTATTATTATTATTATTATTATTATTATTATTGTTGTTCTTGTTATTGTTTAGTCAACTGTCCGAAGACAGGTCTGAACCCTACAAGTGGTACCAGGAAGGCACCACTTATGAGGCAACTAGGCCAGGAGATAATGGGGTAGGGTGGCCATTATTATTATTATTATTATTATTATTATTATTATTATTATTTAGTTCTCGCTGTGATTCAAGTACTATGACATTCGGCTGCAAGCTTAGTGTATTTGAGTTCGATTTCAAACAGAGAAGTGAACTGCGAGTAGTCCTACACTCTTTTATGTGGGTCGGTTATTTAACGATCAGTCACTATCGATCGATAGTATTTTCGATTACATATGAAGTTTCTTTCTTACTTTTTACCGATTCCATGATCCTTGCCTTTGTCTTACCCCTATCCTTTTACGCACAAAAAACTGACTGGCAAGATTAGTAACCTGAATTGCCCTTCCACCACTCACTCCTATCAGACAAGCTATACCCGCAACGCACACACATTGTAAGCAATGGGATATTTGTCCGAGCTGTACGGTTTAAAATAATTTAAAGAATACGATCCCATTAAGTAACTGTCAAGTGATTTCCCCTCTTTTCGACGGCCCTGCGACATAGCCTAACCACTCGGGCGGACAATGGGTAGCTTATTTACTCCAACCATAAGGTTCTCACCAGTGTTGCCAACACATAAGTTGTATCCCCGTCAGTATAACACCACAGTCTACTATATACAGTCACGAAGCTCAATATGTAGTAAAAATGCAAACATGGGTAGTTGCCCACCACTAGGATCGCTCATCATCGCAGATCTCTCTCCTAGCAGCCGACAAAATATGTTACACTTTCGTTGTCGTGTTCTTTTGGAAAAATTAACACCTTCCTTCCATTATTGAAATATTAAATTCATAAAGTTAATTTATTATTTTAATGAAGTATATTAAATTCCACCATAAACTTGAAGATACCTGCAAGAAATAAGTTAATATAATTTTTGTTTATTTAAAACGAACTGAAATTTACTATAATAGCTTCACTCATTCAAGATTATAGCGATAATTAACTATGAAACCAATAAATATTAATTTGCATTTCTCTTTACAACAATAATAATGGAAATATTAATTAATGGAGTAACTTACGTGTACCGGTACTTGTAGTGTAGGCTTACGTAGTTAACAAAGTAGGATGAGGTTAAGCAATAATAATCACACCAGGATTGGAAATAAAATGTGATCAATAAATTTTATTGTAACAGACTTTTTCTACGTCTCTAGTAAAGCAACAAATAAAAATAACAACAAAATTAACAGCTATAATTAAAAACAATCCTTTGAAGAAAAAAAAGTAGGCCTAAGCAATAATAATCCCACCAGAATTGAAAATAAAACGTGATCCATAAATTTCATTAAAACAAACTTAATTTTTCTACGTCTTTAGTAAAATAACATATAAAAATAATAACAAAATTAATAGCTACAATTAAAAATATATCCTCTGAAAAAAAGTAGACCTAATCTTTATTTCTCTGGAAATTTAGCAGCCTAAGTGACAGAACTTTAACCGGTATCTAATGTCCTTTCGGTTAGACTGAAACATTTCATTGTGAAATTTAACGATATAATGTATTCTAACAGTCACAAAGAACTTCAAATTAACAGTTTTGTTTCTGCACAGCATTTTTGTGGAAACCCAGGGACCTTTCTGAATCTTTCGGAAATCGGAAAAGGATAACTCTGGCCTCTTTCTCTTACTGTTGCTACAATTTATAGCACTACAAACGTCTCCTCCTTGTCCCATATTATTATTCCAATTATTATATTTTAGCCATTAACATTTTCATTACAACCAATAACGAACATTTCACAAGCATCAATGTGAAATACGCAACGAGCTAGCACTCGATACAAATACGACACAGTCCAAAGTCGACCATGGAGCGCTTGTTTATAGTTTGCAAAAAAACACCTCAAGCTTCGAGCGACTGTTATCAGTAGACTGTGAAAAAAACACCTGGAATTCGCGACTGAAATACGCCGAACAACCTGGAATATGGAACATTTTCCCCGTTTTACAGAGAGACATAAAACAATATTATCATAAAAATAAACAATAATTTAATCCGTATATCAAGGAAACAGGCACATTACAACATCACAATACATATGAACTCTTAATCAGCTGTCTACTACTGAATGTTTTAAAACTGAAGTAGTTTTTTAAGGAATATCAGTGGAACAACGATGTATGTTACTCAGTGGAACAATGCTGTATGTTTTCTATTGATGAACACTTACTAATAAGACATGGATTTGTGATCTTATAAACATTAAAAACAAAGTAAAGGCACAGAAGTTACATAATGCATATAACACTTTAAGGTTCTGTAGCATGTAAATACCGTAATTACTTTTTACATATTGATTACACAACCTTTAACACTATATCACTTCGGAAAAGTATTATTTGTCTTTCTTGTGTTAAATTTTATATTACCTTATTAACATGTTTCAGCCTGCTATCGGCCATCTTCAGAACTGGTTGTTGCTGGTCTTGGCATTTTGTTTGTGTTTCCTGTGGGGGTGTGTTTGTGTACTGTAATGGGGAGTCAAAGAGTGTGTGTTGAGAATTTCGTTTGTATGTGTATATTTCGTGGTCCACACCTGTGGAGTAACGGTCAGCGCGTCTGGCTGCGAAACCAGGTGGCCCGGGTTCGAATCCCGGTCGGGGCAAGTTACCTGGTTGAGATTTTTTCCGGGGTTTTCCCTCAACCCAATACGAGCAAATGCTGGGTAACTTTCGGTGCTGGACCCCGGACTCATTTCACCGGCATTATCACCTCCATATCATTCAGACGCCAAATAACCCAGATGTTGATACAGCGTCGTAAAATAACCCAATAAAATAAAAATATGTATATATTTCGTGTTGTTCTAGTGTGTTTAGTTTCAGGCTTTTTGGTTGGATGTGTAGAATTTCCATGTCTGTGTTGATGTCTCTGTAGGTGTAGTTAGCATTTGTGATGTGTTCTGCATATGTGGAAGTGTTTTGTAATTTTGTTATGGCTGTGATGTGTTCTTTGTAACGTGTTTGAAATGTTCGGCCTGTCTGTCCTATGTAGAAGTTGTTTCATTTGAGTTTGTATACGCCTGTGTGGTTGTAGGCCCTATTTGTTTGTTTGTGTTGTTTGTGTGTTGAGATGTTTTTGTAGAATATTATTTGTTCTGTATGTGATGCTGTAATTTAATTTCTTGAATAATAATAATAATAATAATAATAATAATAATAATAATAATAATAATAATAATAATAATAATAATAATAATAATAAAGGTGCACCTGATAAGGCATTTGAGATCTTGTTTTAGGTCAGTTCTTAGCATATTCATTTAGCGTCTTATCGTTATTCTTGCACTTTTTTAGATGGTATCTTTTACATTTTGAATTGCACAATTCATATACACAACTTTCACATGGTTCGTGGTAACTTTTTGTCTTACACAACTTATGGTGAAAACCATGTATCGCGAAGCGGGTTATGCATGTCTTTGAGTCTGATTTCCTTTAGTCCAGTTCCTGTCTACCATAGCACCTGTGGCGTAGAAGTCGGGGTCTATCGTACGGCGTTTATCTTTTCTTTTCTTCTCTCTAGGACAGGGACCGTCAAGTGACTACACTCTCGTGCGTACGTACAAACCCTCAAGCCCTGACGTACTGCTGCGGGCAAGGGTAGCTGCTTCCACAGTGGCGGAGCTGAGAACTTGTATGTGAACCAAATTTGTGATAAGAATGTAAATTAATTTCAGCTTTTAATTGAAGCACGCTTTCACTGTTAATTGCACTATATTGAAAAACAGTACTCTATACAATTTTGTACAGTTAACTATATACCAAACAAATTTTTGCATGTTTGCACAATAATAAAACAAAACAAAATATACACTTTTATACAGATTAATATACTGTTTGTCTTCTTCTCATTGCTATACAATTCAATTAACAAAATAAAACAACAGTACAAACGTTGTTATTCACATACAATTCTCTAATAATAGTACTTTTTCTTAAACATCAGAGATCCGCTGCGATTTTTGCAGTTTTCTGTTAGTAAGCAGCTATTTAATTCTCGGAGCTATTGTTTTAGTACCAGCCAATCACAAACATGCTTTCAATTGTTCATCACTTAGTTGTTTCTGTGACGTGACTTCGTAAACTTCATTAAACAAAACAGTGTTTCGCATACGTAGGTTGTCCCGAACATTTACAACGTTCTTGCAGCAAGATTGTACTGTTTAGGAAACCTTTCTCGTGGAAAACAAGTATAGAAATGGTTAATACTTTTTCTGTTTTGATACTTATCCTTTAGCTCAATATCGCTTTGTAAATCAAATATTTCTAATTGTAGTTCAGCAGGAATATCCAGGACACTTACTGAAAAAGATATTGCAAATATCTTAAATTGTTGTTCAAGATCTCTAATATCCTCAAATCTACGTTCGAAACTTCGCACAATTGTTGCATTATTCTTATATATTCTTTCATGTCCAAGGCTTCTAACAGGTTTCCCATGTACATCCATAAATAAGGCAGTTTTATTTCTAAGTGCGAGAAAACGTTCCAGAATTTTTCGACTTCACCACCTTACCTCGGTATGGTAGAGTAAATCCCCATACTGTTAATACCATCAAGCAGTGCCCTGAAGTCCCTGTGATTGAGTCTTTTAGACCTTATGAAATTAATTGTTCGCATGACAACATCCATTACATTGCTAAGGTTCATGTTTTTAGCACATAAATATTCCTGGTGCAAAATGCAGTGCACCTGTGCCCCCAAGCGACCTCGATAGGTTCCGCCACTGATAGATTGCAGTGTACAAGTGTACTGCCCGCAGTGGAAGCCGTAAGTAGGCCTGTACGCCCTCTCGCGATCTTGACTCGACTTGGCGGAGCCTGCTCTAGGAGGTCTTTGTAGGGTTGTGTCGATTGCAGTAGTATTTGGAGTCTGATGTCTTCTACGTAGAAAGTTTCTGTGGCCATCTCGTACATTAGTCTTGAAGGTGCGTTTTGTCCTATTCCTAGTGTGCATTTGAGAAAGCGTGCTTTGACTTTGACTTGAATTTCTTGAATGAGGTTGCTATTTTGTGTGTTTTTGTTTTCGTATGTTAGCGTGATGTATTTTTTTGTACAGTATTCTTGTGTTTGTGTTGTATTCTTTCACCAAAGTTATTTGACTGTTCATTATAAGTAAGTCTGTGATATTCCTCATATAATGCAACTTTTATTTCCAGTGCCATAATATAACATCCTTCTTTTATGAATTTTTCTGGGCTACAAACCCTAGGCTGAGAATAAAATAATATGGTATTCTATTAAAATTCCAAATAATTAACTTTAAAATAACTATTAATAAAATAGGGTTTGGTCATTTATATGTAGCCTACATACTGCTGATCCATTATACGAGTATTAAAATTATGATCCATCCTTCGTAGTACGTTTAGTATCAGTCATCTTAATATATAAAATTGAATGTATATATGTATGTATGCATGTATGTATGTATGTATGTATGTATGTATGTATGTATGTATGTATGTATGTATGTATGTATGTATGTATGTATGTATGTATGTATGTATGTATGTATGTATGTATGTATGTATGTATGTATGTGTATATGTTCTCTATACAAATCTACACGCTTTGACCAATATTTGCCAAAGTTTGCACATTTAACCTTCATAACCAGGAGAAGAACATAGGCTACATTAAAGTTGTGCAAATGGAAGTTAAATTAATTAAATATATAAAAAATAAAAATAAATAGATCAAATATTCATGTATTATATTAAAATACAAAATCTTCTACAGTCAATTGTTCTTTATTATTGTCTGTTGTATTCAACATAGACTTTCACGAGGCCTTGGAAATTTTAACACGAAATTAAATTACATTGTTGTTACACATCATGAAGGCTAAAACTAGATAATTCATGCAATAAGTATCTTTACGCAGTGCAGGACCGTATTATGAATTCCTCGATGCAGTTTTGTAGATAGTGAGCAGACTGTTTTATCCAATTGAATTCTAGAATTCTTTGTTAACTGTGGATTTGCAGAATTTAATATTTTGATTGAAAAAATTCGAACCCACTAACATTTTATAATTCAGTTTACTTTACATTTTATATTTCGCAAGAAAAGTCAGCATGTGAGCATGGCTCAAAGGCTAAAGCTCAGCAGAAAAATTCAACTACAAAACATACTTTTTGGCGTATTTTAGTGTATAACTAAAAATTTCAGTGAAAGAAACCATTATGATATTTTGTAAATGCCTATTTTCATTAAAATAGGATTGCTACCACATAATTTACTTAATATTGAATAGCCATAGTAGACCTACTATTGCGAAATATTGACTCACCAAAATTATGCACTAACAAGAATTCGTGTCAAAAACTCATGCGAAACGTAATATGAGTGGCAATATTAACTGGAAAAACGAAAGAATATGATGTTTTTATCCCACGTATTGCTATTATAGCCATTCGATTTTAAGCAATTATTATAAGTTACAGTAATATTTGTGATAATATTACAATATTATAATATTGCATTAATAATATAGAGCCTATTTTACTGTTACTGTTAACCCGTCTCTTATTAATAAGTTATGGTCACTAATGACTTGGCCTTTTATAGAAAAATATGATTTTCTGTTGTGGTAGTGTTCTACATTGCCTTCTTCAGGAGAGTGAATTCTGATGAGTATAGTCTCCGTTACTGCAAAACACCCTGAAATCCATGTATTTGATAGAATCCATCCGTTACAGATTGTTGTTTGGCCTTGAAGGAAATTAAATATATTGTGGGCAGAAAGGCTTAATAATGCATAATGCCGTGGTACGATAAATATTATCATCAATCACAATGTTAAATATCTTAAATATCCCTGTAGCATAAGGTTTTAATGTTGTTAAAACTCTATTCATAGGTGAGATGGAATTATTTCGATTAGTCAGTTTCTTTGGATATTAGTGGCACTTTCTTTAATATTCATCACTAGGAGGATTTCCTACGTTTTCTTATCTTAAAATGTCACAAAAAATTGTTTTGTTTAAATTCTTTATGAATTGATTAGTAGGCCGTTTTGAACCCTTTATTTAGGGCGGCTAAACAAATTTCATGGTTCGTTTTGTTTTATACCCTTGCCGAAGGTCTCCGATAAGTCTAACAAACAGTTTATTTAGAAATAGACCAAAATTTAAAACCCGGGCAACGCCGGGTAATTTAAGCTAGTAAGCTAATATTTGAAAAGAACTTAAAAATAGCACATAAATTTATAGGAACATGAATATCATAAATAGTGATCAGGCGACCGGAAATTTTGTGTACTGCAGTAGGAACAACACTATACAGCGTTGTTCCACTCACGGCTCACCTTATTTGGAAGGGTTTTTTCAGGCACCTCTTTGCCTTTCCGGCTTTTGTATGGCTTTCCAGAGTCCCGTAGCTTCTTCCGTTTGATATCATTCCACTCAGACATGTTAATTTTGCGTTTTCTCGACATATTGAGACGTTTTAGATCGCTTGGTGAAACATGCATAATACCCGCGTCCGCCATCTTGTTTGCTATACATCACTGTTCCACTGAAGTGGTTCAAATGTATGGCTGTTACTGCCACTTGGAGATGGATATTCGACATTCCAGTGTGTTTTCCATGTGCAGGGTGTGCTATACATCGATGTTCCATTAAAAACTCAAATTCTTAAAAAATGTGCTATACAGCGTTGTTCGGGGGCGTACTTCAATTCGTCAAAATTAAAAAAAAAAACATAAGGCCCACTCAATATATCCATATACAGGGACATCATTTTATTTTTACTAACATTTTTAATATTAACCTGTCTATACCTTTAGAGAACCGGAAACACCGCTTGCTCCCCCCTCCAAGACTGGAGTTCGATGATACTGGCGTAAAACACAAATCACTCTACTAGGTATAGGAGGGAAGAAAAGTAGTTCATCCATTTACGTAAACTAGGAAATATCGCGATTTTGAGTTTGATAATTTTCATTAGGTTTTTCTTTAATCAAAGTACAGTACTGTATTAAGAATAAGTGTTTTTACTCACGAAGTGAGTTATCCATGCGAAAGTATTCATTATGCAGTGTATACTGTCTACAGCACATTAACGTACAATATAGAGAAAGAAGTTAAATTGAAAAATAATCATAATATGAATATTTAAACACAATTTTGAAAATGGTGGCCGTTCATTTCGATACAGGCTTCAGTTCTTTTGTGCATATTATCGCACTATAGACTATTGCATCTAATTCCAATTGCCAGTTTCGTCCTTCGTACTAGTAACTCATGTTGAAATAATTCTGTACCTACTCTACGTACTGTGAATTCAATCTTCACTTCTGCCCGACCCGAAAATATAAAATTACTCAGACATGCTATCTACTGTCCGTCCAAGTGGTTATGCCGCAGGATTGTAGAAAGGGAGGAAATCACGTGACAGTTAATTACTTAACGAGGCCCTTTTATTTAAGTTAAATTAAACAGCTGTATAATATTACGTAAACGTCCAATTCCTAAGAGAAATTAATGTTTTCAGAAAAGAGCTAAGACAGCCCAGCTTTTTCAGAGGGGCGAGCAGAAGCAGGTGGGGGAAATCGGGATGCGACGTAGGCAAACGGACAGTACCTGTGCGAAAATATGATTCAATATTGAAAGCTCTTTCGTCACTGGAAAACGCGAACATATTTCTGGAACGTACTATACTCAGTAACTCAGTACTGCTTACTATCTGCGGTCTTGGTGCTGTGTGGAGTTGGAACTTCCTTAGTAGAAGGGGTGGGAGTGAAGTACATTCAAAAACTCAGGTACAATAAAAATTGAAGTAAAAATAAAATGATGTCCCTGTACAAATAAAAGCAAATATTAACGCAACTTCCTTACCAATCTTGATTAAAATAATAATAATTCATCCACATCTTCTGCCTCTAGTTCTGCAGTTGATGTTCTGGGTTGATCTACCCTCCCCCAAAAACTAAACAATTAAAATGGCAGCAGCTAAAAAAATGTCAAAGACGATGCAAATCGTAATTTCCGAAAAAAATCCGTCACCCGTCAAAGCCATTCTTTTCCCGTCCGCTACATCGAAATTCCGTCACTTTTGACGGGATTTCCGTCCAGTTGGCGATACTAGTTCTCACTCTGAGCTACGGCGCACGCATCCATTCGGTTCCACGAGATAACGAATGACCTATACTTATTAAATATTGCAAGTTATTACGTCATTGATTGCGATTACACTGGGTGAACGACATTCTGGATAAATCTGGTTATGATGTGTTTTGTAATTAGTTAAACAAGTTTCTGTACTGATATAGAAATTTGCATTCACCCGCTGCGAACCATTGTGTAACAGTACAGTGTAATGCCTACGTCATAGGTCAGTGAAAATGATAAGTGATAAGCAAGAAAGAAAGACAAGATAAATACTCTCGTCACAGCTGAGTATTAAATATATGCTAGTAGGTGATGGAACTAACGCACTGTATATCAGTGTGTCTCTTAATAGATATACATTTCGGTATACTTTATTTTTCGTAAATTTGTTACTTACAATGGAACAGGAATTTCGGCTCGAACAGGAATTTCGTATCCAAAATTTGTATATAGGCCCATCTTTACATCTCTGTAAAGCTCCCAAAAGCATTCGTTTGTGTAATGTGTGGTTTGTCTGTTAGAGCACTGTACAAGTTGAGGGGTGGGGAGAGCACTGCACAAGTTAAGGGGATGGGACACTTTACCCGTAAGTCTAGCCTAGCCTAGAAACTAGTGCGAGTGGTAAAATGTCTAAAGCCCATTTGAGAACATTTTTCTCCAACGTTCTGTTTGAAAATATTGCAGCTAATCAAAAATGTGCACTGTTGTGAGTCATTGAATGCGCACAAGAACCTTAATAAATGAATCATTCCAAGGCTGGGACATGGAATGCATGATCATTCCACCTAAAAAAACTAAATATTTCCAGCCTCTGAATATCTATTTCCTTAGACACTACAAAATATATGCTCGGAGGATAACAGATTGTATAAGGACTCTTGCTGAGAATCCAGAACTTAACTTGGGAAATCGAGTGTTTATAATGACTATTACACTTTTACTACGTCACACTATTTTCGACCAATAAAACGGTACGAAAGGACGTCTTTCAACCAATCATGGCCGCTTATCGCACAATTTTATCGCGTCCCTAGCATTTGTTTAATTTTATCGCGTCCCTAGCATTTGTTTATTTTTATCACTACCCTAGCATTTGTTTCTTTGTTTGTCAACATTTCAAACTGCACTGGTCTGGCCGTCAAAAAAACAAAATTACAAACCACTCCAGTCGATGCACATCACTTTCAAATATGACTCGCATTTTGGATTCAAGAACAAGAATTAATAAAGATCACTGGTCATATATGAAGAGCACTATTCGGAAATCCTGAATGAGTTGAGGGCTACACCATGTACACCAACGAGTTCACTTCTTTTACGCACACGTCCAATATAACATCAACTGAACCACCAAAACATTCAAATTTGAAAATTGTACTTTCAATAATTGTTTCTTTTAAAATCATCCATGTTTATTTTTATTTCATCATCGTTAATTGAAACGTTTCTTGTTTATTTCATCATCCCTAATTAAAACTTTTCTAACACTTGTTTATATTATTTAGGTTACATTTGTTATAGCTTCTGCTATATATTATGGATAGTCACTAACAGAGATTGTTGAATACTAAGATTTATTGAAAATCATCTGTCAAGTGACGTTGATTACTGGGATCCGGATGATTGAAATGGAATGCAAATGTTTTAATAAAAATGAAACTGAATCAACAAAGCCTTCTTGACTAGTAACAGTCCACAGAGTTCAATGATGATTCCATAGTTGGCACAACTGATACCGGTAACAAGAAAACATCATCATAAAACACTACTGCCATCTAGCGTAATGTTGAGATGGTACAATAATACATTTGAAGACAGTTGTATTTTCGTAAGCCAATTAATATTTTATTGTAACTTTGTTACTTCTAATCTTTATATAACCTACTTTCTTCTAATCGTATAATAGTCAATTAAATCCCACTCGAGTTTTGATTTTCTCTAGATAAATCAAAACCTCTAGTGAGATTACTGTTGAAAATGCACTCTGTTTTTCATAAGCAGTTGTCTACTCCAGTGTACCGCCCTAGGCTTCAGTATTCCTGGCAGTCAGCTGGTTACGTGAATCCTGAACAAGTCTCGGACTTCAAAAATGTAATTCAGGTGGCATTTGATTTTTCGCCAATGGAGTGTGGTTCAGAAGATTGTTCAGGTGTTGCTTCTGCGTGTTGTGATTATTGCTCTGCTCCATGCTGTTTCATGCATTTTATAGAGAATCCTCATGTACATTTTTAAAGAAGTGTATTGAATGCTTTTACGGACTTCATCACCATTGTGAGGTAAGCCTCTGAACAAATTTTTAACCAAAATTTCCTGTTCGAGCCGAAACCCTTCCCTTGTTAGATCACTGTGAATCTAACGGCCTCAATTTTTACATACTTTTGTGAGACCAAGTTGCAAACAATAGCTAATATATTAGACTTTTAAGATTTTCTACAGTGTATAAAGGCAATAAAACACCCTGTGTTTTCGAACTTTATCATTAAAATTCAGAATTATATAGACACACACACGTCCACCGCTGTGGAGTAATGGTTAGTACGTCTGTCTGTGAAACGAGCGGGCCTGGGTTCAAATCCTGGTTAATTCGTCGATTAATTGTTCTATAGCTGTATCTTAAATCTATTAAATAACAAGAAAAAAGTAATGCACGCATTATTCGAGTGTGAGTCAACAATCATCAACAATCTTTCGAGACCACATAAACATGACAAGCTTGTGTAGTGGCAGGTTGATAAAGGTGATGGATGGCTTATACATAATGAAAATTGACAGCTACTGCTTTTTTATAAGACTTAACTAGAAATAGAGAGTTTCCGTTAATGATGGAAATGCGAACTGCATGAAAGTACTTATAAAATAGAAGGCCTAATTTCTACGTAAAGATTATTTTTTTGGTCCTTCAGAATGATCTGTTATGGTTATTAAAGGAAAAAATTCGCTTCGGCGCCGGATATCGAACCCAGGACCCCCAGTTCTACGCACTGGGTGCTCTAACCACTGAGCTACGCCGAGGCTCAAACTCAAATGAGAGCGCTCCTTGTGAGATGATTGTTGACAATCTAATACATGTGTGAATCTCGTAGTACGGTATTTGTAGACTAGATAAGGCTTTTGACAGAGTATACTGAAATAAACTTATGAGAATCCTGAAGAAAATCGGTGTGGTTTGGAAAGAGAGGAGGCTATTAAGTAATGTTGATAAGCAACGAGTTAAAGTCAGGATAGGAGAAGAAATTAACGTCGGAGGCAAGTGTAATAGAGAGAGAGGCACGACAAAGATGCCCTTTATCACCTACCTTGTTCAACATCTACTTAATGGATTTAGTGAGGAGTAATTTTCAGAACATGGTAAGAGTCATAGGTAAAAGGTAAAGGTATCCCCGTCACATACCATGAAGGTACTTGGGGGCATGGAGGTAGAGCCCCATGCTTTCCATGACCTCGGCACTAGAATGAGGTGGTGTGGTCGCCACCACGCTTTGGCCGCCTTTTACCCCCTGGAAAGACCCGGTAATCAATTTTATAGGAGGCTGAGTGAACCTCGGGGCCGTTCTGAAAGTTTGGCAACGAGAAAAATCCCGTCACCACTCGGGATCGAACTCCAGACCTTCCAGTCCGTAGCCAGCTGCTCTAAGAGTGATAGGAGGAAGGAAAATAAAGTGCATCAGATTTGTTGATATGGCGTTGTTAGCGGAAGAGGAGATGCTAAACGATATGCTACTGGAGCTAAATGACAGCTGTGAGCGGTATGGGATGAAAATAAATGCAAACAAGACGAAAACAATGATTATCGGAAAAAAGATAAAGAAGATAAACGTGTGAATTCGAAATGAAGCAATAAAAACAAATGGACGGCTTCAAATACTTGGGGTGTACTATAACGTCTCCAGAAAATTACAGACCCATATCACTTCTACCAGTCTTCTCCAAAATCTTTGAAAAAGTAATGTATAAAAGATTATATCATCATCTAGAAAGATACAACATTTTAGTCCCAGAACAATTTGGATTCAGGAAAAATAAAGGCACAGAAAATGCAACATTTAGTTTAACTGACAAAATTCTGGAAGCAGTTAATAAAAAATTACAAGTTGGAGGGATTTTCTGTGATTTATTCAAAGCATTTGACTGTATAAATCATAAAATGCTGCTAGATAAATTGGATTATTATGGAATTAAAGGTGTTGCACACCAATGGTTTCACTCATATCTCATAGATAGGAAACAGAAAGTTGAAATCAATGCAACTATGAGATCTGCATCGACATGGGGAACTATTAATAATGGAATTCCTCAAGGATCAATATTAGGTCCCCTACTTTTTCTAGTGTTTATAAATGATCTTGCCCCCCTAATAAAACATGTAGGTCATCCCATATTATTTGCAGATGACACAAGTATAGTAATTACAGCCAATAACTCCAACACATTCCAATCTTCAACAGAGGAAATTCTCTTCAAAATATGTGATTGGTTCTCAGTCAATAAATTAGTATTAAATTGTAACAAAACTAACATAATTCAATTTAAATCCTGTCCAAATTCAACGTCGCAAATTTCTAGCGCAATAATTAATAACAGATCCCTATTAGAAGCAACAACAACCAAATTTCTTGGCTTAAAAATCGATAATGTGTTAAATTGGAAAAAATCATATTAAAGAAATTACCCCCAAACTAAATTCAGCTTGTTTTGCTATTAGATCTATGCAAAAGATAGTAAATATCAATACCTTAAAAACAATATACTTTGCATACTTCCACTCGGTAATGAGTTTTGGAATAATATTCTGGGGAAATTCCACAGATAGTAACAATATATTTCTATTACGAAAAAGAGTAATTAGAATAATAGTAGGTGCCAAAGCTAGAGAATCGTGTAGGATTATTTTCAAAAAACTACAAATAATGCCCATGGTTTGTCAGTATATCTTTTCATTAATAATCTTCCTCGTATGTAATCGTGAAAACTTTGTAACTAATTCAACAGTTGATAGCATAAATACACGTCAAAAAATGACTTCCATACTCCATCGGCAAGTCTATCGTGCTATCAAAAAGGAGTGCGTTATATGGCAGTAAAATTTTTAATAGTCTCCTTATCGATATAAAAAATGAAACTCAAAACATAAAATTATTTAGGGCCAAATTAAAGAAGTACCTAATTTCTCACGCCTTCTATTCTGTAGGTGAATTCATGACATTCAATAACACTTCATGAAATTGATACTAAAACTATGTGTTGTACTAGTAGACTATATTGTAAATCTCGTCTGTATAATTATATTTCATCTAGACTGTGACTATAAATTAAGATTTTATACTAGTATTAAGTTTTTTGACTTGTTCCATATTCTAGCTGTAAGCATGTATGAATACCATGGAATGTTAATAAATACAATACAATACAATACAATATGCAGAAACATAAGCTGCTGCCAGAAAGTCAAAAGAAGGATATCAATGGCAAAGGAAAACTTTTAGTAAAAAGTGCAGCATCTTTTGCGACCTTTGCAAAAAGAACCAAGGAAGAGACTAGTGAAATGCTTTGTGTGAGTGTGGTAGTGTACGGGATGGAAACATTGACATACGACGAAGTGAAGTGAAACGACTGGGAGCATTTGAAATGTGGATAAGGAGAAAAATGGAACGTGAAATGGACAGACAGAACAAGAAACGAAGCTGTATTAAAAGTAATGGGTGAAGAAAGAATAATGCTGAAACTGATCAGAAAGGGAAAAAGAAACTGACTGGGCCACTGGCTAAGAAGAAATGTTGTAGACAGAGCCCCAATATTCCAATGAGCGCAGCGTAAACTCTTTGTACTAACTCTGTTAACCAACACATCGCATTCGATGTCAGCACTTTCGCAGCGAAGTGAATCAACAGAGTTGGTAATGTGGCGTGTGATACGCCATCTTGTGGCAAATACAAGAATTTCACATATATATGAGTACCGCGACTGATACAGGCTCGAGTTGCTTTATTTTTCTTTGAGGGTTCATAAGACCGAAAAGCAGATCGCTAAAACTGGACTCAAGATTCATGAACGCACGAAAAGTAACAATATTTCCCTCCTCTATCAATCTGCTAGCATTACACCTGAGCGAGTTTTAAAATTAGCGACTCACTGCAGCAGAATTGTTGAGACGCCACATCATAAAATTAGTGTCATGCGAAGGCATCTACGCAAGTTTTGGAATTAATGAATCACATTTCTTGAGACGCCATGCCATAAAGTTAAGGCTCATTCACAATGAAAATTAAACATAACGTAAACATTAACATAAGCACATAAATATATGCCACAAACTTAAGTAGCCAAGGCCCATTCACAATGAAAATTAAACATAACGTAAACATAACACGTGTGTGGAAACAAACATACCGAATCAACAAAACTACAGAATCTATTACATAAAAATAGAGAATTGCACAATGACGGACGATGTAGCTATTCAATTTATGTTTCTAATAACTACAATGGCATCAGTATATGGCTTTCAATACTTGAAATCAAAGGAACGGAGATGTAAAATAATCAACTTTTCGTCATATGATTCCATGTTGCGCGCCTAGCTATCATCACGGCCAATATATCAAAAATATTGCCTGTAGGCAAAAAAAGCCCATGAGATGTTAAACAAAAAGTGAAAACACGCTTTCCGCTTGTGTACTGTTTCCAAATCGCATAAACATAAGCATGAAAGTTTGGGGTTTGCAAACTTTCATGTTAACGTCTTATGATTAAGATTAAGTTTATGCTTATGTAATTCATTGTGAATGCTTTCATTAAATAACATGGACACAAGGTTTCTGCCTGTGTGCTGATTCTCTCTTACTGTTCATTCGCTATGCTTACGTTATGTTTATGTTTAATTTTCATTGTGAATGGGCCTTTAGTTTTTAATTAGGCCTACTTATAGAAATACCACGGTGTTATGCAAGCTTGAAATTAACAATTAACGGTCCACACCTGTGGAGTAACGGTCAGCGCATCTGGCCGCGAAAAAGGTGGCCCGGGTTCGATTCCCGGTCGGGGCAACTTACCTGGTTGAGGTTTTTCCGGGGTTTTCCCTCAACCCAAGATGAGCAAATGCTGGGTAACTTTCGGTGCTGGACCCCGGACTCATTTCACCGGCGTTATCACCTTCATCTCATTCAGACGCTAAATAACCTAAGCTGTTGATAAAGCGTCGTAAAATAACCTACTAAAATAAATTAACAATTAACTACTCCTGAAGTGCCAGACCATGGTTTTCGATAAAACAACGAATGGACTAACGTTTAAGCAAAGGATATGAGATATCAGTCGTTACTTTTATGGCAGATATCAAAATCAAAATATTTTTCAAATAACTAACATCCTACATTTCAAAGTATATTAAAGTTTATTTAAACACTAGCTGTACCCGTGCGCTCCGCTGCACTTATTAGAAATAAATATAAAGTAATTACATAATTAAAATAGAACATTTGATCCAGGGAACATTCGTGCTTGATAGAGGAATAAATCGTTTAATATGCTACTTACTTTAAATTGTATTTAAATTATTAAAATGTTATCATTTTGGTCCAGAGACCTCTCATTTGGTGCAAATATAATTAGTTTAACATTTTTCTAAATTAGTCTTGAATGCATCCTTTAATAAATCACTCCAAATTAAGAGAGTTGATTGTGTACGAAGATCATTTTTATGTTAACTGTACTGTGCATCTTTTTTTTTTTTTTTTTTTAACTTTATTTCATTCACGCCTTAACATCTGTGGTCATGTCGCGTGTTTAGAATGTGTGAGTATATCAGCAGGCCGTTTTTACTCTTGTTGAGTTCCTGTTTCTATTGTGTGTTGTAGATGGCTTGTGTTCATGTAATTGATTATAGACTTTGACTAGTGTTTTCAGTATTGGTAATTGAGGCGGTGATGAATAATGGCATGTATCTTTCCAATCCGGCATTTGCCTTTATGACTAAGGAAATCATGAAAAACCTCAGTCAGATTAGTCGGCCACGGGTTTGAACCGGGAACCCCGAATACATGTCTCAAATGCTACTGCCTCAGCCAACTCGCTCGGTTTATATCATTGTTTATGCAAATAAAAAATTAAGGTACCGCACATAAATATTATTTTAAGAAACACAGGAAACGAATATGGATAAATTATGAGCGCAGGAACGCCATTTCATGACACCTTTTAAAATAACTCAGCTCCAGTGATCTCTATGGTAAAATGAGTGTATAAAATTAGAGTATTTTATGTGGACCAAATAAAGTTGCAATAATCAAGTCATACAATATTTCGACAGAAAATCACGTTTTCTGTGCGTACAGATTTATTTTCATCTTACTTCAGTCCTTATTTGTAGCATTACATCCATCTAGACAAACTACAAATTTCAAATAGTGAAGGTTAATTAGCTTCTGAGATTACTTCATACAAACACACAAAATAATCTCTGTATATTAATATTGATAAACGTCAAGGCCGCCTTAAATAGACGGAGTCATTTGTTTTGATTTCATTGTAGCCATCTTCGTCGTTCCTGCAATAACTCCTATGTCACATATCGATTTTCAGATGTTTGCTCTATTAAATAACTTAAATAGTGATGCAGCAAATAATGCAATCTACTATATACAGGGACATCACTTTATTTTTACTAACATTTTTAACATTAACCTCTTCTATACTCGGAAACACTGTTACCCCCATTCCATTACAGGAGTTTGGAGTTGCTAGTGCAATATGTAAACAAATCATTTTATTAGCTATAGGAAGAGAGAAAAGTAGTGTATCCATTTATGTTACAGGGAAATATAGTATTACGATTTTCAGTTTGGTCATTACTTTACAGTATTTTACCAAAAAAACAGTAGAATAGTAACCATTTTTTTCACAAACTCAAGTTTTCAGGCGGTTATATATATATATATATATATATATATATATAATGTAATGTCTACTTTATTCAGCATATTACTAACCTAATTTATTCCTGAGAATTTTGTGAGCACTTCCGTAAGAACCCCCAATTTCTACAGCTAATTTCTTGACCGACTCATTAGGACCCCGCTGCATCCTTTCTCTACCATCTTCTACAACATCTTCTGTCACCTTTGTTGGCCATATTACACTTTTCTTCCGTTCTGTACACTCTGTTGCTCTAAATTTATCTACCAGATTAATGACATTTCTACGAAAATATTCCGTAATGATATAATCAGGAAATTGTGAAAAAAAAAGAAAAGAAAAAGTGTTGTATTGTAATTCCAGTTTCCATCATCGTCTTTCATACCTACAAACAGTAAAAAAAAAAAAAAAACTCTTGTTTAAATAATGCTGTTAAGTACCGTGCCATATTATAGGGTACCATACTTTCGGTAACTCTAATCATCACTTCTGCTCAGTCCAATATAATCTACTAGTACACAGATAAATTCAGTTATGCTACACACCATACTTGTGTGAAAATAAACATCAATAATATAAGCTTTTTCTTCTATAGAAAATGCAACATATTTCTGAAACACACTATACTCTACTGTTTATTTCACTGCTAGCAACAGCGGCCGTAAGTTTGTGTGACTGACGTTAGCAAGGACATTAGTGAAAGGGTGGGAGTCAAGTACATTTAGAAACGCAGGTACAATAAAAATTGAAGTAAAAATAAAATGATGTCCCTGTATAACTTAATTATATTTCTTTCTTTCGAAAATGTAAGAATTCACGATCTTCTATGCACTACTGCCATAGAATGAATAAATTTGTTTTTCTTCCTACTAAAAAATTTAATATTTTGCACATAGAAGTTACGGAACAAAGACACTATGATCTGAGGCGGCGGTGGAAATGTATTGTATTGTTATTTTAAAACTCTTGTATATCCTTGAATATCAGTCCTATCAAAATTTTTCCCGGGTTAAATCTTATCGAAATCATTTTCGAAGAAACTTTTGTTATGTAACATTTTTCACAAAAATTGATAATAAGCGAGATATTTCGGTTTATTTAATTCAGGCCCTCTTATAACCCTCATTTCAAATAAAGTATTTTGAATGCTATATAGCCTAAAATCTAAGTTACAACGAACTTAATTTATATTCCAATTTTCATCGAAATCCGTTCAGCCATTATCGCGTGAAAAGGTAACAAACATCCAGACAGACAAACAGACACACATACATACAAACAAATTTTTCAAAAAGAGATTTTCGGTTTCAGGATGATTAATTATACATGTTAACACCAATTATTTTTGGAAAATCGAAAATTACCAGCAAAATTTCGCTTACAGATTTATTATTAGTATAGATAATTAATATATTTTCGAGTCTATATTTTTTCCGGTACGGTAACTGCGAGTTTTTATTTTAGACGGTACGGCGTACTGCACAGCACTGGGACATATCAAACAAAAAAACGTAATGGGAACATATCAAACGAAAAAAATCGTAATAGTACTACAAAGCCTTAATTACATTCACAGTTTAGTTGAGCTGAGAGGTCCTGGGTTCGATTCCCGGTGCCGGTACGAATTTTTCTCGTATTAAATAGTAATAATACATATTAACTATTTCATAATATCCGTGTAGTATTCAATGAGGTGGGCGAGACCTCATACAAAATGAATATGTGATATATATACAGAAGAGTTTTACAATATAATCTACTAGTACAACACAAGGGGTTAGTATCAATATTTAATACAACACATACATATTCATGAACCGTTGTTGAATGTCATGAATTCACATACAGAATAGAAGCCGTGAGAAATTAGGTACTTCTTTAACTTGGGCCTAAATAGCCTATTGTAGAATTTATTCTTCCCCTCCCAGGAAACACAGTGACTGTTAAGAAAATATATGTTATGAACAATATGTGGTCAAAGAGAAATTTAGGTTAAGTGTTCAGTTAGGTCTGTGTTAATTATTGAAGGCAATATTATGTCATGGAATGTGAGAAGATTTAAAATAAGCTGTTGAAAGACCGAAATTTACTGTGTAAAATTATTTTAAAGGAGAAATATTCATGGTATGATCGTCCTTCACGTCTGCCTAAATGTTTGTATGGGTTTTGTCGCTAAAGAAAATGTTTGTATGGGTTTTGTCGCTAAAGAATAGTGATAAAGTTGCAATATCTTCACGTAACAACATTATTTATCACCCTTTTCTTTAATATAGAATATTTGCCTATGTAGGCCTAAACATTTTTCCGTTTTTGCCACTCCATTATTCCGTTCTCGTCTTAAGGAAATATGGCTAGCTTATAGGCCTACTTATATAAACACATGTTTTTAAAATCCATATTGAGATTTTAGCTAGATTTTATGATGTAAAAGTGTTGGTAAAATTTATTAATAGAGCTTTGTTATATTGAAGAAGACTATTAACGTAGTCTAAAAACACGTCATCTACAGATAAAATATATCGACGCAAAATAACATGGCGAGTACAGATGCGACTATACTGTAATCTATATTAATAATAGATCTGTAGCCAAAATGTTTCTGGTAATTTTCAATTTTCCAAAAATAATTGGTGTTAACATGTATAATTAACCATCCTGAAACAGAAAATCGCTTTTTTTTTTTTTTAATTTTTGTTTGTATGTCTGTCTATCTGTCTGGACGTTTGTTACCTTTTCACGCGATAATAGCTGAACCGATTGATATGAAAATTGGAATATAAATTAAGTTCGTTGTAACCTAGATTTTAGGCTATATGGCATTCAAAATACTTTATCTAAAAGGGGGTCATAAGGGGACCTGAATTAAATAAATCGAAATATCTCCCTTATTATTAATTTTCATTAAAAATGTTAAATGACAAAAGTTTCTTTAAATATAATTTCCGATAAGTTTTACTCTATACAAAATTTTGATAGGATTGATATTTAATGGGATAAATGAGTTTTAAAATTACAATAACAAGGCCATCTAAGGCGCTGTACTGAAATAAAAACAAATGACTTCGTCTATAAGGGGCCTTGGACAACAACAATCGAAAGCTATTAAACATAGCCTACAGAGAATGTTTCTGTGTTTGTACGAAGTAATATCGGAAGCTAATTAATTGTTTCTCGCTTATTATTGCTTTTTGCGAAAAATGTTACATAACAGAAGTTTCTTTAAAAATGATTTCCGATAAGTTTTATTCTATACAAAATTTTGATAGGACTGGTATTTAAGGATATACAAGGCTTTTAAAATAACAATACAATACATTTTCACCGCCGCCTCAGATTATAGCGTTGTTGTTCCTGCAGTAACTCCTATGTGCAAAATATAAAATTTTTGAGTAGCAAGAAAAAACTCATTTATTCATCCCATGGCAATGGTACATAGGAGATCGTGAATTCTTACATTTTCGAAAGAAAGAAATATAATTACATATCACTGTTTATGCTGTATCACTATTTAAGTTATTTGAAGGGTTCAGAACCATAGTGGGCCAAGAGCCATTTACTGAAGACGTAGAAAACAAGGGTTAAAATTAAGTTATTACCATAATTCATTGGAAAGATATAGCAAGTAATATAAAGTATACACATTAAAACTAAATGATACGTCAATCTTCACTAAACTATGGTTGCATGCAATAACAATTAAGAAACATTTTAAAGGAATTGTCATTGCAACAAATGAGTGTCTCTGGACCAAAATGACCGCATTGTAATTATTTAAATACAATTTAAATTAAGTAACATATTAAACGATTTATCCTTCTATCAAACACGAATGTTCCCTGGATCAAACGTCCTATTTTAATTATGTAATTACTTTATATTTATTCCTAACAGGTGCAGCGGAGCGCACGGGTACGGCTAGTATTTAATACAATTCAAGACATACATTACATAACGATTCTCAATAGTAACGCCTTTCAAATTATATCCTCACAAGCGAACCACTTACTCAAGATGTGGATAATTTCGGAGAAGTACGCAGTTCCTACTACTGACAACAAGTAGTAATTTTGAAATATATAAATTTAAATTATCAATACCTACGCTAATAATCACAATAGCAACAACAATCAAGGACACAGAGCAACCACAAATAGCCTATGCACTTTAAGTAATGCACGCTGCATCCGCTTTGAACAATTACGTAATTTTAGGAGGAACACGACATAAACGCAAAATCGCACTTTGTGCTGTTAAAGATTGCGCAACAAATTTTTTTCTTGGATATTACCAAGTGCTACAGTGGTTGCTACTAGATAGTTAATGGCAAAGTAGAGAATTAGGTGCAGCAGCTTACACAATGTCGCCAACATATGGACATGACGTTTACCTACAACGTCGTTACCACGAAAATTTTGGTTTTTTCTGTCTTCCTCCGTCGTTCTAAACTTAATGAGAGATAGCGCCATTGTTAGCGACAAGATTAGGTAGGGTTTGATGAGGAGATAAATTAGTGTCAAATAGATTCATTGTTAGTAGGTAGTGTTTCATAAGGAGAGAGATTAGTGACAAGTAGGCCCAACATTAGTGGCAAGTAGGTCTAACGTTGATGACAAGATTAGGTAGAGTTTGATGACGGCATAGATTAATGACAATGCTTCGCGCAAAACTGACATAAGTGAATACAAAGTTCATTATCCATTCGATATAACATTTTTGTTTCTGAAATTCGTCGATT
>JAJSOF020000001.1:32903640-32910308 GCA_025594305.2 Periplaneta americana
ATAGACTGGGGAAAAAAGACAGACGTATATCACGGCCTACTGGAGTATAGTAAACACAGAAAACATTTTATAGCAACAATGTTGAAGAAAGATATTTTGGGTTTCCGAAGTTACCGTCATTAAACAGAAACGAACATGGAGATTTCATTGCAACTAATTAGAAATTCGTCTTTCAGGTATGTAATAAACGATCTTCGCACAAAATAATGTACGATACACGAGCGGTATGTTTGTTTTCATTGTCTCGGAAATTAAAAAAGCTCAACTACGTTTCGCTTTTTCAATCTTTTCCTCGAACATGAAAACGTCAACATACCGCTCTTGTAACGTATATTACTATTAATTTAAACACTATGAAGTTCTGATGCCTCAAACTTTGCACAAAGCATTGTATCACAGTTCTCTACGTACAAAAAAAGTTTCATTGCATTTAGAAATTGTAAGGTCAATTTTCTCTACATTTCGGTCGATTTGAGATGGAATAGCTTCTAGCACATATGTTTAGAGTCCCTGATGAACAAGGATAAATACTAGAGAGAACATAATAATCATCGGTTATAGCGCTGTTGGCTTAATGACGCGGATCATATTTCACCTCCTGAATTCCTGCGGTCTAGCATGCGATCAGTGTATGTGCAATTTTCACCGATTCTTTTTATTTCGATACCGGATCTAATTCAAGCCCTATTGACCTTTCGTGTACGCCCTCTTACTTTACACTTTGCTCCCACCTTGTTCGTCTGAGAGACCTTGTCCTGCACAGACTCATGTATGGGGCCTGAATCAAAACAGTGACTTTCAATGACAACTGTTCGCAAAGCAGGATGCTCGGTTGATGTCTGATTGACTTTTCGACGGTCTAACCCGGGATAGATCCATACACTTAGTCTTAGGATCTCGAAGGATCTCAAAAATGGTTCTTCTTGGTGTCAGTAGCTATAGCTGCAGAAAGAACGGAATTTTCAGGTACATTTGATGAACTTTTGTAAGAAAACTATTACATTTAGGAACGTCATATTTCGCAAAAATCATCAATCTCTCTCTATTCTAATTGCTTAATAAATATGACAATTACAAAATTCCCATATTTATTCTGCGTTTCATTTCCTCCCGAGTGTCATTTATATTTGTTACTTTTGCTCCAAGATATTTGAATTTTTCCATCTCTTCAAAGGATAATTTTCAAATTTTTATATTTCATTTCGTACTGTGTTCAGATCACTGTGGTAACTTTCGAGGAATATCACTTTTGTTGACGTCGTACAAAATTTTGTCCAATATTCTTTTGAGAAGATTAACTCCGTACGTAGATGAAATTATTGGGGATCAGCAGTGCGGTTTTCGGCGTAATAGATCGACTATTGATCAGATTTTTTGTATTCGACAGATAATGGAGAAAAATGGGAGTATATGTGTACAGTACATCAGTTATTCATAGATTTCAAAAAGGCATATGACTCGGTTAAGAGGGAAGTATTATATGATATTCTTATTGAATTTGGTATTCCCAAGAAACTAGTTCGATTAATTAAAATGTGTCTCAGTGAAACATAGAGCAGAGTCCGTATAGGTCAGTTTCTATCTGATGCTTTTCCAATTCACTGCGGGCTAAAGCAGGGAGATGCATTATCACCTTTACTTTTTAACTTTGCTCTAGAGTATGCCATTAGGAAAGTTCAGGATAACAGGCAGGGTTTGGAATTGAACGGGTTACATCAGCTTCTTATCTATGCGGATGACGTGAATATGTTAGGAGAAAATACACAAACGATTAGGGAAAATACGGAAATTTTACTTGAAGCAAGCAAAGCGGTCGGTTTGGAAGTAAATCCCGAAAAGACAAAGTATATGATTATGTCTCGTGACCAGAATATTGTACGAAATGGAAATATAAAAATTGGAGATTTATCCTTCGAAGAGGTGGAAAAATTCAAATATCTTGGAGCAACAGTAACAAATATAAATGACACTCGGGAGGAAATTAAACACAGAATAAATATGGGAAATGCGTGTTATTATTCGGTTGAGAAGCTCTTATCATCCAGTCTGCTGTCCAAAAATCTGAAAGTTAGAATTTATAAAACAGTTATATTACCGGTTGTTCTGTATGGTTGTGAAACTTGGACTCTCACTCTGAGAGAGAAACATAGGTTCAGGGTGTTTGAGAAAAAGGTGCTTAGGAAAATATTTGGGGCTAAGCGGGATGAAGTTACAGGAGAATGGAGAATGTTACACAACACAGAACTGCACGCATTGTATTCTTCACCTAACATAATTAGGAACTTAAAATCCAGACGTTTGAGATGGGCAGGGCATGTAGCACGTATGGGCGAATCCAGAAATCCATATAGAGTGTTAGTTGGGAGACCGGAGGGAAAAAGACCTTTAGGGAGGCCGAGACGTAGATGGGAGGATAATATTAAAATGTATTTGAGGGAGGTTGGGTATGATGATAGAGACTGGATTAATCTTGCACAGGATAGGGACGATGGCGGGCTTATGTGAGGGCGGCAATGAACCTTCGGGTTCCTTAAAAGCCATTTGTAAGTAAGTAACTGTGTTCGGATCACGAGACATAATTATATACTTTGTCTTTTCGGGATATATTCCCAAACATAACTCTTTACTTGTTTTAAGTAAAATTACCGTGTTTACCCTAATAGTTTACGGGTTTTCTCGTAACATATTCACGTCATCTGCATAGACAAGAAGCTGATGTAACCCGTTCAGTTCCAAACCTTCTTTGTTTTCCTGGACATTCCTAATGGCATATTCTAAAGTAGGTTGGCCAACTTAACCCCTCTAGGCAACTTCATCAGGGGCCAGGTCATGTCTTATGTTTAGTTTTAACCATGCGGAAAGAAAATGCAAGTTATAATGCATATTTTTTAAAAAACAAAGGTCAAATGATTGAAAATTTGTCGTTATTCACCACGAAACAGTCACAGTAAAAATTATTTCTCCTTGAACAGAAATGAACTAAAGATTTGATGAAATGCAGATTTTATGGTGCTTCCTTAAATAATTGAAATCCTTGTACACAAGCTATTTAATGATTAATCGTATAGCGTCCTACCGGCAGGACAGGATGTCCTCATCGTCCTACCAAGTTCAAGTGATTATATAGGATTTCCTGCTCTGCCGAGAGAATGTTCACCTAGACCAATGACAAGAGCGTTTCTTTCTCTTTAAGCGCAAAAATATAATACGTTGATTCGACATATTTTTTCTGCGATATGGCCGATTCTTTCAGTGACGGTGCGTGAGTTTTCGCTAAAGCAATTCTCTTTGATTCAGTAAATCTGTTTTTGGTGATACATGGTCTGAAAGTGTGTGTGAAGGAACTGTATTGAAGGTACGTGGTAACTTGTTAAAGTAAAATGGAATATTGATAACAGAATAACGTGGATTCGTGCCTCAAAAATAACTAACATAGCCAATAATTGCATTTATTCTAACTCCAGTAATTCTTCAAAGTCTGACGAGAAATAATAAGAATCCAGAGAAAATATATTGTTTGCACCAGAATCAGGAAGATACAACAAAAAGCTAGTTACTTTTGTGTTGCTTGTGGCCCAAGAGCGGTTATTTGTAGCCCTCAAACTAAACGTGACTGTTTTGCATTTCACATTCAGAATGGAATTCCTGCATAATTCATGAAAGTTAGTATTCATTGGACTTAGTGAAATCAAATAAATGACATTTTTAAATTATTTAATTTCAAATTTCTTTAAATAATCTGGAGTAATATCTGGCCTTGCATTCTGTTTCACAAGCAAGTATTAAAAACAACGTATTAAAAAAATAAAATAAGAAAATATTATGATTCACACATGTATGTACATTATTTACTTTCCTGATATGATTGAATAAAATTTTATTTATTCGCTTATCATGTTACAAATAAAACTAATGTAAATTTTATTGAAAATAATAAATAGAATTATTAATTTACTACCTTTCTGCAAATCTATTCTTGCAGGTAAAGCTCCCTGTAAAGCAAATTTGAATAATTTCAAGGAAAAAATGTTCCGGGGCCGGGTATCGATCCCGAGACTTCTGGTTGAACGTACCAGCGCTCTGCCAACTGAGCTACCCGGGAACTTCACCCGACACCGTCTCAACCCTTCCCTTTATATCCACACAACTCGCGTGGGCTGACGAAACGCCAGAGACCCACATCGAGTGCACACAATCTCTGTGTGACTTGGAATTGTGGTTTTCTGTTAACGTACACAGTGACGTATATATTATGCAAATCTAGTCTTTCAGGTAAAGCTCCCTGTAAAGCAGATTTAAATAATTTCAAGGGAAAAATTGTTCCGAGGCCGGGTATCGATCCCGAGACCTCTGGTTGAACGTACCAGCGCTCTGCCAACTGAGCTACCCGGGAACTCCACCCGACACCGTCTCAACCCTTCCCTTTACATCCACACAACTCGCGTGTGCTGACGAAATGCCAGAGACCCACATCGAGTGCACACAATCTCTGTGTGACTTGGAATTGTGATTTTCTGTTAACGTACACAGTGATGTATATATTATGCAAATCTAGTCTTTTGGTAAAGCTCCCTGTAAGCAGATTTGAATTTACTACTTTTCTCTTTCTATTTACAAAGTCAATAAAACTAAACTGTATCGAAAATAAATAAATAAATAAATAAATAAATAAATAAATAAATAAATAAATAAATAAATAAATAAATAAATAAGTAAATAAATAAATAAATAATACGTCCTTCTGGCGGGACAACAGGGTACTAACGGCACGACCCATAACTTGCGTACTGCCGGTAGGACGTTACAGAAATACGTCCTGCTAAAGGACAGCATATAAAAAATACTGTTTAAGAATCTGTTCTACCGGAAGGACAACTTGCTATATATAAAAGTCCTTCTGGAAGCGCTTCGGAAGAACATGACTCTGTACGATTAACCATTAATGATAACAATGTGATTTCTGAATATATGGCAAACCAATGATTTAAAACCCACTTATAATTGTGAAGATGTCACTCCAAGAATGTGTGATAACACGGCGATCAGGTAATCTATGGCGAATCCTAGGCCTCATCTCACAAAATAAAATTTTGCTGGAGATGATAAACCAAAAGTATAGTGTGACACGAAACTAGTTATGCACAATTGAGCGCATGCGTCGTTTTCAATTCGTGGCGTAAGAAAAACACAGTTGACACGGGTATGGATTCAGAACTAAAGAAAAGTGAAAACCTATGGAAACAGGTCCTGTAGCATATCGTGAATGTGACGTTAACTGTGGCATCCAATAATCTAGCTTTTCGGGGACATAGGGAACAAATTGGAAAAACTTTTTAGCAATAATCGAACTTCTCGCAAAGTACGATCCTGTATTACGCGATCTCATAAATAAACCAAAATATACGCAAAAGTACCTAAGCCCTTCTATTCAAAATTAGTTAATAAATGTTTTATCCAATGCAGTTGAAAAAGAAATTATTAATGACATTAAGCTGTCTCATTCTTTTCAATAATTACAGATACAACACAGGACATAAAAAAGAGAACAATTAAGTCAGATATTTAGATACGTTACAGTTTCACATGATGTAACTGGAAAGCCTTGTGACGTGAAAGCTTCCTAGGTTTTCGCGACAATTACAGCGAAGCTAAGTAACATAGTATTAGATACAACGTCGTTAAATAGCCAATTAAAAGTAAACAGAACTTGAAGACATACTAAGCACAGTAATTTGTGGTTTTATTCAATGTATAAAAGTCCTTTACAAAAGCCTAGATGTTAAGAAACAGTAAACAGTCCATCCACCGCGAATCAGCTTTCAGGAAGCGGTCACTGTAATCTTGATGTTGTTATAAAGTAGGCCTGCACAAGGTTTGCGCTCTCCGAGCCGGCTCACAGCTCATGAGCGGAAAACAGATAAGCTTATTAGCTGTGCTCGGTTATGAGGGTGGACTGGAAGAAGAGGCGATCTCGTACAAAATTTTCACAAAAGGAAGTACTATTACGAGTGCTTATGAAATGAATTCCCGTCCAGTGTTTGCAAAACTTTCTTGGACTATTATTAATTAATAAAGAAGTATTTATTTTCAGAAGTAATAGAAATTCTATAGCTACTTAAATGTACAATATCATTTTGTTATATTTTTATATATCAGTATATCCAAACGAGGTTTTATGCTGTTGGCAGCTGCAAGGAACAGTAGCCTACTGATCGTAATGAAATATCAGTTACAGATGTTCGATGTCTGCCTTTATTAAAGTTGATTATAGAAAACAGTTGCTCACAAATATAAATGTTGAGCCAAACATAGCAATCATTTTCACAGCCAGCCTGTGTAGTCGTGGATATTATTGCTAATGTTTAGTCTTGTAAAACTCAACCAGGCTAGTAGTATTATTCAAACGATCTTTAGCTCTTAGGTCACATTGAAGATCAATAAGTTCGAGCTGTAAATCGTTAAATGTTACATTCCGTCTTTTAGATTCCTCCATACTGTACTGTAGCAGTAGGTAAGCAACGTGAAACAGTTACTGAGAATAGGCCTACACACTGCAGTCCACTAGATAACTGAGTGGTCGTTTCCCTCTCATCTACCTATAGCAAGTCTATGTCATTCTGACGTATCTTCCTCTCCGTTTCGGCGAGCGGAAAAACACCGCCCTCCCG
>JAJSOF020000001.1:32910408-32917908 GCA_025594305.2 Periplaneta americana
ATTTTCCCGGAATAAAACTTATCGAAATCATTTTCGAAGAAACTTTTGTTATGTAACATTTTCACAAAAATCAATAATAAGCGAGATATTTCGGTTTATTTAATTCAGGCCCTCTTATAACCCTCATTTCAAATAAAGTATTTTGAATGCTATATAGCCTAAAATCTAAGTTACAACGAACTTAATTTATATTCCAATTTTCATCGAAATCCGTTCAGCCATTATCGCGTGAAAAGGTAACAAACATCCAGACAGACAAACAGACACACATACATACAAACAAATTTTTCAAAAAAGCGATTTTCGGTTTCAGGATGATTAATTATACATGTTAACACCAATTATTTTTGGAAAATCGAAAATTACCAGAAAAATTTCGCTTACAGATTTATTATTAGTATAGATAATTAATATATTTTCGAGTCTATATTTTTTTCCGGTACGGTAACTGCGAGTTTTTATTTTAGACGGTACGGCGTACCGGCCCAACTACAGCACTGGGAACATATCAAACGAAAAAAAATCTTAATAGTACTACAAAGCCTAAATTATAGTCACAGTTTAGTTGAGCTGAGAGGTCCTGGGTTCGATTCCCGGTGCCGGTACGAATTTTTCTCGTATTAAATAGTAATAATACATATTGACTATTTCATAATAGCCGTGTAGTATTCAATGAGGTGGGCGAGACCTCATACAAAATGAATATGTGATATATATACAGAAGAGTTTTACAATATAATCTACTAGTACAACACAAGGGGTTAGTATCAATATTTAATACAACACATAAATATTCATGAACCGTTGTTGAATGTCATGAATTCACATACAGAATAGAAGCCGTGAGAAATTAGGTACTTCTTTAACTTGGCCCTAAATAGCCTATTGTAGAATTTATTCTTCCCCTCCCAGGAAACACAGCAACTGTTGAGAAAATATATGTTATGAACAATATGTGGTCAAAGAGAAATTTAGGTTAAGTGTTCAATTAGGTCTATGGTAATTATTGAAGGCAATATTATGTCATAGAAAGTGAGAAGATTTGAAATAAGCTGTTGAAAGACCGAAATTTGCTGTGTAAAATTATTTTAAAGGAGAAATATTCATGGTATGATCGTCCTTCACGTCTGCCTAAATGTTTGTATGAGTTCTATCGCTAAAGGATAGTGATAAGTTGCAATATCTTCACGTAATAAAATTTTTATCACCCATTTCTTGAATACAGAATATTAGCACAATCTAATATAAACAGTCACGAAGTTTGAGTTGTGAGGGTGCTAGGAACAATAGACTGTGCCGGTACAATTTTGCATTGTCTGTAATGAGGCGATCCTAGTGGTTAGCAACTATCTATGGATGCATATTTACTACGTATTGAGCTTCGTGATTGTATATATTAAATTGTGATATTAGCCTATAGCCGTTTTTGCCACTCCAATATTCCGTTCTCATCTCAAGGAAATATGGTCAGCTTATAGGTATACTTATGTAAACACGTGTTTTTCAACTCTATATTGAGATTTTTGCTAGTTTTTATGATTTAAAATTTTTGGTAAAATTTATTAATTTAGCTTTGTTATTGTACGAAATGGAAATATAAAAATTGGAAATTTATCCTTTGAAGAGGTGGAAAAATTCACAAATACGTTGGAGCAACAATAACAAATATAAATGATACTCGGGAGGAAATAAAACACAGAATAAATATGGGAAATGCCTGTTATTATTCGGTTGAGAAGCTTTTATCATCCAGTCTGCTGTCAAAAAATCTGAAAGTTAGAATTTATAAAACAGTTATATTACCGGTTGTTCTTTATGGTTGTGAAACTTGGACTCTCACTCTGAGAGAGGAACATAGGTTAAGGGTGTTTGAGAATAAGGTGCTTAGGAAAATATTTGGGGCTAAGAGGGATGAAGTTACAGGAGAATGGAGAAAGTTACACAACACAGAACTGCACGCATTGTATTCTTCACCTGACATAATTAGGAACATTAAAACCAGACGTTTGAGATGGGCAGGGCATATATGGGCGAATCCAGAAATGCATATAGAGTGTTAGTTGGGAGGCCGGAGGGAAAAAGACCTTTGGGGAGGCCGAGATGTAGATGGGACGATAATATTAAAATGGATTTGAGGGAGGTGGGATATGATGATAGAGACTGGATTAATCTTGCTCAGGATAGGGACCAACGGCGGGCTTATGTGAGGGCGGCAATGAACCTCCGGTTTCCTTAAAAGCCAGTAAGTAAGTAAGTACTACAAAGCCTTAATTATAGTCACAGTTTAGTTGAAATATAAACAGAAGAGTTTTACAATATAGTCTACTAGTACAACACAAAGTTTTACTAGGCTAACAATACTTAATACAACACAGAAATATTCATGAAGCGTTGTTGAATGTCATGAATTCACATACAGAATAGAAGCCGTGAGAAATTAGATACTTCTTTAACTTGGTCCTAAATAGCCTTTTGTAGAATTTATTCTTCCCCTTCCAGGAAACACAGCAACTGTTGAGAAAATATATGTTATGAACAGTATGTGGTCAAAGAGAAATTTAGGTTAAGTATTCAATTAGGTTTACGTTAATTATTGAAGGCAATATTATGTCATGGAATGTGAAAAGATTTAAAATAAGATGTTGAAAGGCCGAAATTTGCTGTGTAAAATTATTTTAAAGGAGAAATATTCGTGGTATGATCGTCCTTCACGTCTGCCTAAATGTCTGTATGGGTTTTGTCGCTAAAGAAAATGTTTGTATGGGTTTTGTCGCTAAAGAATAGTGATAAAGTTGCAATATCTTCACGTAACAACATTTTTATCACCTTTTCTTGAATATAGAATATTAGCCTATGTAGGCCTAAACATTTTTCCGTTTTTGCCACTCCATTATTCCGTTCTCGTCTGAAGGAAATATGGTTAGCTTATAGGCCTACTTATATAAACACATGTTTTTTAAATCTATATTGAGATTTTAGCTAGATTTTATGATTTAAAAGTTTTGGTAAAATGTATTAATAGAGCTTTGTTATATTGAAGAAGACTATTAACGTAGTCTACAAACACGTCAACTACAGATAAAATATATCGACGCAAAATAACATGGCGAGTACAGATGCGACTATACTGTAATTATATTAATAATAGATCTGTAGCCAAAATGTTTCTGGGAATTTTCAATTTTCCAAAAATAATTGGTGTTAACATGTATAATTAACCATCCTGAAACCGAAAATCTCTTTTTTGAAATTTTTGTTTGTATGTCTGTCTATCTGTCTGGACGTTTGTTACCTTTTCACGCGATAATAGCTGAACCGATCGATATGAAAATTGGAATATAAATTAAGTTCGTTGTAACCTAGATTTTAGGCTATATGGCATTCAAAATACTTTATCTAAAAGGGGGTCATAAGGGGACCTGAATTAAATAAATCGAAATATCTCCTTATTATTAATTTTCATTAAAAAATGTTAAATGACAAAAGTTTCTTTAAATATAATTTCCGATAAGTTTTACTCTATACAAAATTTTGATAGGATTGATATTTAATGGGATAAATGAGTTTTAAAATTACAATAACAAGGCCATCTAAGGCGCTGTACTGAAATAAAAACAAATGACTTCGTCTATAAGGGGCCTTGGACAACAACAATCGAAAGCTATTAAACATAGCCTACAGAGAATGTTTCTGTGTTTGTACGAAGTAATATCGGAAGCTAATTAATTGTTTCTCGCTTATTATTGCTTTTTGCGAAAAATGTTACATAACAGAAGTTTCTTTAAAAATGATTTCCGATAAGTTTTATTCTATACAAAATTTTGATAGGACTGGTATTTAAGGATATACAAGGCTTTTAAAATAACAATACAATACATTTTCACCGCCGCCTCAGATTATAGCGTTGTTGTTCCTGCAGTAACTCCTATGTGCAAAATATAAAATTTTGAGTAGCAAGAAAAAAACTCATTTATTCATCCCATGGCAATGGTACATAGGAGATCGTGAATTCTTACATTTTCGAAAGAAAGAAATATAATTACATATCACTGTTTATGCTGTATCACTATTTAAGTTATTTGAAGGGTTCAGAACCATGATGGGCCAAGAGCCATTTACTGAAGACGTAGAAAACAAGAGTTAAAATTAAGTTATTACCATAATTCATTGGAAAGATATAGCAAGTAATATAAAGTATACACATTAAAACTAAATGATATGTCAATCTTCACTAAACTATGGTTGCATGCAATAACAATTAAGAAACATATTAAAGGAATTGTAATTGCAACAAATGATTGCTCTCTGGACCAAAATGACCGCATTGTAATTATTTAAATACAATTTAAATTAAGTAACATATTAAACGATTTATCCTTCTATCAAACACGAATGTTCCCTGGATCAAACGTCCTATTTTAATTATGTAATTACTTTATATTTATTCTAACAGGTGCAGCGGAGCGCACAGGTATAGCTAGTATTTAATACAATTCAATACATACATTACATAACGATTCTCAATAGTAACGCCTTTCAAATTATATCCTCACAAGTGAACCACTTACTCAAGATGTGGATAATTTCAGAGAAGTACGCAGTTCCTACTACTGACAATAAGTAGTAATTTTGAAATATATAAATTTAAATTATCAATACCTACGTTAATAATCACAATAGCAACAACAATCAAGGACACAGAGCAACCACAAATAGCCTATGCACTTTAAGTAATGCACGCTGCATCCGCTTTGAACAATTACGTAATTTTAGGAGGAACACGACATAAACGCAAAATCACTTTGTGCTGTTAAAGATTGCGCAACAAATTTTTTCTTGGATATTACCAAGTGCTACAGTGGTTGCTACTAGATAGTTAATGGCAAAGTAGAGAATTAGGTGCAGCAGCTTACACAATGTCGCCAACATATGGACATGACGTTTACCTACAACGCCGTTACCACGAAAATTTTGTTTTTTTTGTCTGTCTTCCTCCGTCGTTCTAAACTTACTGAGAGATAGCGCCATTGTTAGCGAAAAGATTGGGTAGGGTTTGATGAGGAGATAAATTAGCGTCAAATAGATTCATTGTTAGTAGGTAGGGTTTGATAAAGAGAGAGATTAGTGACAAGTAGGCCCAACATTAGTGGCAAGTAGGTCTAACGTTGATGACAAGATTAGGTAGAGTTTGATGACGACATAGATTAGTCACAATGCTTCGCGCAAAAATGATATAAATGATTATAAGGTCCATTATCCATTCGATATAACATTTTCGTTTCTGAAATTCGTCGATTTCAACGATATTCCCTGGGCCACATTTCCTCTTCATTTCGCTGTGATAACGTGTTTTGATATCTTCGAAAATATGTATTTTCTTTCAGTATACTAAAAAATCCACCGTCATATTTCGTAAATCCTGCACTTAACTACTGCAGTCAACCCTTTAAGAACATAATCACGAATTTTGCTAGCAACGTATCTCTTCTCTTTCATGTCACGTAGTTCGGTACGGTCCGGTCACCATTGGCGAGTGTAGTCGCAGCTGGTCTACGGTCTGCATTATCCGTTAATTCACGTGTCCTAACCTGGCCGACAGTAATATATTTTTACGAGGCACTAAAATTTATTAGTATGGCTTTATTGAAAAGGGCAGTAAAGCCGGTTATCCTCATAGCAAATCTAGATGCGGGACATTTCATGTGAAATCGGAGAAATATAATTCCTCGGAATATATATACCGTCGCGCGGGGTGACTTTGTGCCATGAAGGTGACTTTGTGCCATTCGCGCATTTCATAAAAAAAACGTAAGGAAGTGTCTTTGAAACCGTCACAATGTTTTAACGACTACTAAACGTAAGGAAGTAGACTTTAAAACCTTGTCACGGTCTTAAAGAATACTTCTATACGTTTGGAGAGAGAGAGAGGGGGGGGAGAGATAGAGAGAGAATTAAGAGATAATTTATTGTGTGAAGTCTATGCTCATTTAAGTCCATTAGTCCTCTTGTTTTAATGAGTTAAATTCATCGCAATTCCGTAAAAATCTCCACTTTCAAAGGCCATATACTTGAAACGAGTTATGATAGACATTTCAACAAAAGTTCATGGTATACCTTAGAGTACGATCTTCATAACCATGCATACACCATATTTTATATTAATATTTAACACTTTCGGAAAACAAAAATATCAACTGGTTCCTATCTATCTATCTATCTATCTATCTCTATCTATCTATCTATCTATGCATATCTATCTATCTATCTATCTTTATATCTAATATTTATCTATCTATCTATCTATCTATCTATCTATCTATCTATCTATCTATCAAATCTATCTATCTATCTATCTATCTAATATCATATCTATCTATCTATCTATCTATCTATCTATCTATCTATCTATCTATCTATCTATCTATCTATCTATCTATCTATCTATCTATCTATCTATCTATCTATCTATCTATCTATCTATCTATCTATCTATCTATCTATCTATCTATCTATCTATCTATCTATCTATCTACCTATCTGCACCTACCTGCCTGCCTGCCTGCCTGCCTGCCTGCCTACCTGCCTGCCTGCCTCTATGCCTGCCTCTACCTGCCTATCTATCTATCTTCTATCTATCTATCTATCTATCTGCCTATACCCTCATCCTATTCCTTCATCTACCCTATCTATCTCTGAAGAAATTATATCAATTTTAATTTCGATATTGTATAAAAGTGCTCTGTAAAAAAAATAATTTCATTGAATTAAATTAGCTGCATTCATTGAAGTCCTGAGTCAGGTGAGTTGCGCTCTCTGCTCTGTACGTAAGTAAATCTTCCTGCACTGCTAGCAGGATGGTATCTGGATATACTTTAGTTGGTAACACTGAAGAAACGACAAATTAGCTTTTTTAGGAACTGCTCTTACTGATCTTCACTATAGATCAAAGATCACAGAGTCGCAAGCTATAGATATAGCAAATGCGCCTATGATGGTATCCTTTTTGCGACTACGGGCTGTTCCATATGAAATCGATCAGTAAAAAACCTCGCATTTTTTTATACTTTAATTTTCCTATTTATAGAAGGTGTTGAAGAGAGTGCATTTGCAAAAATATACTATCGAAAGTCAAACGGTTTTCATATTGTTGAGCGACAAATTTAGCGTATTTTAGAAAAACAAGCCTCTTTCAGCGCTCAGAACTCTGCGAAACCATTTACTGTAGAACATTAACGAGACCTCATTTTAAGCTGACATTTTGTAGGTTTATGATAAGAAGTAATCCTTACTTTATTAAGTACAGAGAGACAGATAATTTGATTTATTTACTTTTAGGCTTTTTGCTCATTTGTAAAAATGTAAAAAAATATTGAAAAAAAAACCTTGCATTTTAGAGGGCAATTCGGCATTAAAATATATTCCTCGAAAAAGTCAAATGATTTTTCAATATTTTACATTTTACAAATGAGCAAAATACAAAAGCGTATTTAAAATCAAATT
>JAJSOF020000001.1:32925408-32933124 GCA_025594305.2 Periplaneta americana
AAGTTGCAATTTTATGAATATAGCCTACGATAAATTTAAATATTTTTGTGCGAGATCGTGCCTATTTGCTTGTTTTCCGCACAGAACCAATACGCGGTAAGTGTGAAATACCACATTCAGTATTCTCAACGTAACACACATAACAATTTCCCTCTTCTTACAGCTTAAGCGTGACATTCATTTTACTGCTTTAGGCTTTTAACATATTACTTTTAGATACGTTTAACATAGTAATAATTATAAATTGGAAACTTATCACTGCAATTTCACCTAAATTGCAATGTTAATTATTGTTTTTAAATATTTGCAAAAATTAAGTAAAGTCTACTACTCCACGAAACTTATTACATTCCTGATACAGGTAACATTAAGGAAGCCGTGAAAAAATCAACAAGATTTTTTAAGTTCGCATTTATAGACTGGGGGAAAAAAAAGACAGACGTATATCACGGCCTGCTGGAGTATAGTAAAACACAGAAACATTTTATAGCAACAATGTTGAAGAAAGATATTTTGTTTTCCGAAGTTGCCGTCATTAAACAGAAACCAAGATGGAGATTTCATTGCAACTAATTAGAAATTCGTCTTTCAGGTATGTAATAAACGATCTTCGCACAAAATAATGTACGATACACGAGCGGTATGTTTGTTTTCATGTTCTCGGAAATTAAAAAAGCTCAACTATGTTTCGCTTTTTCAATCTTTTCCTCGAACATGAAAACGTCAACATACCGCTCTTGTAACGTATATTACTATTAATTTAAACACTATGAAGTTCTGATGCCTCAAACTTTGCACAAAGCATTGTATGACAGTTCTCTACGTACAAAAAAGTTTCATTGCATTTAGAAATTGTAAGGTCAATTTTCTCTATATTTCGGTCGATTTGAGATGGAATAGCTTCTAGCACATATGTTTAGAGTCCCTGATGAACAAGGATAAATACTAGAGAGAACATAATAATCATCGGTTATAGCGCTGTTGTTTTAATGACGCGGATCACATTTCACCTCCTGAATTCCTACGGTCTAGCATGCGATCAGTGTATGTGCAATTTTCACAGATTCTTTTTATTTCGATACCGGATCTAATTCAAGCCCTATTGACCTTTCGTGTACGCCCTCTTACTTTACACTTTGTCTCCCACCTTGTTCGTCTGAGAGACCTTGTCCTGCACAGACTCATGTATGGGGCCTGAATCAAAACATTGATTTTCAATGACAACTGTTCGCAAAGCAGGATGCTCGGTTGATGTCTGATTGAATTTTCGACGGTCTAACCCGGGATAGATCCATACACTTAGTCTTAGGAGCTCGAAGGATTTCAAAAATGGTTCTTCTTGGGTCGGTAGCTATGGCTGCAGAAAGAACGGAATTTTCAGGTACATTTGATGAACTTTTGTAAGAAGACTATTACCAAAAATAATTTATTAAATGGCGATCTTACTCGTGTTAATTGTGTAAGCATGTGCGGCTTACAGCTGTTTCGGTGCTTCTTCACACCATCCTTAGAGCCTACTAGATCTCGGCGTCATCTCGAACTTCGCTGCCTGTTGTGTGGGTGCGTTCGATTGTTGAAAAGTGTTGAAATGTGGTGTCAAATAGTGTGTGTGTTCTGAAATTGATCTGTGTGTTGAGAATTTGATCAGGGTTTGTTTTAGTGTCTAGTATGTTGATTTTTTGGTTTTTGGGTTGAATGTGTAGGATTTCCATGTCTGTATTTATGTTATTGTATGTGTGATTAGCATTAGTTATGTGTTCGGCACTAACATACGAAAACAAAAACACACACAAGATCGCATCCTCATTCAGAAAACAGAAATACAACATAGCATACAGAACAGAAAACACACTACAAAGACATCTCAACACACAAACAACACAAACAAATAAATACAATCACACAGGCGTATACAAACTCACAAGCAATAGTTGCGACAATTTCTACATTGGACAGACAGGCAGATCATTCCAAACTCGATACAAAGAACACATTAAAGCAATAACCAGAGGACACAATACATCTACATATGCCGAACACATAACTAATGCTAACCACACATACAATAACAAATACAGACATGGAAATCCTACACATACAAACCAAAAACCAAAAAATCAACACACTAGAATAATATGAAATATACAGACACACTAAAACACACCCTGATCAAATTCTCAACACACAGATCAATTTCAGAACACACACACTATTTGACACCACATTTCAACACTTTTCAACAATCGAACGCACCCACACAACAGGCAGCGAAGTTCGAGATGACGCCGAGATCTAGTAGGCTCTGAGGATGGTGTGAAGAAGCACCGAAACAGCTGTAAGCAGCACATGCTTACACAATTAACACGAGTAAGATCGCCATTTAATCAATTATTTATATTCAAGTGTTAAAAGTAGTGTACGAAAAATTCAACATGGAAAACTATTACATTTAGGAATGTCATATTTCTCAAAAATCATCCATCTCTCTCTATTGTAATTGCTTGATAAATATAACAATTACAGATTTTCCATATTTATTCTGCGTTTCATTTCCTCCCGAGTGTCATTTATATTTGTTACTTTTGCTCCAAGATATTTGAATTTTTCCATCTCTTCAAATGATAATTTTCCAATTTTTATATTTCCATTTCGTACAATATTCTCGTGACGAAACATAATCATAAACTTGTCTTTTCGGGATTTATTCCCAAACATATCTCTTTACTTGTTTCAAGTAAAATTCCCGTGTTTACCCTAATAGTTTACGGGTTTTCTCGTAACGTATTCACGTCATCTGCATAGACAAGAAGCTGATGTAACCCGTTCAATTCCAAACCTTCTTTGTTTTCCTGGACTTTTCTGATGGCATATTCTAAAGTAGGTTGGCCAACTTAACCCCTCTAGGCAACTTCATCAGGGGCCAGATCATGTCTTATGCTTAGTTTTAACCATGCGGAAAGAAAATTCAAGTTATAATGCATACTTATACTTTAATAAACAAAGGTCAAATTATTGAAAATTTGTCATTATTCACCTCAAAACAGTCACAGTAAAAATTATTTCTCCTTGAACAGAAATGAACTAAAGATTTTAATGAAATGTAGATTTTATGGTGCTTCCTTAAATAATTGAAATCCTTGTACACAAGCTATTTAATGATTAATCGTACAGCGTCCTACCGGCAGGACAGGATGTCCTCATCGTCCTACCAAGTTCAAGTGATTATATAGTATTTCCTGCTCTGCCAAGAGAATGTTCACCTAGACAAGAGCGTTTCTTTCTCTATTACCACAAAAAAAGTTGGTACGACATATTTTTGCTGAGATATGGCGGATTCTTTCAGTGACGGTGCGCGAGTTTTCGCTAAAGCAATTCTCTTTCATGAAGATCAAAATAACACTTGGAGTAAATCCGTTTTTGGTGATGTATGGTCTGAAAGTGTGTGTGAAGGAACTGTATTGAAGGTACATAGGTAACTTGTTAAAATAAAATGGAATATTGATAACAGAATAACGTGGATTCGTGCCTAAGACATAACCAACAATGGCACTTCTTCTAACTTCAAATATTCTTCAAAGTCTGACAAGAAACAAAAAGAATCCAGAGAAAATATATTGTTTCCTCCAGAACCAGGAAGATACAACAAAAAGCTAGTTACTTTTGTGTTGCCTGTGGGCCAAGAGCAGTTATGTGTAGTCCTCAAACTAAACGTGACTGTTTTGCATTTCACATTCAGAATGGAATTCCTGCATAATTTATGAAAGTTAGTATTCATTGGACTTAGTCAAATCATATAAATGACATTTTAAAATTATTTACTTTCAAATTTCTTTAAATAATCTCGAATAATATCTGGCCTTGCATTCTGTTTCACAAGCAAGTATTAAAAACAACGTATTAAAAAAATAAAATAAGAAAATGTTATGATTCACACATGTATGTACATTATTTACTTTCCTGATATGATTGAATAAAATTTTATTTATTCACTTATCATGTTACAAATAAAACTAATGTAAATTTTATTGAAAATAATAAATAGAATTATTAATTTACTACCTTTCTGCAAATCTAGTCTTTCAGGTAAAGCTCCCTGTAAAGCATATTTGAATAATTTCAAGGGAAAAATTGTTCCGGCGCCGGGTATCGATCCCGAGACTTCTAGTTGAACGTACCACCGCTCTGCCAACTGAGCTACCCGGGAACTCCACGACACCGTCTCAACCCTTCCCTTTATATCCACACAACTCGCGTGGGCTGACGAAACGCCAGAGACCCAGTGTGCGTCGTTTTCAATTCGTGGCGTAAGAAAACCACAGTTGACACGGGTATGGATTCAGAACTAAAGAAAAGTGAAAATCTATGGAAATAGGTCCTCTAGCGTATGGTGAAAGTGACGTTAACTATGGCATCCAATAATCTAGCGTTTCGGGGACATAAGGAACAAATTGGAAAATCAAACAGTGAAAACTTTTTAGCAATCATCGAACTTCTCGCAAAGTACGATCCTGTATTACGCGATCTCATAAATAAACCAAAATATACACAAAAGTACCTAAGTCCTTCTATTCAAAATTAGTTAATAAATGTTTTATCCATTGCAGTTGAAAAAGAAATTATTAATGACTAGACTTCGTGGAATTGCCACGAGAATCGTAAGGTTTACTGCGCACGCGATATAGACTGTTTGAGAACGGGGCGTGCAAAGGATGGAGTATGCCTCTGATGTAAACACTGAGCAGTATACTGCGGTTACAATAAAACCTGTATCCTGCATTCAAGAAATATAATGAATGATCATTGAAGTAAGAAATGTCTAAACATGTAAATACACAATTATTTTGTAGTGAGATATATATTCTCTTAAAATTTAATGTAATATACTCGCATCATTCTTGAATATGTGCATTGCAGTGAAGAGTTACGTACATTTTGAGCGACTGCAAAGTGAACCTCCTCCGATGGTCACTTAAACAGTTTTATACTGGGAAAATGTGCTTTCGACATCACACAATGTAATAGGTGCATATTTGAAGAACGGAAAGCCGCTACTTTTAGTACACCAACTTCAGACGTCTTGTCGTGACCTGATAGTACATCATTTATAATACGAAGTTGTGAATAGGCAGAATTTATAGCAATAATGTTTCTCAACTTACATTTCACTTTTTCTGAAATTAGTGAATTTTTATTTTGGATAACGGTTTGTGATACTTTATCCACTATATTAAGGGCTTCCGAGAGTTGTAGTTTAGACGATTCTAATAGGGTAATGCTTTTGGACACGATTTTAAAATCAGAATCAAAGAACAGAATATCTTCCAATAGCTGTTCAGAAGGCAATGATTTTACAGCTGCAACAGCGGAACTGTCTGTGCTATCCAATGCATCAATAACCTGGTAGAGGGGCAGAGAAGGCCTGACGGCCTTATCTCTACCAGGTTAAATAAATAAATCTAATCTAATCTAACCTCCATTATTTTGCCGTAATGTTCTGCATAATAATTAACAACATCCAACCACGTTTCCCAACGGGTCAAGACTGGCTGCGGGGGTAAGGGTATTCTAGGGGCAATTGTTTGGAACAGCAACACTCTCATTGTAGCATGTTTGATTGAATTCTTGTCTGCACTGAAAAAATGTTAAGCTTTGACTATTCCAACCACAGTAATGCAAAAACAAGTGCTTACATAGGTAGCCTATACATTAGCTGTAGCTGCTCTATCTATTTGAACCGGTCACATCTCTTAACATGAACTGTTTATATTACGAGACCGGGAGGTCGCCCACCTCCTCTATACTACCGTACATCGGCAACCTAATTGCATGGTGTGTGTGGCAATTCAACGAAGTCTATTAATGACATTAAAGCTGCCCCATTCTTTTCAATAATTACAGATACAACACAGGACATAAAAAAGAGAACAATTAAGTCAGATATTTAGATACGTTACAGTTTCACATGATGTAACTGGAAAGCCTTGTGACGCGAAAGTTTCTTAGGTTTTCGCGACAATTACAGCGAAGCTAAATAACATAGTATTAGATACAACGTCGTTAAATAGCCAATTAAAAATAAACAGCACTTGAACACATACTAAGCACAGTAATTTGTGGTTTTTATTCAATGTATAAAAGTCCTTTACAAAAGACAAGATGTTAAGAAACAGTAAACAGCCCGTCCACCGCGAACCAGCTTACAGGGAGCGATCACTGTAATCTTGATGTTGTTATAAACCAGGCCTGCACAAGGTTTGCGCTCTCCGAGCCGGCTCACAGCTCATGAGCGGAATGCAGATATTAGCTGCGCTCTGTATAAGGGTGGACTGGAAGAAGGGGTGGATCTCGTACAAAAATGTACACACCAAAGGAAGTACTATTACAGTGTTTATGAAATGAATTCCCATTCAGTGTTTGCAAAGCTATCTTGGACTATTATTAGTAATAAAGAAATATTTATTTTACAGAAGTAATAGAAATTTATAGCTACTTAAATGTACAATATCATTTTGTTATATTTTTTTTATCAGTACATCCAAACGAGGTTTTATGCTGTTGGCAGCTGAAAGGAACAGTAGCCTACTGATCGTAATGAAACATCAGTTACAGATGTTCGATGTCTGCTGCTATTAAAGTTGATTATAGAAAACAGTTGCTCACAAATATAAATGTTGAGCCAAACAGGCAATCATTTTCACAGCCAGTCTGTGTAGTCGTGGATATTATTGCTATTTAGTCTTGTAAAAGTCAACCAGGCTAGTAGTATTATTCAAACGATCTTTAGCTCTTAGGTCATATTGAAGATCAAAAGTTTCGAGCTGTAAATCGTTAAATGTTACATTCCGTCTTTTAGATTCCTCCATACTGTACTGTAGCAGTAGGTAAGCAACGTGAAACAGTTACTGAGAATAGGCCTACACACTGCAGTCCACTAGATAACTGGTGGTCGTTTCCCTCTCATCTACCTATAGCAAGTCTATGTCATTCTGACGTATCTTCCTCTCCGTTTCGGCGAGCGGAAAAACACCGCCCTCCGCTCCGAAGGTAAGGAGCGCGCTCGTTGAGCGCTGTTTGGGTGCAGGCCTGTTCTAGAGCAAAGTTAAAAAAGTAAAAGTGATTGTACAGGAACATCATTTATTTTTACTAACATTTCTAACCTGGCTATACCTATGGATTAACTGTTGGAGGCGGAAACACCGTTTTTACCCCCTTCCACGACTGTAGTTCGATGATACTGGCGTAAAATACAAACAAACCACTTTACTAGGTATAGGAGGCAAGAAAAGTAGTTAATCCATTTTACATAAACTAGGAAATATAGTGATTTTGAGTTTGATAATTTTCCATTATATTTTTGTTTAACCAAAATACAGTGCTGTATTAACAATAAGTGTTTTACCTCACGAATTGAGCTGTCCATTCGGACGTATTCATTATGCAGTGTATATTATACTGTCTACAGCACATTGGCGTACAATATAGAGAGAATGAAGTTAAATTGAAAATAATCATAATATGGATATTTAAACACAATTTCTTGAAAATGGTGGCCGTTCATTTCGATACAGGCCCCGTTCTTTGTGCATAACGCACTATAGACTATTGTACTTAATTCCAATTACCGGTTTCGTCCTTGTACTAGTAACTCCCGGGTTTAAAAAAATTCTGTACCTTTCCCCATAAAAGAGTAACCTTTCGTACTGAAAAAATCCCTTT